>OY755203.1:23377297-23977297 GCA_963576765.1 Draba incana | reverse complement strand
GCGAGTTCAGTTTCGATATGACAAACAATGCTTTACAAAAGACGGTTTTAAGAAGGAAGTCTTAAAATCATGGAAACAGTCACCTAGTGACCAACTTACTTTGAGTTCTCAACTTCGTTACTGCCGTCAAACAATGTCTACCTGGAAATACAAGAACAGACCCAATTCTACGATTCTAATCAAGAACATACAACAACAGCTTGATCAAGGTATTTCATCACGCAATTTGAATACTATAGAGATACGAAAATTACACACAGAACTTCAACACGCTCATCTTGAAGAAGAGCAATATTGGAAGACAAAAATTTGGAATAAATGGATGAAATTTGGTGATCGTAACACTAAGTTCTTCTATGTTTGTGCAAAACAACGACTAGCTCACAATCGACTACTTGCTATTGAAGATGAAACTGGATTGGTTCATTGCGGTGATGACGATATAGGCAGATTGTTGTTCAATATTTTCAATAATTGTTCACATTTACGAGGAGTATCTCTGAGGCTTACTCGACAGGTTTTGAAGAATTCCAACCCCGAGTTACTGATGAGATGAACACCATGCTAACAGGACCCATTACTGAGGTGGAAATCACTAATGATGTTTTTGATATAGGACCGGATAGAGCACCGGGACCTGACGGTATTACCAGAGCTTTTTATCAACAATTTTGGTCAGATATCAAACCTGAGATCATAGTAGAAGTTTGACGTGCATTTCAATGCAGTGCATTGAGAGGTTCCATTAATCACACCAACCTTTGCCTTATCCCTAAACCAGATGCGCCAAAATCTATGAGTGACTTTAGACCTATCGCATTATGTAATGTTAGTTACAAAATCATTTATAATATTTTGGTAGGACGATTAAAAAGGATTCTTCCGGAGATAGTTTCAGAGACACAAGCGGCATTTATCCTAGGAAGGAACATTATGGACAATGTTATCATAGTTCATGAAATGCTTCATTCTCTAAAGCACCGGAAAAGATGGGCAAAATCTTATATGACTATCAAAACTGATATCTCTAAAGTGTATGATCGTATGGAGTGGCAATTTATCAGATATACAATGATCAAGATGGGTTTCAATGATGTGTAGGTGGGATGGATTATGATGTGTATTGAATCGGTTACTTTCTCTCCATCAGATTACCCCGCAACGTGGACTTCGTCAAGGTGATCCCCTTTCACCATATATCTTCATTCTTTGTGCGGAAATCCTGAGTCATTTGTTCCAACGAGCGACTGATACAAAATAACTACAAGGCATGAAGATTAGTCAAACAAGACCAAGTGTTAATCACTTATTATTTGCTGATGATGCTTTATTTTTCTGTCATGCTCACCAAAAATCTTGTTCGAGAATATGAGAAGGTCTCGGGACAAGCTGTTAATTTAAATAAGTTTGCTATCACTTTTGGAGCGAAGGTTCGGGACAGTGTGCAAACACAATTTCGTCATATTCTACAAATTTACAACGATGGTGGTTGCGGGAAATATCTAGGTTTACCGGAACAAATTGGACGCAAGAAAAAAGAAGTTTTTCAGTATATTGTGGCTAAAGTGAAGAATCGTACTCAACGTTGGTCTCACAAATTTCTATCGAAAGCAGGAAAAGAAATCCTATTGAAAACAGTTGCCTTAGCAATGCCGGTTTATACGATGAATTGTTTCAAGTTACCTAAAGGTATTGGAGATGAGATCAATACAATATTAGCCGATTATTGGTGGAGTAAAGGTTCGGGTCGACGATCGATGCATTGGATTTCTTGAAAACGTATGAGTCTATCCAAAAATGAGGGAGGATTAGGATTTCACGATATCGAGCAATTTAATATTGCTCTACTCGGGAAACAAGTCTATCGCTTATTATCAAATCCTACTAGTTTGGCTACCTGTCTCTTGAAAGGATGCTATTTTTCGACCGCAATGATTCTGGAAGCAGGTCAGGGATATAAATCATCTTTTATATAGACCTCTTTGCTAGAGGGTTGAGATTTAATAAAACAAGGATTAAAGTGTTTGGTTGGGGATGGAAGTGATATTCAAGTATTCAGAGACCCATGGTTTAACACAATACCACCTAGAAGGCCAAGGAAGAGAGATGGAATAGACACTGAAATACGTATGGTGAAGGATTTACTTATACCTGGTACATCTTTATGGAACATGCAACTTCTTCAACAAGTGATTGAGCCAGAGGATATTCAAAAAAAATTCCGACTAAAACTCAGTCAAAATCAACCTCACGACCTCTTTGGCTGGCAGTATACAAAAAATGGAGAGTATACGGTTAAATTGGGTTAATGGCTACGTACTCACCTTCAAAATCAAGGTCATATTATTCCTCCTCCAGGAGATCCGGATTTCAAAAAGGCAATTTGGAAACTCAACACTGCACCGAAATTAAAACATTTTCTTTGGCGCATTTCATCACAAGCAATGGCAGTAAGAATTGTTTTGAAACGATGAGGCATTACTCGTAATGCACAATGTAAACGATGTTATCTTGAAGATGAGTCTTTTGACCATTTTTTCTTTCGGTGTGGATATGCTCAAGTTCTTTAGAGAAGCACTAATACTACAAATGCATCATTACTTGATCCAAGAACTTCCTTCAAAGAAAGACTACAAAGTATCTTTGATCAACACAATGATAACACGGAATCAGATTTTAGAAGACAACTTCCGTTGTGGACCTTATGGAGGATTTGGAAAAGTCGAAATCAATTGGTTTATCAAAAACAAAGTCGGACTTGGCAGCAAGATCTACACGATGCGAGACGAGAAGCGAATGAATGGTTGGCTAATTACCCTTTCCAAAATAAGATACCAAGTGTTTCTTGCAACAAACCTACACAGTGGTCCCACCCCCAAGAGGAGTATATTAAATGCAATTATGATTGTCGGTTCAAGAAAGACTGTACACCGTCAGGTATGGAATGGATAATACGCGATGCAAAAGGTTTCTACATAGAATCGGGACACAATTTAGGATGGGTATGTAGCTCGGCTCAAGAGGCTGAATTACAAGCGTTACTTATGGTAACACAACACATATGGAGCAAAGGATATCAACAGGTTGTTTTTGAAGGTGATAATGCTACAGTTTCTAAAATGATTGAAGGTACTGAAGTTACTTTTGACCTATACAATTGGGTATGTGACATTCGTCAATGGCACATGAAGTTTAACAAAGTGATAGTGAAGTGGGTAACCCGAAACAGTAACAAAGTTGCGCACCGTCTTGCGAAAGAAACATATTCAATTCCTAATTTCATTTGCTATTATTATGTTCCTCGTTTCATTGTATCTCTGCTACATGATGATCACGTTATTTCAAGTTAATATATTCGATAGTTAGATAAAAAAAAAAAAAAAAATGTAAACACATTTAGTCCATGATAAAAAAATGGGCCCAATTCTAATGGGCTGAAAATAATTAGGATGAAAGCCCATTAATATAAAGAAATCACTATACCTCGTGTTATTTGGTGGTTGCTCCTTCAAAATCGTAACCTTGTTGTGTGTTAAACCCTCGCCGCGAGAAAAACCCTAATTCAATAATGGTTGCTCTCACTCGTAACAAGAAGAAGGGGGCGAAATCCCAATCGAAGATGGTGACGAAAACTCCTCCATTGAAGAAAGCCCAAACTGTGGCGTCGAAGAAACCTCCATTGAAGAAGCAGAAGAAGGAGGTCGTGGAGGAAGAAGCTCTCGAAAATGAGGAAGAAGTTTCCGATGGTTGTGATTCTATTGATGAAGGAACTACTGGTTTCGGTTCTTCTGGGTTTTTCTCTGATGATGATGATGATGGAGTAGAAAAAGATGACGATGAAGATGAAGAGCCCTTGGGCGATGACTTTCTCGCAGAGGGTTCGGATTCCGATTCCGACTCCGATGAAGTAAATCTTGTGAAGGAATCTGAGGAAATTGAAAGAAAAAGGAAACAGGATCAGAAAGACGCTGATGAAGATTTTCAGATAAATTTAAAGCAAAATGGAGATGATTTTCAGCTACCAACTGAAGAGGTACATGTTATTTTGGTTTGTGGGATTGAGACAATATCTAACTGCTATCATTTGCTTCAGGAACTTGAAGAAGAAGCTCGTGGACCACCAGATCTTCCTCTACTGCAGAGTAGAATCAAAGATAGTTAGTATTCACATTCCTCAAAGATATATTACTGTTGAATGTTGCTGTGATGCTACTATCTAGGATATTTCCATGTTTTCATTTCTAATGCTTCAGAATCAATCTTTCAGTTGTTAGAGTTCTCTCAAATTTCAAAGATTTGAGGCCAGAAGGAGCCACTAGGAAAGATTTCGTTGGACAGCTCAAAGCCGATCTTGCTGCTTATTATGGCTACAACACTTTTCTTATTGGAGCTTTGTTTGAGGTTACTCTTTAATCTCCAATCTTTTTTAAAAAAATTTGGTAAACTATGGGTAGGAGGATGTTGCCAATCCTCTTTGCTTATGGATGTTGAATTTGGATTTCTCTTGCAGCTGTTTCCTCCTGTTGAACTTATGGAACTAATTGAAGCTTTTGAAAAGCAAAGGCCTATTTCTATCCGGACAAACACACTTAAGGTGAGTTGGGTTCTGCTTTGCTATCTCATTAATTTTGAGCTCTGCAATTTCATCATGATGTTTGTTTTGTTTCAGACTCGAAGACGAGATCTTGCTGATGTACTTTTGAACAGAGGAGTCAATCTAGACCCATTAAGCAAGTGGTCAAAAGTAATTACTTTGTTTTCTTCCCAAAATGACTCCTATTTTTATGGATGTTCTGTTGTTGATAAGTTATATATGTATTGTAGGTTGGACTTGTTGTTTATGATTCACAAGTGCCGATTGGTGCCACTCCTGAATACTTGGCTGGTTACTACATGGTAAATGATCATTTATGGTTGATGTACCCTTTTCTTGACCATTTATGGTTGATGTAAATTGTTTGCTTATGTCTGTACTTGGTGCATCTGCAGCTTCAAGGAGCTAGTTCCTTTTTGCCAGTAATGGCCCTTGCCCCTCGAGAGAATGAACGGATTGTGGATATGGCGTAAGATATCATCATCTAATTATTTGTTTGAGCTGTTTGCTGTAAAACAACATCCATTAGTGTATGACTGTTCATTATGTATGAGTTTATAACAAGATTTATACCCAATGCAGTGCTGCTCCTGGTGGTAAAACAACTTATGTTGCTGCTCTAATGAAAAATACCGGTATGTCTTCCTTGGTTTCTTGTGCTTCTTATCCCCATATTCATGTTGATTGTCTTAATGTTATAATTATTATTTTTATTTAAGTAAGTTATAATGATGCCATAACCAGGCTTAATATACGCGAATGAGATGAAAGCACCTAGGCTCAAGTCGCTAACTGCCAATCTGCATCGCATGGGAGTCACAAATACCATAGTTTGTAACTATGATGGAAGAGAGGTTAGCTTCTTGATTGAACTTTCATTATTTTATTGATGACATAGAAACTCGAGATTGTTTAACTTCTTACAACCTGTTCATAAAACCCATAACATCTACCTGAGTTCACATTACTGGCATGACTGAAATTATATCGTTTGATCTGCTTAATTGTTTGATTCCTTGCACTTCTTGCTTATTTTGTTTTCAGCTACCCAAGGTGCTCGGTCAGAACTCAGTTGATAGAGTATTGTTGGATGCACCTTGCAGTGGGACTGGAGTAAGAACCTTCGAACTTTGTCTCTGTTAACCCCATTGTTAATCTCTAGATCCGTATAACTAAATGCTCTCTACTGCTCCATACAGGTCATATCAAAAGATGAATCAGTTAAAACTTCAAAATCTCTTGAAGACATTAAGAAATTTGCTCACTTGCAGAAGGTATGGCAGTACCTTCTTAGGAAACGTCAAATATATCTGGAAGTGGAAGAGCAAATTTCACATTCTCAAATAAATGCAAATATAACCTTTTGTTTGACGTGCAGCAACTTTTACTTGATGCTATTGATATGGTTGATGCAAATTCCAAAACTGGTGGATACATAGTTTACTCAACATGTTCACTTATGGTTGCTGAGGTTAGTAACTATTCTATTTTCTCCCATATTTCTCTCCTTTGTTTTCGATGTATCCTCATATTTTTTCTTTGCGTGAAAAAATTGCGCAGAATGAAGCTGTCATCGACTATGCTCTGAAAAAAAGGGATGTTAAAGTCGTACCATGTACACTCGATTTTGGCAGAGACGGGTAATACACAATTTCTTTCTGTAGAGATATGTAAATGTACATTACAATCATATGACTCAAAATCTTTTTCCCTTGTCTTCATCAGATTAATCAGATTTAGAGAACACCGGTTTCATATATCTTTAAGCAAGACAAAACGTTTTTATCCTCATGTACACAACATGGACGGATTCTTTGTGGCAAAGGTACTCACTTTTGAATACTCTAATAGTTGATAAAACCAAATAGATAACCTTACATATGTTGATGTTTTTCTTCTTCTTTATACAGCTGAAGAAAATGAGCAACACTAAACAATCGTCAGAAGCTGATGATGAGGGGGTAGAGACTGTAGAACAAGCTGAAGTGTCTAGTGATAGTGATGATGGTGATGAGCAATCCAAGGCCAAGCAAAGGAAAGAAAACAAGAACAAGGAAATAATTGCTAAATCAAAGGAGATCAAAAAAGGCAAGAAGGATAAGAAAACAATATCTGAAGATGGAAATGTTGGAGATACATCTAAACCAAGGAAGCCAAAGAAGAAGAGATGGGAACGGAATCAGGAAATTGCTCAAGCGAGGTAAAAAAGATTTCCAATTTTGTATATTTTGCTTCAAGTCTTATATATTTTGCTTGACGATGTTTGAATAAACACATTTGCAGGGAAGAGAAAAGAATAGCCTTGAGAGAGAAGTCAAAGAGGTAGCCTTAATTCAGAGTTTTTGCATTGCAGAGAGAAGACAAATTTGATGCCATATTTTGGCTTTTTGTTTTTATTTATTCGCAAACTTTTTGTGTAACATTAAGACCTAAAAACCAGAGAGAGTGACACTTCTTGGACTCCATGGGCAGGACCTTATATGTCCAAAGTTTTTGTTTCAGAAATCTCTCTTTTAAGTGTGTGAAACTGAGTTGGGTTCTTGAGCCAGTCACTACAATTCTTTATCCTCCTCACATGAACAAAGTTAGGGTTGAACCGTAAAAACGAATTTAAAATCTTGAAAAGTAAGACTGAGAGTGAAGTGTTATTGAACATTACCGAATAAATTTAACATTTACTAAATTTTAACTTTTTACTCAAATTTACATACTTTATCTTTTAGCTTTACTTACATGACAACCCATTTTTCATCTATCTCTGTCAGATCTTGTTTTGGGACCTCTCAATTTTAATTTCATTATTTATCCTTAACTCTTTTTTTCTATTTAAAGTTTTGCATTATTCAGTTTTTATTTCTCATATAAATATATTTCTAATATTCGAAAATCATTAAAGATACCTAACTGGTCGATTAAATGATCCAATCAATCAATTTTTATATTATGAATATCATGATGGTATAAAAATTCATTAATATTTTTTGTTTACTTTCTTCTTGTTTTTTATATTCGAAAGAACATTTTTTTGTCTGCTGTTATAAAGAACATTTTTTGTAGCGAAAAAGATGGGTTATGTTATAACAAAATAAGTTATATATTAAAAAGAAATTGACAAAAATAACACACAAAAAAATTATAATAAAATCTCTAACCATTTGACCTAAATCTAATGGCCATAAGTTTGCCACACATACCATTTTTGATTAGTTTTTTAGTTATAATTTTTTTTATTGTTATTAAGCAAATTAACCCACTATTAAATCAGGTGGACTATTATTTTTATCTTTACGTCAAACAAAATCATGTGGACTATGTTCTGACATTTTTGGTTGTACTAAAGTAGAGTGGATATATAAACTAATTAAACAGTGATTAACTGGATCTAAGTTTACACTGCCACATAACTATTTACTTGTAATTTTTTATAACAAACGACCAGGATAAAATAACTGTTTAGGTTGATTTTAGCTTAACAAACATTTTCATTGAAATAACAGAGTTAGTAAAATTCAACAGAAACTGAAAATAAAATTAAACATACAATTATATCGAAGAATTTGTGTGATATATGCTCTAACTTCTTAAGTGTATTTTTTCGTTACTATTACAGTGTTTTATCCTAAAATTTGGATTGTTATGAAAAAAGATTCGCCAATCGCATTTTGACGTCGCAAGCCGATCGTGTAGCAATTGTCGTTATTGGATCTGAGATTTCTAACAAAATTGACACATTTATTTGATCTAACTGATATATGAAGTTAAAAATGAATTATTTAGATAGCTAGATGAACAAATAATACCTACTTGTGTTTTTTTATATTGAACAATCTTCTGTTTTGGCAAGTTCCTGTTGAACGATTTCTAAAACAAAACCATTGTTTCTGTTATGATCATTGGACTCCCTTGGGGCCTTTGATCAAGCTGTTAGGTCATGCGGGCACGAGAGATTCTTGTATTCTTATCTCTGCAAAGGTTATTGACTCTTGCACTCTTACTGGCTGAAAGCTCTCTTCACCTGGAACTGAGGCTGCATTGAGGCTTCATACTCACCCGACATGCATCCCTCTACCTAGTTCATCCACTGAATTGGATACCTTCTACTGGCTAGCTGACAACTGTGAGTCCCTGGTATTCTCTTCCTCTAAGACTTGGGAAGACATGAGGCCTAGGAAACCTATAATGCAGGGCCATGAATCGATCTGGTTCAAGGGAGCCATTCCAAAACATGTGTTTAACATGTGGACCACTCATCTAAATAGACTGTCTACGAGACAACGACTTGCCTCTTGGGGTGTCACTGCCAATACTGACTGCTGCATGTGCTCTTCGCACATGGAGACTAGGGATCACTTAATGTTCACTTGCGTATTCTCACATGTCATTTGGGTTTTGGTCTTCTCAAGACTAGACCCTAACCGCAGACTGCACAACTGGAATGAGCTTCTCTCGTGGATCAAGGGTGACTCTCTTTCTGCCCCTTCAACTTTGAGGAAACCCGCAGCTCATGCTCTTCAAAATTCTGATATGATCCCACCATCCATCATCTTTAAGAAGATCGAGAGAGAGATTCGTAACTCTATCTCGGCTAGAAGGAAGAGGAAACGATGGAGGAACCTCATGTCAATATGGATTCGTTAACGCATATACCAAATCTAAACCAAATCTATTGTAATCTTGTTTTTTATCTTTTTTTGCCAAGGTTACTTTGAACCAAGGTTGTAAGACCTAAACAACTTCATTTATATGGTATTTACATGCTTAGCAAAAAAAAAAACCATTGTTTCTGTTCGATTTATTGGGAAATAATAATCCATAAGAAAAAATGCTCTTTTAAAAAATCTTTGAAATAGTTAGAACTACAAGTCTCTCACTTTATTCAGCATTGCAATGTATAAATAGCTGGTCCATATTAAAATTAAGAAAAAGGTTAATTAATGATTACACATGTATTTACAGTGGCGGAGCTAAAATATTTTTGAAGGAGGTCTTAAAAAAAATAATACCATAACATAGTTTATAAATTGCTAAAACCAAAAAAAAAAAAAAAAACATTAGTTTACAAATGCATTTTACGCTCACTCATAGCTTGAAATCTTTTCATCACCGTCTCATGTGTTACATTATTGAATAATTCATTTTCGATGTAACAAATGATACTATCACTAAGGAATTGATCACCGATGCGATTTTGTACGGTGATCTTTACAATATTCATTCCAGAAAAACATCTCTCAACGGTTGCAGTAGCCACATACAAAGTCAAAGCTAGATGTGAAAGGTGTTTCTTAGTTTCAACCATCACTCGTGCTAGATCTCCAAGATTTCTCAAACCAATAAATCTTTCATCTTCTCGCACATTATCGATATATATGTCTAGTTGATGCTCAAGAGAAATACACTCCACGGCTGAAATCCTCAGCATAAAATTCGGCCAATCTCAACAGCTTTGACGACCACGTTTCCTTCAGCATCGAGCCTTTGTCCTTGGTCGTTGTACATATTCCCTTCTAGATCAAACAATCCTTCTTCCCTCTGAATCAGAATCTTATGCACAACCATCTTCTTAGCTTCTTTCGTCGCTTTTCTGTTGGTACGTTCTAAGCGTGCTAGATCCTGAAGCTCAAATCCAACTAACTCTTTTTCCTTGTTGCTTCTAGTGATGCGATTTGACATTCACCTGAAACACAAAAATTAAAAGCTAGTTTAGTAACTAAAATAAACAGAAAAACCTAGACAAAATCCTAATAATAAAAATCTAATGGTTTTGATTCCCCGACAACATCGCCAAAAGTTGATATGCTGAAATTTCCCTAGAGCTACTATCTCAAATTAAGAGATCAATTGCAGTACTTAGGATATCGAAATCCACAGGGAATCAGAATAACACAATAGATTTCAACTTTCGAATTAAGCTAAGCGGTTATGATTATAAGTAAAACGATGCAGAAACTGTAAATCAAGGTGATTGCAGATGATTTAAATTCAATAAAAGATAAACGCTAAGCCTTAGGAAATTCGTATGAATGATTCCAAATGGAAGAATAAACTTACTATTGGGATATTAATGAAGTGCAATTCTAGAACTCGAAACATTAATGTAAAATAAATCAATTGTCATTGCAAATATTATCAATGCCTAAACCCTAGAAAGCCAACTGTCGTTTCGAATTCAGATTGATTTAAACAACTATTAAATTCAGGTTCGATTGTTCACAAAGATCCAAAGCCAAATGTCATTGCGAATCGAATCTTTGCTCACCTATGATTTGTTTCAAGTAATCTAGTAATGTTGTCACATCTATTAAACAACATATGTTATCTAATTCAGTCCTAAATCAGAGTTAGTGTAATCAAGGTGAAGAGTAAAATATGATGCAATTCCCAATAGTAAATAAATTCTAACAACTCTTCATCAAACTTTGAAAAACCCTAAAACCTAACTAGGAGATTACTCAGACATAGTAATTGAATAATAATCTCTTAGAATAAAATATCTCTTAGAAAATAAAGTGTAGCCTAAAAATGGCTTTAAACATCTATTTATAAGATCCAAAACCGACTTGAGCAAAATTGCAAACATCTGGAACTTTCTGAGCCAAAAACGAAAATCTTCCAAATATGATATTTTGGTCGAAGTTTTGGTCATGTCGAGCGACAAGGTAAGTGTGTTGCTCGACAGTCTTGATTTCTTCGTGTCGATCGATGCTTCAATTGTGTCGATCGACAGACCTTCAAAATATTGACTCCAAACTTGCGACTTTGACAACTCGTTCCATTATGCTCCAAAATGATCCAGTAAACACCAATTATGTTCCAAACGTCCATGTACCTAATAATAACACCAAAGACTCAAAAAACACTAAAAAGACTCTAGATAAAAGACTTATATTATGGCTAAAAACCATAAAAACCATGATATATCATAATGCCATTGATAGATTCTTTGTCAGTCCTAATATAAGCAGCATCAACTGTAGATAGAACAAAAAATCGAAACTATGAATGTATTTGAGAATACCAATTACTTGGCGCCTCTTTGTATGATCTATACCTTCATCTTGAACATACTCAAGCACCTTAACCACAGAAGAAAACAAGTCAACTATCCGCAACAACGATTTATAATGAGAACTCCAACGTGTACTTCCTGGTCTTGCAAGTGAAGACTCTTGATTTAACCCTTTTCCAGTCTTGATTTCGTCACTCTTAATTTCCTCCTCTATTATCTCTCGTTGAGTATCTGGTATCATATCTTTTCTTTTGTAAGAAGTTCCAGCCACATTTACTAATAAAGAAATCATATCAAAAAAAATTCCATCTTCAAAATGCCTTTTTGCAATTGCAACAACAACCAATTGAAGTTGGTGAGCAAAACAATGGACATAATATGCAGAGCTACTTTCTCTTGAAATCAATGTTCTCAACCTATTGAGTTCACCTCTCATATTCCCTGCTCCATCATAGCTTTGTCCTCTCACTCTGTTCAAACTCAAACTATATTTAGCAAATAACGAATCAATACCATGTTTCAGAGATAAAGAACATGTGTCCTTCACATGAATAAAACCAACAAATCTCTCTTTGACTATTCCATGCTTATCAACAAAACGAAAAACTACAACCATTTGCTCTTTATCAGAAACATCAGCAGATTCATCCACCAACAGAGCAAACACATCATGATCAATCTTTTGAATTATAGAATTGACTGCTTCTTCTGAAAAGCAATGAACATTGTCTTTTGAATTAGATGAGACACCATTTGATTATTTCAGGAGCATTCTTCAACACAACTTTATTTACTTCTTCATTTTGTTCTGCGGTATACGTGACTAACTCCAGAAAAATTGCCTTTGTTCATCGAATCATCTGTCTCATAATGACCACGAAATGCCAACCCTTGCCTCAATAAGTATCTAGAAGCATCCAGTGAAGCATTTAATCGAACATGGTACTGATTTTTCACAACATCATATTGTTTATGAATAGCATGTGTAATTGATTGGCTTGGTCTCAACAAATCTTTACATTTCCTCTTAGCTTTGTGGTAAAAGCTATTGATTATACGTCCATGATCAGGCAATGTACTTAACTTATTCTAACTCTGAAATCCTTCTGTTACAAATGCATTATTTCCACCTTTGTTTTCGTTGTGGTCCTTAAATAAGTAGCAACACAAACAATATGCCTTTCTCACTGTATTCCAACCAATCAAACTTATCAAACCAATCACGACTAAATCGCCTTAATTTATTTCCTATTCGCCGTTGCTTAATATTATAACAACGAGGTTGACAAGGTCTTTTAGTTAAATATATGCATCTTACCTCGTCTCTTATGTTAGGATGGTATTCCAATATTCCTTTTCTCTCACAGTGATCATATGGCAAATCATCTAAATTGATATTTGTTGATGGAGGTTTTCTTTTCAAAAATTGCTCCATTGTTTATCTGAAGAACCAAAGTAAATTATAAATCAAAAGCAAACACCAACAAATCAAAATATACTAGTATCTAAATTCATAGAAATCCTATTGGTTTATGATTTTAGAGTATATTAAAACAAATTAAAGCAAAGTATATTAAAACAAGGAATCTTAACCTGAATTTTAGTTTGAAAATCAATTAAGATTTGAGATTTGAGATTTGAGATTTGAGAGTTAAAACTTAAGAATTTTGGTTACTTGTCGAACAGGAAGATTAGAAGAGGAAGAGACAAGAGTTTGTTTTTTATTTTTACCAAAATCAACATACTAAATTAATACTCCCTCTGTTTCTCTATATAGGATGTTTTAGAGATTTTTTTTTGTTTCACAATATAAGATGTTCTCATATTTTTTATGTTGATTTTACCTTTATTGAAAACTGTATGGCCAATAGTATCCTGCAATATTTTTAATAATTGGAAGTTATTTTTAGTTTATATAATTATTTATACTTTTTGGAAGAAAAACTTTTTCCTAATTCTTGTGCTTTTAACCAAAACATCCAATATAGAGAAACAGAGGGAGTATTATTAATTAGGTAAACAATGTGTAATTTTAGTTAGAGTCCAAATATTGTCAGGAGCCCAAATACAAACTAAACATATAATTTAGAGTTTAATTTTTAGATTAAAATTTTTGGTGATATGGTCAACTACATATTTAGATATGATCATTATAAAATTGTTTATATATAAAACATATATTTTAAAATCAGTGGGGGTCAGCTGACCCCCTTCTCCATTTATTGCCTCCGCTCTCGGTATTTGTTTCTGAATTTAAAAGTTTTTTAAGCCTTTCAGTTTGGGGGAATTACAAACATGCCACATTTGAAATATTTTTTTCAAATATGCCACCTTTAAAAATCTCCTATTAAAAAAGAAGTGCAATTAGCAAAAAATCTTGTTTTATTTTTATTGGTTTAAAACTATGACATGGAATGATGACATGGCTTTAAGTTAAATAAATTGTTAGTTTTGTTAATTGATTGTTCTTATTTTTACTCCATACAAATTGAACTTAATTATTATTATTTGACTCAACTCAAAATAATAATAAAAACTTTTGAAAACTTTTATTATTATTTGACATGGCTTTAATTTCTATGTTTCTTTTTTAAAAACTTTTAAATATTCTATGTTTCAAAAATTAAGTATAAACCTATTACTCTTTTAGCTTATAGGTTTTGCTAAATATTATTATTGTATATTGTAAGAAATTTCGAATTCATATAAAACATAGGGACATTTACAAAAATGCCACTTTTGACATGCCACTTTTCAAATATGCCGTTATTGAATTGTTTTCTTACCAACATGTCACTTATAAATCTGTTTAAAAACCTTATATCTCAAAATTCTCGATTTTAAAAAATATTTTGATCCCTAACAAACCTTAAACCCGTAAAACTAAACCCTATTATAATATAGTTAACCCAAACATAAATAATTTAAAATTTTTTAAAAAGTGATAGTGGCATTTTTGAAAAGTGGCATGGAAAAGTGGCATATCTTGAAATTTCTCTAAAAGATATTACTCTTTTAGCTTATAGGTTTTGCTTTCGAAAATTCAAACAAACCTTCCACATCTAAAGATGCATAAGCTTCACGACCAATAAGTTTAACAATAATTATTCCTAATTTCAAAATAAACAATATATACTAATTCCTACATGCATATATAAGATCAAAATTTAAAAATCATGTATCTTTATATATATAAAATGATAAGCTATATTATTAAAAGCAAAAATTAACTTATTTTCGTAAAAAAATTTTTAGCTGCACACGGTGTGGGTCTATCACCTAGTTTATTGTAAACATGACACATTTTATATAAAAAGACAAAATTACTAAAAACAATTCACTCAAAACCCAAACTCTAAACTCTACCCCAAAAACTATACCCTAAATATAATATATTTAACCCAAACCCAAAAAATATAAAACTTAAGTTTTAAAAAAATGGAATTATTGCAAAAATTTTCTAACGATGCCAAAATATAAAATAGCATGCCAAAATGATATATCATGAAAATTCTCTTTAGTTTTTAGGAAATGTAAACGTTTAGTTATTTTTGGAAATACATTATTTATGACAGAGAATACCTTATTGCAATTAATTGGAATTATAAATGAATGAATGTATGTCGAAAATAAGGAATGTAATCAATCTCAATTTCTATTATAAAAAAACGATCTCATATAAAAAATATTAAAATCTTTTTCCAAACGCGTAAGCAAATTTCTTTCTTAAATAAATATGGATGATATTTATACTTATAAATTAAAATAACATGTGATACATTTAGATGCCATAATTGTTTATTAGAATTATTCATTTCTGTGTTCTTGTTAATTTTAACATGATAGAAAATATTATTAAATAAAAGGAAGAACTGAATTCTGAAATTCTTTTTGGTAGACAATAAATATGGTTTGAAAAATGGTACAATAATAGTTAAATATTTGTAATTTGTCCCTAAAAAGCAGTGTTTTGAAAACCGGATCGGACCGGGGGTCGGACCGGGTTCAACCGTGAACCGGCCAGCTAGCCGGGTTGGGTTGAACCAGATTTGAGGTTTTTTTTTTTTTTTTTTTGTAAATTACCATTTTCATATTTAATTTTTTATGATTAAAATTTATAGAAACAAATTCTAGTTTTGAATTTAGTTATCCACCAAAAAAAAAAGTTTTGAATTAGTTAATTTTTGTTATGGTTTAGTGTTTTTTTTTTACATTAAACTTAACTATTTCTCATTAAATTTTTCTTTGAATAGTTTTTTTGCTATTAAAATAATTTTCTTAATTTTTAAAAATATATATTTATTAAAAATATATGTTTATTCAAAAGCTATATTATATATTTGAATATTATAGTTATCAAAAAAACTATTTATATTACTATTTTTAAAAAACTTATTAAACCCGATTTGACTCGATCGAACCACATTGAACGATGATTTAAAAATATCCCCGGTTCGATTGCCGGTCCATTTTTCAAAACATTGCTAAAAAGCCTCAACTATTACAGCTCACGAGAGCATCCTGAAGTAAACCTTTGTCTTCCATTTTGGAGAAAACAAAAATACATTGAAATAATTGAACCCCTCCTAATAAATAAAATGAAATAAAAAAGTAATCAACTTTTTCTTTGACCCTTTCTCTCTCCTTCCCCTCTTTTCATGGTAGACCCAACTCTCTCTCTCTCTATCTAACCCATTTCCATGGAAGCAAAGAGATGTGTTCATCTCTCTCTACAGCGTTACATGAGCAGTGACTGTTCTCTATCTCTTCTCCTTTCCTTTTTCTTCTTCTTCCCTTTGCTTAATTCCTTAAAACAGAAAAAGGGTATCTCGTGATCTTCTTTATCGCTCCAAAAAATCTTAACTTTCAGGTAACGATTTAATGGGTTTTTTCATCTCTATCCAAAGCTCTCTTCTTCTTTTTTTTCCTTTTTCTGGGTTTTATTCTCTGAGTCTTTCTAAGATCCATAAGGGCTTTACTTGGCTCTTCTTACTTTAACGAGATCTGTGTAACCCTAGAGAAGAAAAAAATTCCACCTTTTGCATGAAAAAGTTTTATGCTATTTTTTTTTGGTTAGTTGAACTTAATCCTAGAGAGCTTGATTGATTTATGCTTATTACGATTACTTAGATTTGATATCAAGATCTTTAGAGCTTATTAGTCGCTTGTCAGCTTATAGTAAGATCCGTGATTATTGATTTCTTGACAATCTTGCTTTGATTGATGCTATTGTTTTCTTTATGACTAGATCAGGTCACTCTATTGATGGTATCAGTGACAATATTGAGTCAAGACAAGTTTATTGAATCTCAGGGAACAAAGGATTGGTTTCTAAGGATCACAAAATCAAGATTGCTCTGATTCCTCCATGGCCTCCAAAACTCCTCAAGGGTCACTTACCAATTCCAGCCAAAGTATGTCAATCAGCACTTTGGCAGATCAAGTCTCTTCGAGTTTGTCTTTTGCCGATCCGAGTAGTGACAGTAAAACCGGTAACAATAAGGTCATCGAGCAAGGCGAGAGCGGAAAGAATAGCACGTGTAGACCGAGCACAAGTAGCGATATAAGCGATGAGAGCACTTGTAGCAGCTTTAGTAGCAGCATCAACAAACCTCACAAAGCCAACGATGTGAGATGGGAAGCCATTCAAGCTGTTAGATCGAAACATGGTGGTTTAGGTTTGAACCATTTTAGGCTCTTGAAGAGGTTAGGATGCGGAGATATCGGAACTGTTCATCTCGCTGAGTTGAACGGAACAAGGTGTTATTTTGCGATGAAGGTTATGGATAAAACCGCTTTGGCTAGCCGGAAAAAGCTTCTTAGAGCTCAAACGGAAAGAGAGATATTGCAATGTCTTGATCATCCGTTTCTCCCGACGTTGTATAGTCATTTCGAAACCGAGAAGTTCTCTTGTTTGGTTATGGAGTTTTGTCCTGGAGGTGACTTGCATACACTGAGACAGAGACAACCCGGGAAACGCTTCACCGAGCAAGCAGCAAAGTAAGGAAAAAATCCGAGCTTTCTTGATTTAAGGAACCAATTTTTGTTGCGTTTTATGTAACTGTATTTGACTTCCTTTTTACTGTTTTGCAGGTTTTATGTAGCAGAGGTGCTTCTTGCGATGGAATATCTACACATGCTCGGGATCATTTACCGTGACCTGAAACCCGAGAATGTACTTGTGAGAGAAGATGGACACGTGATGCTTTCGGATTTCGATCTCTCCCTGAGATGCACTGTTAGTCTCTCGATAGTCAGATCAAGCATTGGATCCGAAGGCTTGTCAAAGAATTCGGTTTCGTGCTCACAACAACCCTCTTGCATCCAGCAACCATCTTGCATCTCAATGGCTCCAACATCTTGCTTTGGTCCTCGCTTCTTCTCATCTAAATCTAAGAAAGACAAGAAACCGAAAACCGATAACGGGAATCACCAAGTAACTCCGTTACCAGAGCTTGTTGCAGAGCCCACAAGCGCACGTTCGATGTCTTTTGTTGGCACGCACGAGTACTTAGCTCCAGAGATCATCAAAGGCGAAGGACATGGAAGCGCGGTTGATTGGTGGACATTTGGGATCTTTCTGTATGAGTTATTGTTTGGTAAAACACCGTTTAAGGGGTCGGGGAATCGAGCAACGCTCTTCAATGTCGTTGGTCAGCCTCTGAGATTCCCGGAATCTCCGGTTGTTAGCTTTGCAGCTAGAGATTTGATAAGGAGTTTGCTTGTGAAGGAGCCACAACATAGATTAGCGTATAAGCGTGGAGCAACAGAGATAAAGCAACATCCTTTCTTCGAAGGAGTCAACTGGGCTTTGGTCCGCTGTGCTAGTCCACCGGAGATTCCTAAACCGGTTGATCTTGAACCGTTGCCATCTACTCCTGTACCGGCTGCTGCATCCACCAGTGTGAGATCTGATCAAAGCAACTATCTTGAGTTTGATTTCTTCTAAAGGTTTTTTTTTATCTCTGCTCTTTATTGTTTCTTTGCAAATTCTGTTTAGTATTTTTCGATAAAAATGTGTTTTTTTCTTTTCACGTCTTGAAAAATTTATGAGATTTGTAATCATTCTTCAAAATCTCTGTACCATCTTCTTGTGTTGAATGTTAGACATGAACCATTGAGAATCTCAAATCCAAAAAACCTGAAAGTTGTTTGCTTTTCATTGATCTCAACTCAAATCCAGAGATGACTAATCTGGTTTAACTGAAAAATTGTATCGAAAATCCGATTAAACCCGTAACTTGTTACCAAATGGATAATGGGTCCGATTGGTAATCTAGCTTTTTTTAAATCTTTTTAAATCTGAAGCGGTAAGCTTTATAGGATAGTGCAAAGTTGTATAGATAAAGATTTGAGATAAAGCTGTATAAATAAAAATTAGTGTAATAGTGTTGGTAAAGCTTTTGATAAAGTTTTTGTGATTGGTACAATTTAAAGCGGTACAAATTAAAAAGTGGGATAAAGATTATAAAGCTTTGCACCAATCTAACCCAATATATTATGAACAAACAGTTGTTGCACTTGTAACAAATTCTTCTCTATACAGAAGAAGAGGACAAATTTTGTTTAAAAGAGTGGTATGTAGTATAAACAAATTGTTTCATTTCAATTGTTTAAAGCAGTTATAAGCAATTGCAACAGATGCAGCAGCACAAGCAACGGCTAAAGCAGCATATGTATCTTCTTTCTCCCAATTCTCCAACCACATTGACATGGCAGCACAAACCTTAAGTCCACACGATGATGATCCATTCTCTCTGCTGCTTATCCGATAAGATGCATTTTTTACAGAGATTTCTCTTTCCGAGGTAAGATTCTCTGTTTGGCAGCAAGAGAAGTTGTCATTTTGTTGGCAACAGCTACCATTGCGCTCTTCTGGGACAGCTCGGGACTGGCAATGGAAACCGTTATTGGCTGATTCTTGAGTCACCTCCTCGCTGTTTAGTTCTTGAGTTTCCTTATCTTCTTCTTCTAACAGACCCATTTCACCCCTGAGAAACATTCATTAGATACCCATCAAGTTTAAAAGACTGTCGAAATTCGATGATTTACCTCCAAAGTCGGTCAACAATTTCGCCTTTGTTAATGTGTTGGTCCAACAAAAGAGGTACATCTTCTAGAGTCACACACCCATACCTAAGAGTCAAGAGTCACTTAAAATTCGCATTAAACATTCCCTTTTGTCCAAATGTTTCTTTGAATCCGAATATGGTAAGTACCAGTGTCCTGTGATTCTGTGGTTGATGTTTGATCCATAAATGATTAAATCTCCAGAGTATTTGTGAGCACCGATGTGAGAACAAAGGCTGACCGAAACCTCACTTGGAACACCATGCAATTCAATTTCTTCTCTGAATCTACTAACCAGAGACGGTCCCCAAACCCCACATCGCCGGTCTCGGGATCCATGACAACATACAAAGACATAGGAACCACTGAGAGATTCAGGATTACCAGGCAACCACTCAACATCCTTGACAAGAACCTCTTCCACAAATGTGTCGACATCAAAATGAGTCAACCTTCTGCAATTGTTTTTTGTTTGAAACCGTACGTCAAAATGAGTTTACAAGAATCCTCAATTACAAAGTTAGTTACCTGTACCTGATCATATCGGGAAATATCAGAACATCCCCGTTCGATGTCTCTGTTCCATCATGATTCTCGCAGATTGTGAGTAGAGTCTACAAGAGAAGCCCACATTATCAAACAAACACAGAGATGAACTTCCAAAAGCCCGATTTCACAACTCATTGAGTACCTAGACACTCTTAACTAGACCTAAACATAATAAAGAAAGAAATCTCAGCGCCTAATGGACCTAAATATAGAGATATACTCCCGTATATTCTCCTCCACGATTATAGCACTCCCGTATATTCTCCTCTATGATTATAGCCATTAAATATTGTTATGATCTTCTGTCATTATTGTGAAGATCTTCTTCTATGTATATATAACTCTCCCTTGTAAAGTCAATATCAATCCTTCTAAACCTATATGGTATCAGAGCCATTCTTTCCAAAAGACCTCTAAAAACCTAATTTCTTCCTCGTTCACTATGTCAGAAACTTCTTCCACAGCCGCCGATGATATTCCGGTCGCCAAAAGCTCTCTCATCTCCGTTAACATGATTAACGTGACCAAGCTTTCCACTACCAACTACCTTACCTGGAGTGTTCAAGTTCGCTCCCTTCTTCGTGGATACGATCTCCTCACACACATCGAATCCACCAGCCCTAAGCCTGCCCAGACCATCGTTGTCTCCGGCGCCACTGTCCCCAACCCAGATTACGATCTCTGGCAACGTCAGGACAGTCTGATTTTCAGCTCGCTCATGGGTTCTATCGAACTCGCCCACCAGCCTCTCATAGCCACTGCCACCACTGCGCTCGACGCATGGACCACTCTTGCAGCAACCTATGCCAAACCCTCCCGAGGCCACATCAAGCAGTTGAAAAGCCAACTCAAGCAATGCTCTAAAGGTACTCAATCCATTGATGCCTATATGCAGCTGATCCGCTCCAAATCCGACGCTCTTTCCCTCCTTGGCAGCCCGGTGGATCACGAGGATCTCACCGACATCGTTCTTGATGGTCTTGGTGACGATTTCAAAACCGTTGCTGAGGCTGTTCATGCTCGTGACACGCCGATTTCTTTCTCTGAGCTTCATGAGAAGCTTATCAACCGTGAACTTGCTATCACGACCGCTACTGCTGCATCTACGGCCTTCCCTGTTACCGCGCATCAGGCTCAGACTTGCCCGCACTACAACAACCGATCTGGCCACAGTCATCAGCACCGTTCTTCTCACAGCAATCAATCGGACCACCGCTCTGACAACCGCTCTCCCCGGCCGTATCTTGGTCGCTGTCAAGCTTGCGGGACACAGGGTCACAGTGTCAAGCGATGCCCTCTGTTCCGTGTGGTGGCTCAGTCCGGGTCCTCATCGTCTGCTCCCGGTGCCTACCAAACTGCTGTTCATCCGTCAGAGACGCCCTCCTGGTTACTTGACTCAGGGGCAACTCATCATTTGACTTCTGATCTCGCCAACCTTTCCCTCCACTCGCCTTACACCGGTGGTGAAGAGGTCCAAGTGGCTAATGGTGCCGCTCTCCCGATCGATAACACTGGTTCCTCTTCTCTCTCTTCCTCCTCTAGGCCTCTTATCCTAAATAATGTTTTGCATGTTCCTAGAGTTGCTAAGAATTTAATCTCTGTTAACAAACTATGCGTTGATAACCAAGTTTCTGTGGAATTCTTCCCACAAATATTTCAGGTGAAGGATCTCAACACGGGGGCGCTATTGGTGTCAGGAAAAGCTAGAGCTGGAGGTTACGAGTGGCCGCGTCGAGATCCTCAGAAACCGTTCACCCACATTGCCACCACCAAACAACCAACTTCCATCTGGCACTCTAGACTCGGCCACCCCTCTTTATCTATTTTAAAAAATGCTGTTTCTTCCTTGTTGCTTTCAACTTCTAAAGACTTATCTACCTTCCATTGCACCGATTGCTTAATTAATAAAAGCCATAAGCTTCCTTTCGCACAATCATCTACTTTGACGTCTTCTTCCCCTCTTGATCTTGTTTATTCTGACGTTTGGACCTCCCCTACAATCTCTGTTGATGGGTTCAAATATTATGTGATTTTCGTGGACCATTTTACACACTATATTTGGTTTTACCCACTCAAGAACAAATCGGATGTCAAAGCTATTTTCATACGATGGAAAGCATTGGTTGAGACTCGTTTTCAGCGTAAATTGATCTCTCTTTATTCGGATAATGGCGGTGAGTACATTGCATTAGCCCCATTCCTTGCTCTTCACGGCGTTTCCCACCTCACGACTCCTCCTCACACACCCGAATACAACGGGTTTTCTGAAAAGCGTCACCGTCACATTGTGGAAACAGGACTCGCTCTTCTCACCCATGCCTCTATTCCACCATCTTACTGGACGTATGGCTTCTCCGCTGCCGTCTACCTTATCAACCGTCTGCCTACTCCCACCTTATCCATGTTCTCCCCATTTGAGAAGCTCTTTCATTTACCACCTAACTACAACAAGCTTCGAGTCTTTGGGTGTCTCTGTTTTCCCTGGATCAAACCGTACACATCACACAAGCTAGAGCCAAAATCTGTTCCTTGCATCTTCCTTGGTTACTCGCTTCACCAAAGCGCTTACCTTTGTCTCGAACCTTCTTCCTCTCGGGTCTTCGTCTCTCGCCATGTCCAGTTTGTAGAGACTGAGTTTCCCTTCCGCAACCTTCCCGTTTCCCCACCCAAGCCAAAACCGAACCCTCTTTCCCAATTGTGGTGCCCGCCAGTCACCCGGATCTCGACTACGCCGCTTGCTCCTTCAGCTCCACCACCATTGGTGTCCTCAGGTTCTGATTCCTCTCCCTTATCTCCCTTGGTTACTGACGTATTGCCCGAAGATTCTAGTTCTTTGCACTCGCAGGAATCCACTGTCGATGCCGATGATCCATCTGCCTCGTCGACGGAGCCCTCGACTCCTCGATCCACTCCGGTTACCACACCTCCCTCTATACCATCGTCAACACCGCCCTCCTCTCCAATGCCAATATCTCTGGTAACTGAGGAACCACCTCCCGTTGAGAACAAAATTGTCACCCGCTCTCACAACAACATATTCAAGCCCAACAAGAAATACTCCATGGCAGTTACGGTGGTTGACGTCTCCGAGGAAGCACCCACCTGTGCTACTAAGGCGCTTAAGGACAAACGGTGGAGGCAAGCGATGTCTACTGAATTTGACTCTCAACTTCGCGAGAGAACTTGGGATCTCGTCCCGTTCCACCCATCTCTCAACATCGTTGGTAACCGCTGGGTCTTCCGTATCAAGCGCAAATTTGACGGCTCACTCGAACGTTTAAAAGCACGTCTCGTCGCAAAAGGCTTTCATCAACAGCCTGGTGTTGACTTTCAAGAGACTTACAGTCCTGTTGTTAAACAAGCAACCGTGCTCCTTATAATCGGTCTTGCTGCCTCTCACAATTGGGACTTGAAACAACTTGATGTTAATAACGCTTTCTTGCAGGGGCACTTAAAAGAAGATGTTTACATGTCTCAACCCATTGGCTTCATTGACAAGGACAAACCAACGCATGTATGCAAACTCAACAAGGCGATTTATGGTCTTAAGCAAGCCCCACGTGTTTGGTATCTGGAGCTCCGCACCTTTCTCATTCAATCCGGATTTGAGAACTCTTTGGCTGATGCTTCGCTCTTCATACTTCATCACGGTTCTCTCCTTCTTTACGTTCTTGTGTATGTGGATGACATCATTGTCACCGGCAACAGCCCAGCTCGCATCCGTCAGTTCATTGAGCTCATTAGCAAGCGATTCTCTCTCAAGGATCTTGGTGATCTACATTACTTCTTGGGCATCGAAGTCATTCGTTCTCCTACTGGTATTCTTCTCTCTCAACGTCAATACATTACCGACTTGCTTGCCAAGACTCATATGCTTGAAGCAAACCCTGCCACTTCTCCTATGGTTACCACCGATCGTCTCCAACTTACTTCTGGCACCACACTCTCCGATGGTGCTCAATATCGCATGGTTGTAGGGAGTCTACAATATCTCCACTTCACACGTCCTGATATTGCGTTCGCGGTCAACCGACACTCCCAGTTCATGCATCGCCCCACTGACGTGCATTGGAATGCCACGAAGCGAGTTCTTCGTTACCTCGCCGGGACTCGAGACCACGGCATTTTCCTTCGCAGCGACAACAAGCTTTCTCTCCACGCATTCTCGGATGCTGACTGGGCCGGTAACCGAGACGACTACACCTCCACAGGTGCTTACATTGTGTATCTTGGCTCTCACCCAATTGCGTGGCGCTCAAGCAAGCAGAAGACAGTCGCACGATCCTCCACTGAGGCTGAGTATCGTGCAGTTGCTGACACCGCATCGGAACTTCAATGGGTCTGTTTTCTCTTCTTCAGGAACTTGGCTTCAAGTCGATCACCCAGCCTGTTATTTATTGTGACAACATTGGGGCTACCTACCTCTCCGCCAATCCTGTCTTTCATTCCCGAATCAAGCATGTTGCGCTCAACTATCATTTCGTCCGTCAGCTTGTACAGTCTGGTTTTCTTCGTGTATGTCACGTCTCCTCCAAAGATCAACTTGCGGATGCTCTTACTAAACCGGTGTCACGGGCCACCCTTGCTTCTCACTCTCTCAAGATGGGCCTTTCCTCCGGACGTTCATCTTGCAGGGGCGTATAGAGATATACTCCCGTATATTCTCCTCCACGATTATAGCACTCCCGTATATTCTCCTCCACGATTATAGCACTCCCGTATATTCTCCTCTATGATTATAGCCACTAAATATTGTTATGATCTTCTGTCATTATTGTGAAGATCTTCTTCTATGTATATATAACTCTCCCTTGTAAAGTCAATATCAATCCTTCTAAACCTATACTAAATCACCCTATAATTCTGGGACTTTGCTTGAAAATTGTGGGATTTAACATCAAATCACCTCTTTCTTCATATCACTCTTCCTCGCCGATACAACGGATGAGAGAAGCCTCGGTAACCGATCGAACTCCGATGCCTCGATCCTCGCTGGCCAAACGGACGGTTTTTTGTAGCACCAGAAGACATGTCTCTCGTACAACTCTACGCTACCGGCGAGTTTCTCCGGTCCAAAATCGGCCTCGCTAATGCTCTCACTCTCGAAGCTTCCAGAGCGAGAGGTTGATTCGCCGAGAAAACTGTCCAGATGGTTAGATACGGTGATCGGAGACGAAGACGAAGCTGGGTTTCTAGTCAAGGTTATAGGGTCCTCCAAATATCTTCCGCTTCCCATTGAATTCGCCGGAAAGTTCAAATTTTTTGGAGATCGAAACTGAAAGTTTGGAAGAAGAAGAAGAAGAAGAGAAACTAAAATATTACTATTGATTTTGTTTAGTCAATTAAATAAGCGTATATTAATGAATATCTTGCACGATGGTCTTCTGGATTAAATATGACGTAATGACATTGCGTTTTTTATTTCTTGGAATTTTACTACTGTTGATTACCATAATAGTAACGTAAGTTTTACATTAATGGAAAGTTTATCAATTTTAATTAATTTGAGATTTTATTCATTTGAAGACTAAAACGTAAAGATATTCGGTGAATAATTTTGCTGAATAACAAATACAGAAATTGTATATTGTGTGACTATAAATGAATGAAAAGAAGATTAAAAAAAAAAGGAAACAAATGGAGTGTATATCGTTGTTTTCTATATTAGTTTACTTCGTACGATTGCAAAGTTTAATCACATAATTAGAGAAGATATTCTATTGTCGATGAGCTTGATTTGTTGAACTGTAGATAAAAGAGGGTTTCATGTCATCACGTGCAAAGAAAAAAAAGAGAGGGTTTCATGTGCTTGTTATTTGGTTTTGAAATTATTTTTTTGTTAAAAACATGTGTATTAAGATTTGTGATTCTTGCACCACAGTCCAACACGTTTGATATTCCAAATAGAATAAACAATTTGAAATATAATATCAAAGGTGAAATCGACTTCCATAAATAATAACTTTTCGTTTTTTCATTTCTACATCAGCATTTATATTTGAGATTCCACCCAATTCTATACACATTATCGTGTCTGATTATTTCATGTCGACAGTCGACACACATAATCGTTGTGAATTATATCATTAACATTGATAAATAAATATCACTGATCAACTTGGTGAAATACATATTGTTTTCGGGTGCTCTATTGCCAGCAGTAGTGTTGTGATTCGTGGATCAAGCTCAGTCAGGATTTGGTCGAGTGTCTCAGCTAGACGGTCGTCCTTTGTCTTCTCAGAGCTAAGTCCTTTGTTTTTGCTATGCTTTAGCCACTCCTCTTTAGAGTTTTCTTGAGCATTTCCACTATCTTTTTGAGGTATATTTTCAAGAGGAGTAAAATCTAGTTCTTACTTCTTAATAGCCCACTCACATATGAAATAGTAGTTAAGAAAAACAGATTTTAGACAACATATCAAATACAGACGCTATGAAATGTTCGTTGTATATCATATAAGAGCATCCTTATTGCAGATTTTTAAGTAAGTGTCTTAAATATATTTTAATATATATTATTATTGGGTTTTGCACTTTTAGTTTGTAAATGTTCTAAAAATTAACTTTACGAGAAGAAAGTGTCTTATATAGGACACAAATCTTATTATTAGGACCTCCATTTGTATTATTTTTAATATATTTTATATTTGAGGCACAAAATTAAGACTCACTAAAATGATCAATAAGGATGCTCTAATAATTAAGGATCTAACATAACCTAAATTATATTTAGGTAACTAACATGCATCATATATAGAATGACCATTATGCCCTTATTTTATTTTTGGGTTACAATAGTCAACTATGTTTTGATATGATAGTTGGTTATTCACAGATTGGATAGCTGACTATGCATGCATAAGTAATCAACTATAATCATAGTGAATTAATCAAAAAATAAACTATATTATAACTAGAATAACAAACACTCGTTTACATAGAGAATGTGTTACATAGCCAACTATAATAGTTGGTTATTCGCAGATAAATGTTAAAAAAAAACGAATAGCTGACTATGCATGCATAAATAGTCAACTATAATCATTGTGAATTAAGCACAAAGTAAACTATATTATAACTTAAATAAAAAATACTCGCTTACATAGTCAACGTTTTACATAATCAACTATTTTAATTAACATATAGTCAACTATTTTAATTAACATAATAGTCAACTATCTATAACTAATAAGTTCATTAAGGGTATTTTAGTCATTTTTCTTTAATGGGTGTTATACAACTAATTTTCAATTAGGGCATGTTATACGCCTAATTAAAGACCTCCAACCTATTATACATCTAATTAATCCTAAAATATTTGTATAAGGTTTAGCTTAAAATTTTATTTGGCAACTACTAAGTAGTTGTTTCTTTACATGATAAAATTTTATCCGATTAATTTAAACGCAACTTATCAAAGATTTCTATTACCAATTAATGCGCAGTCATATCACGACAATACCATATACATAAGCATAATTTTATTTTTTTCATGAGTTTTGTCTAACGTAACATCTTAATTAAAAGATAACAAAGACTACTGAAGTCTGAAGTTTTAAAATAATACAAATTAGACTTAAAAAAACTCAAAAATAATCAATAAGACATTCGTCTACTTTATGTGTAATGTTATGTTGACAAAGTTGAAACTCTTAAACATGGAAGTAAAAGCATTGTCGTTTTTTTATATGTTATAACTCTAGTTTGTTCACTATTTCTCATACCATAATTTATTTTACAGATGAAGCATGCTTAAATTTGTTAGAGAGATAGATCGAGTGTTTTAACTAGCCCTTGTTTTTTGTCAACCATCATTTCATTAGAATAGGTCTATTCGATTGGTTAGGTTTCATAATGATGTTAACCTGCAAATTGGATTTAGTATTACGACATACAACATCAGGCCTTTGAAATTCTTTTAAGCTTTGCCAAGGAAGTTTTACTTATACGTGAAACAAGAATTTGAAAAAATAGATTGCACAACTAATGTTAACCTGCAAGTTGAATTTTAGAGCATTAAAATCATCTCAAAAGAGCACACCCTGATACATACTTAGAGAGTGATATGAACCAAAGCCTTAGCCTTAGCTCTTGTTATAGGACCCGTTGCTAAAGCTTAAAGAACAAAGAGATATAAAGCTAAGTTCTCTCTTAACCCAAATCTCTTTTGGAGAATTAGGTTAATTGTTGGAAGTTGTTCTTTATTGATGTTTTGAGGATCCTTACACTACAAGAGAACACCCCCATTTGCGAGGGCGATTTTCGTCGCAAATTCGTCGCAAAGGGCTATTTGCGACGATTTTTTGTTTGTCGCAACCAGCTCGTCGCAATTATATCAATAGTCGCAAAACCGTCGCAATATTAGCGACGGTTTTGCGACTTTAATTTTTGCGACGGTATGGCGACAAAACTGATTTGCGACGGAATAGCGACAAATCTGTTTTACGTGGTAAAAGTTTGCATCGGTTTTGCGACGTAATTACGACGTCTTTTTTGCGTCGGTTTTGCGTCGAATAGTTTTGCGACGGTATTGCGGCTTCTTTTTGTGACGGTATTGCGACTAATTGTTTGCGATATGTTTGCGTGAAAAAAATTTGCGACGTAATTGCGGCTGTTATTTGCGATGGTTTTGCGAGGGTTTTCGATGTGATTTATTAAAAAAAAAAAAAATTATAATTTTTTTTTAAAAAAATCGAAAATATTTTAAATTTAATATAAAACATAAAATAAATTTTAACATAAAAGATTAAAATACAAAAACCTAAAACCGAAAACAAATCTAATCGAATCTGAAATTATCGAGCGGATCCCTGGTCGATGTGCCTCCTTCGTCGTCTTGTCTCCTTCTCATAATCCCGGCAATGGCGGGGTTCGTCTTCGCTAACTCCGCGAATATATCATCATAGACGGTCACAGTCCTCTCTAACTTTTTCTCCGTTTCGCCGAGCCGTACTTTTGTTTCCTGGAGCTCCTTGGCTATTTGCGGATCAGAAGCAAATCTCGAAATGGGACAATATGGCACTCCATGATCATCCGTCCGAATAGATCCTGTAAATGCCATATTTCCCTTACGGGTTCTAGGAGCCATCTACAAAATAAAATTAAAAGTTTACAATTTTACATAAATAATAATAATATAATTTTATTTTTAAAAATGTTAATAGTATAATAAATATTTAAAATTGTGAATAAAATTAAAAAGGAAATTAAGTTTTTACCTGTGATGCAACACGGTTGATCTCCATTGGTGTCATCTGAGTAGGTTGACCATCGCGAGTAAGCTGGGTTGAGAGTTCATCGACTCGGTCAATGACATCGTCGTGGAGCTTGTGGACACGTTCATCGACCCATGTCCCGTCCGGCCTGCGGTGGGTCTTCTCCCAAACCTCTGGCATCGTTGCGGGAACTCCTTTTTCCACGGCCTGACAATGAAAACATAACAGAAGTTGAGATTTTTTTGACTGTAAAAATTGAAAGTAAAAAAATTAATAACTTACAATGCCAACAACATGCTGAGCATAAGAAATCTGTCCCGAACAGTGTTTTGAAGGCTGGTCACTACCGCCAACCTTCGTCAATCGAGCAGACGAGCATTGGGAAGCCTTCTCCTGAGTTTTCTCCAACTGCCAGAAGGCGACAAGGCCAGCCCAAATATTGGGATCGAAGAAAGATGGCATACATACCTTCGGATCCGGATTCTTTTGCCACTTCTTCTTCCACCGTCCTATTTGGTCGTTGAGACGGTTCTTCGCTTTTTCCTCAAATTCCTCACAAACTAAACCATTAATCGCGGGGTCCCAATAGTATTTTTGATGCAAATTGTCATAAATAAGAACATAACTTAGAAAATTACAAAATTGATAAATAAATAAAAGTTAAAAAAAATATTAAAAAAAATTACCGCGAATTGTTTGTACCACCGATCCTTGATCTCCTGGGTAACAAACTTCCAACTCGTGTGGCATATCTTGAAATCCCGCTCTACGATCTTTCTAACATCTTTTCCGACCGAATTTTTGCAAAACCTAAAAAAATATATAAAAAGCATATTATGTGTAAATATATTAATAATTACTAAACAAAATTAAATTAAAACTATGTAAAAAAATTTACTTACCACACAACGTTGCTGGTAGGGTCAGGTTCTAAATGGGGAAGAACCTGCCGTCCGGGACTAACGAGAAGCTGCCCCAAGGTCATGTCATCCCATGAAAGAACTGCTCCAGGGTTTGCCTCGGGAGGTGGCGTCTGCTGTGACTCAGGAATCCCATAACCAGAGGGGGAAGCAGAGGGCTGTGCGGAATGTGTACGCTGTCCTGGTCGTGAATGACCTCTACCACGACCAACACCGGGCTGTAAGTACTCGGTATAGTCGTTGTCCGCCATCTAAATACATTTTATAATTTCTGAAATTAGTAATAGCATATTAAAAAAATATGTAATCTAATATTGATTTTAACAATTTTAATGATAACATTAAATTAACCTAATCAACATTAAACATCAAAATAATTAAACAAAATAGTAAATTAACAATTTTAACTATTATAATATCAATATTAGTTAATCCTCAATTCTCAAGTACAATTCCATTCCTAATTAATTATTGCTAACCATTCTCCTATAAACCACAATTAACTAATAAATTATATACGAAAGAAAAATTTTAAATTCGAAAAAGAAAAGAAAAATTTATAGATTTACCTTATAAGGTCGGGAATGATTTGGAAGGTTGAGGGAACTTTTTGTTAGAGAGAGAAAGTTTTTTTTAGAGAGAGAAGAGAGATGTGAGGAATGAGCGACGGATTGGAATTGCTTATATAGGGAAAACTATCCCTCGCAATTCCGTCGCAACTTGGTCGCAAAGTGGGCCGACTATTTTACCCAATGCATGTTTGCCGCCTACAACTTTTTGTTTCCCGCCCAGGTTGCGTCGCAAATGCCTCGCAAATATTAAAAAATCCGTCGCAAATGCCTCTCAAAGTGTCGTAAACCGTCGCAAATGCCTCGCAAAGTGTAAATCTCAAGGTGAATATACGATCAATTAATAGAGTTGACTGTAATTATGGTCGCAAAAGAGTAGCAAAATTAGCAACAGATTTGCGACGAAAGCGTCGCAAATACCTCACAAATAAACAATTGCTACGCATTTGCGACGTGTTTGTCGCAAATCCCACGCAAATGAGGTTTAGGGTATACTTAGGGGTTTGGATGTTTTAGACCAAAATTACGATTCATAAAAGGTAAATATACACTTGTTTAGGTCCTTAGTGCATGTATGAAGCAATGTTAGTCTACTAATTGAAGTTTTTTGTAAAATCAGCAAAAATGATAGATTGATCATATTCTTAGTATAAGTACATATATGTGATACTTCGTTATATATGTTTCTCGATAATGTTTTGATAAGTTTTATTTGAATAATTATAGAGGGATTGTGATTTATTAGACGACTCATACATTTATATTCGAAGAAGAGCCAATTTAAACGGTATAAATAATGTATTGGTTAGAGTTTAGGGTATAGGAATTTGCTACGTTTTTGCGAAGACTGCGTCGCAAATTCGTCGCAAATGATAAGAATTGCGACATATTTGCGACGAAGCCCTCGCAAAAACGTAGCAAATTCCTATACCCTAAACCTTTGTGTTTTTTACTTATTCTTATTACTTGGAATAAGTAATTTGATGCAAATAATTTTATATATCAATTAGGGCCTCTATGATATGTTTTTATATTCAAAGAAGAGCCAATTTAAACGATATAAATAATGTATTGGTTAGAGTTTAGGGTATAAGCATTTGCTATGTTTTTGCGAGGGCTTCGTCGCAAATTCGTCGCAAATGGTCAGATTTGCGACGCAGTCGTCGCAAAAATGTAGCAAATTCCTATACCCTAAACCTTATATAGTGTTTTTTTACTTATTCTTATTACTTGGAATAAGTAATTTGATGCAAATAATTTTATATATCAAATAGGGCCTCTATGATATGTTTTTATATTCGAAGAAGAGCCAATTTAAACGATATAAATAATGTATTGGTTAGAGTTTATGGTATAAGCATTTGCTACGTTTTTGCGAGGGCTTCGTCGCAAATCCGTCGCAAAACGTAGCAAATGCTTATATATCTTGTTTAAAAAAATATTTTTTCTACACCACACTCGAAAATACATACTTAATATATACACATAATTAATATTAAATTTATTAATCTTCTTCATCATGATCAGAAACATAACGTTCTACTCCGTCATCTTCGTCATCATCGTTGTCCTCATCTTGCTCTTCGTCTTCATCAAACTCATCTTCGTTTCCTTCTGAATCCTCGAATATCACATCAAGACCACTATGAAGTGGGTCAATTCTTGTCAAATCGGTGGTTACCTCTGTAGGGATCGAAACTTCTTCGGTTCTTGCAGGTTGCACTGGGGGTTGATCATCATCAGCATCAGTTGCTAACCCCTCGACAATTCGACCCCTTGGGTTAACTTTAATCACGGATAGCCAATCTTGATCCCGTCGTCACGAGTACGAGGGTAAGGAATGAAGACTACTTGCTCTGCTTGGGATGCTAAGACAAATGACTCAAACTTGTCAGTGTAGCTCCTATTTCCTTTTACATCAACAACTCCAAATTTGCTGGTTCTAACCCCGAGACCATTGGTTGGATCAAACCAATCACAACGAAATAATACACTTTTCAAGTTCAACACACCAGCATACATCTTACTCGTTTTTATGCTTGCAATGGGCCCCAAAACAAATTCATGTACCCATAAAGGCCAACTTTGTCGAGATTTCTTCGCCACCTATTGTCAAATTGAAATAATTAGTATATATATATATATATATATATATATATATATATATATATATATATAAGTAATACTAATATAACTCATGCATGGTTCTTACCTTCTCCCGCATCCAGCCAGCAAAATCACGTTCTAGGTAAAATTGAACTTCTTCATCATTTAGTTCAGGAATGCTTCTCGTATTTGGCCTTCTAACATTCTGTACACCCGTTAATTAATTAGTTGTATATATATTTTCAATTAATATATATATATACCTCTCATATGGCTGAAAGTAGTTACAATTTAGCATTATATACGTATGGGCAGCTTGCATATGCTTGAAATCACACCACGTTGATTCCTTCACTTTTCCACCCATCCGACCTACATCACAGAAAACATCTGGTACACCCTCCAAGTGATATGTTCGGCCAACCTCACCATCGTCGTATCGTCTACGACGGGTTTTCTTAGTTTTCACGGTTTGGTTAAAGTAGTAAGTAGAGAAGTTTGATGTCTCCTCTGTCAAACTTCCAGCAATGATTGATCCCTCTACTCTTGCGAGATTTTTTGCCTTCATCTTCAAATGTTTGAAGAACCTTTCGAAGGGGTACATCCATCGAAATTGGACTGGACCACCCAAATCTAACTCATGTGGTAAGTGTACAACCAAATATTCCATCACATCAAAAAAGGAAGGTGGAAATATCTTCTCTAAGTTGCAAATAGTGAGTGGAATGTCTAAATTCAACTTCGAGATTTCGTCCTTCATTAAGGTTCTGGTACATATGTCTCTGAAAAATGCTCTAATACCTAAATTAAAAGGCCAATCCGGTTCGGAGTAAGTTAATTAATACAGTTACAAAATACATGTATGTATATATTAATAACCATAGATAAACGTAACACCTGCAATTGCCTCGTGTACATCCTGCGATAAAAGCTCTTGAAAGGCAAAAGGAAGTAGTGGCTGCATGAACACATGACAATCGTGGCTCTTCATCCCATAAAATTTCCCCCCTTGCTCAACACACCTTGAAAAAGTTGACACGTAGCCATCTGGGAACTTCACCCACTCCTTAACCCAGTTAATCAAAGCATTCTTCGCGGCAGGTGATAGTCGGAAACTGGGAATAGGTGCCCTACCATCTCCTGTTAGATGCAACTCATGCCTTATACATTAAGCCGCGAGATCCAGACGAGATTTCCGATTGTCTTTTGTTTTCCCTGCAACATTCAACAATGTGTGTATAATATTCTCAAAGAAATTTTTCTCCACATGCATGACATCCAAGTTGTGCCTCAGCAGATGCTCCTTCCAGTAAGGCAATTCCCAAAATATACTTTTCTTATGCCAGTTATGTTATACCCTATACCCAACAGACATATTTGCTGGATTACTTTGCCAATTACCTCCAACTTTTACTGTTTCTTCCGCACCATATCCATCCATTTATTCTTCCAACTCCTCACCTGAGAGGTAAACCAAGGGGAAAGTTTTAACAATTCGATTTCGAAATAACGTCCTAATTTTTCTATAAGAATGATCCCTTCGAAGAAAACGACGATGGCAGTCAAACCAGCAAGCTTTCCCTCCTGCTAACAATTGAAATGATTCGGTCTTATCTAAACAATAAGGACATGATAACTTTCTGTGCGTTGTCCATCCAGATAACATACCATACGCCGGAAAGTTTCTTATCGTCCACATGAGGACAACCTTCATGTTGAAGTTCTTACGGCTCGACGAATCAAATGTGCGTACACCAACATGCCACAACTGCTTTAGTTCATGGATAAGAGGTTGTAGGAAGACATCAAGTGATCTTTTTGGATGCTTTGGCCCTGGAACCAAAATACTGAGAAATAAAAATTCTCGATGCATACACATTTTCGGTGGGAGATTATATGGCGTCACTATGACTGGCCACAACGAATATTGCCTACCAGACATCCCAAAAGGACTAAACCCATCAGTGCAAAGACCCAAATACACATTTCTATGTTCTACAGCAAAGTCTGGATGTACCGTGTGAAAGTGTTTCCACGCCTTTGCATCTGATGGATGGGCGACCACCCCTTCCTCATAATCGTGTTCTGCGTGCCACCTCATTGTCCCTGATATCTGCTCTGATTGATATAATCGCTTCAGCCTATCTGTTATTGGAAGGTACCACATACGCTCGAATGGGACTTTGGTGCGACAACTAGTCTTCTTATATCTTGGATGAGAGCAAAAATGACATTCCTGCAGCTGAGCATCATCTTTCCAAAAAATCATACAATTATCAATGCAGACATCAATCATCTCAGACGGTAATCCAAGACTTGCTACCAATCTTTGTATCTCATAGTAACTCTCTGCATAGTAATTATCCTCTGGCAAATACTCTTTAAACAATTCACCCCATTTATCCATGCAATTTTCACTAAGGTTATCTTCGCTTTTAATTGTCATCATCCTAGATGCTAACGACAATTTTGAAAGCCTTTCTCTACATCCTTCGTAGGTAGGTTCGTTAGAAGCATCTAACATATCATAGAAAATTTTAGCACTCGGGTTTGGTTCTTCAAAAGTATTATCACTACACGAAGCAGTAGTTTCTTGAAATGCATCATTGACCATATCATTAAACCTATTCCCATCTGTATTTCCATATGGAGATTCATTAAAATTATCATGACCATACTGATAATTACTATCCTCATAATTACTACCACCTTCTACATTCCCACGATAATTACTCGTACTTAAACTACCCGGAACATTGACAACAAAATCCTCCCCATACGAAAACAAAACATAGTAGTTAGGTAAAAACCCCCTCGTAAATAAATGTTTCCAAACAGTTCGCGTATCATGTGGAGCAAAGTTTTTGCATTTCACACAAGGACATAAAATTTTCACGTTACCGTCGTTGGTATATCCTGCGACACCCCCTTGGTTGTTTATCGCCTGGGTCAAAAACTGGTCAAGTCCTTCTCTAAATTCTCTAGACATTTCGCCAGTTTCTGGATCTTTGCGGTCGTTGTACATCCATGCTCGAACCATGTAGACCTCATGATGCGAAGACATCTTCGATTATCAAATTTTAATATCTTTCTTTGGAAAAAATAGTGTGTTTCTCGGATTTTGATGTTTTTAGAGAATGTTTTGAATGTTTATTAATTCCGTTCTTCACATTCACGGAATTTATAGAACTTTGGATTTTTTGCTACTCATTTGCGACGTTTTTGCGTCTGTTTTGCGACTCGTTTGCGACCAAAAATATTGTACCCATAAACCAGTAAGACTCATTAAACACGTTTTGTAATAATTTTCGTCGCAACTGCGTAGCAACTATTACTTCGTCGCAAAACAGACGCAAAACTATCGGAAATATCTTAAAATATCTTGCCACGCAAACCCGCCGCAATATTTGCGGCGAAATTGCGTCGAAACTTAATATTCGACGCAAAACTGTCGCAAATGTTATAGTATTTGCGATTGTTTTGCGTCCAAACATATAAGTCGACGCAAAATCGTTGCAAATTTGTATTTATAGTTTGGTAAGTTATTACGAAGAAACTTTTGTATTTATAGTTTGGTAAGTTAAGATTTAATTTGTACTTTTTTGTTATTAGTATTAATGTGTTAGGGTTACAAGTAAATATTTGGAAACTTATATTAATATAATATTATGATATTTTAACATTAACATCGATGTTCATATAAACGTACAATCGATATATATATATATAGTACATTATTGCTTAAAAACGTAATACAAATAAACTGCTAACGTAATGTATTACTCATCATCAATTTCTTCACCACCATCCGTTGTTGATCCTTCGTCAGATTCCTGGGATAACCAATTGTTTGGATTTCGATTAACAAGACTGCTACTACTTTCTTCTATGAACGTTGTAGCCATGTTTTCTTTAGATATAACCTGTGAAATCAAATTCTTCAGTTATGTGTAAGGATACTACTTAATACAATACCTTTAAAATATATATTACTTAACTTACATTGCTTATGTTATTAAGAATAATGTTAAGATATGTTGTCGCCCTATCAAACTTAACAACTAAAACCTCTTTTAGAACCAATACCGAACCCTCCTTTATGTGTGGCCCATATTTGTTATCAGATATGGCGGACCTATGAATGCTCGCTTGTACAGTCCCGGTAGGATCATTCAAGGAAAACAAATAACATTTATCGATTACTAAATATATAATTTTTTAAAAACATATTTTCTTTTAACCTATATATACATTTTACCTTTAGTATGACCATCACGTCTCCCAATCCATTAGGTTCCATTTTATGAATCACTGCTACCAAATATGGTATGTGATGCCATTGTGGTTTTATTTGATGCAACTCTTTTACCAATGTCCACCCACGTGTGTGTCCACCTGTATATATTCAACGTAGAATAAGTAAAATATAATTAAATGTCAATTAAACAATATACAAACTTTGAAATATAATTATTTCTGTTTCTTAGTAATATATATTAATAATAATAACATTTCATTATACCTGTTAATTTGTTGACATTTGCAATTGTTGTCTTCCAAAGGACATCGGTGAACGATGAATCTTCTGCCTCAACAACACAATTAACCATCTGTACATGTCTCTCATAAGAATTGCATTCTTCCAACATCGATTCTTCAAGTTTTTTCCTTGCCCGTTCTTCTGCTTGTCTCACACCAGTCGGACCCGGAATCAAAGATCGATTGTTATCCATATTTGTTGAATTATAGAATGTGAGAGAATGTGCATAGATTTTATAGAATGTTCATTTCAGTTTGCGACTAATGATAAGCTCAAATTTCCCTAGAGCTAGACTCTCTCAAATTAAGAGGTCAATCGCAGTACTTAGGGTTATCGATCCACAGGGAGTCAGGAAAACACAATAGATTTCAGATTTCAGATTAAGCTAGGTGAGACGAATGTAAAAGCAAATAAATCAAAACAAAACAAACGGTTGTAAAATCAGTTAAAGAAAACGCTAGGCACAGGGAATTCTCCAGTGAATCAGAATAGCAGATAAATTAGATATTAGGACAATGAAGAACAATTTATGAACATGCACACGAAAGTAAACAAACCAGCTGTCGCTGCGAATAACTTCTATGTCTAAATCCTAGAAGACCAACTGTCGTTGCAAAATCAGGTTGATTCAAACAAGCATTAATGATCAAGCACAATTGTTCACAAAATCCTAAGCCAAATCCCTTTGCGAATAGGTATTTTGCTCATCAAAAACTAGTTCAGGTTTATCAATCAAACTGTCGTTTCTATTAATAAACCCTAGATCAGATTTCAGTTCGCGAGGCTAAAATCAGCAATAAGAACAAGTTAAGATGAAGAACTTCTAATGATTTTTATCCTAATAAACAGATCAGATCAGCAACTCATCAAACACTTTCAAAAACCTTAAACCTAACAAGAGAAATTACTCAGACATAGCAATAGAAAAAAACATCTTTTATTAATTAAACTCTCTAAGTAATTCTATATAATAAGCGTAAAATAAAGCATGAGTCTAAACAATGACTCTAAATACGTATTTATACAAGTTCCAAACCGTCCTAAACATAAAAGTAAACATCTGAAGGCTTCGGGCTTCGAACGAACTTTTCTGATGAAAATCTGGGCTTGACAGAACACGGTGTCGATCGACACACATAGATCGTGTCGATCGACACGACTCTTCAAATCGTAAATCTTGGCTTTAAAAGTCTTCATGTCGAGCGACACACATAGTCACGTCGCTCGACACAGATTCCAAACAGTGACTCCGAATTTGCATTTTTCCACTTCATTCCGCGAATGCTCCAAAATCTCCAGTAAACATCTTTTATGCTCCAGACGGTCCAGTTCCTGTAAAGACACTAAAACAATACCAAAAACACCAAAAGGCACTAAAACATGGACTTATATCGTGGTCGAAAACCGGTAAAAACCACGATATATCAACTCTCCCAGACTTAGCTTTTTGCTTGTCCCTAAGCAAAACAGTGTGCTCACTCCTTAAGAAACCACATTCCTCAAAATTTAATACCTGGTGATACTTCGATGTGTCCCTAGAAGCTTAGCAGTCCTCTAGTTTGATTCCAAATCCCTTAGAAAATCTCAGACTTTCAATCGCAGACCCCTTGAGTTCAATTAAGTGCGGTCTCATCGAGGGAATATTGATCGCTGGACTTTCTAGATTCTTTTACTTCCTTTAACACTTTCTGCGTTTCACCCTCTCTCTTCCCTCTGAAACTGTATCCAATTAAGGATATCATAGAGATGCATGCCTTTTTGATGACTGATTTTTCTTTTTGTGATGGCGGGTACCTCAGCAGAGGGTCCTTTACCACCGAATGCCTATTTGAATTCAGGCTTGCACTTTTCTGCAGATTTTTTTTATTCCCTTGGCATCTCTATGATCACTAGATCAGCTCTCATTATTGTTGTTCTATGAGGCTTTTTGTGATGGCGGTTTCCTCAACAGAGGGTCCTTTACCACCAGATCTAGGACAGTTATATCCGTCATTGGGAAGAAGTTTCAAGAGCGGTCCTTCCTCGCTTTCAAGTGTTTGGAAGCTGAATCAAGTCTTGTGATTTCCAATGCCCTTGATTAGAGATTCATTAGGGCGGGGTCTTTGACATCCTTTCTGAGTTCTCCAGAAACCTGAACTCGCTCCAGAAAACCGATCTCTTTCCAGTTACCCACCTTGTAAAACCGCTGATCAACTTATATTGGAAATGGTTCGTCGAGTGCTGTTCAAAGCAAGTCTAAAAGAGAGGTTTTGACTCTAAAAATTTTAAAATTTTAACGAAAAACTCAAAAGAAAACACAAGTGTTAGCAACTACCTCCCCCAGACTTAAACAACACTGTCCCCAGTGTTATTAAATCCGAGATTGGCTAAATAAGATAAACAGAAAATGAAACGTATGAAAAATCAAGTGAGATTTCGTACCAGGGGGGTCGTGTCGAGCGACACGAACTGTATGTCGATCGACACTCACGTTTCTGTCCTGATTCTGATTGGTAGATTTTCTTCGTGTCGAGCGACACACTAAGTCCCGTCGCTCGACACAGAGTGTTGAAGAGCATTCTTACTTGCATTCGAACGTTTGTTTTCCTGAAAATCGACACCAAAAACAAACCAAAGCGTAAAATTGAAAAAGAAATATAAATATAAGTAGATAGTTAGATAAAACTGACAAGTGGGTTGCCTCCCACTAAGCGCTTGTTTTCAGTCTTTAGCTTGACTATTTTGGAACTGAGGACTTTAATGTGGATCTTTAGGAAGTATTGAACTTCCTTTATCCGGGATGGAACCAGCAGCAGCTTGCTTGATTCGAGTTTTCTGGACAGCTCCCCCAGACTTATCAGATACAGTCTCCGGGAAAAGCTTCATCGTTCTGGCTATCAGCTCCTGAAGGATTGCTTCTCCTTTGTCTATGAGCTCTCGAGGAACGATGATTCTCATTCGCGCGAAAGGCTTTGAAGTCCTCTTAGGCTTCTCCTCTTCTTTCCTGTTCCCTGCAATTTCACCAGAAGAACCAAGCTTTCGAGAAACTCGATGCTTGCGTAAGCGCGTAACAGGCTATTCAACTTTAATGAAATCAAAAGAGATGGAATTAAGTACTGAAGGTTCATACCTGGGCTCTTCAAGAAGTAATTCAGCAGAGGATACTGTAGCAATTGCTTCCTCAATGGTCTCAGCAGAAATGACTTTCGAAGGCTCCTCAGTTGGTTGATCTTCTAGCGATGTATCCACAGAGAAAGCTTGACCATCAATGGTGGGTCTTCTCCTTGTACTGTCCATGGCAAAATCCAAGATGACATCACCAAGGTCAAGCTTAATCGTTCCTCTTCTACAGTCAATATGCGCTCCAGCTGTTGCTAAGAAAGATCTTCCCAGAAGCAAAGGATCCTGAGGCTCTTCATCGTATTCCAAAACGACAAAGTCTGTTGGAATAACGCAGTCCTGAATTCTAATAGGCACATCCTCAAGAACTCCTTTCGGGAATCTCTTAGAACGATCAGCTAGGATTAGAGACATCCTTGTCTTCTTGAAGTCCGTCATCCTAAGTCTTAAAGCAACGGAAAGAGGCATAAGATTGATTCCAGAACCCGTATCGCAGAGAGAGTGAGAAAAGCTTTCATCAGAGATGGAACAGTCGAGTACAAAACTTCCTGGATTAGGTAATTTCACAGGAACTTTGCCCTGGATCATCGCGCTGACCTCAGCAGAAACCACTATCTCCTTCTTCTTCTTTTTGGAGAATGGAACTGTGTTCAGGAGCACTGCTTGGAGATCTCTGGTCAGCAGCGCACCTTCCTTTAGACTGATTCCATTAGCAACCATTCGCTGCACATAACGGCGAATCACAGGAGAAAGCTTGATTGCATCCACAAGAGGCATCTCAACCATGATTTTCTCAATCATCCTCTTGCAAATGGCTTCCTCAGCCTCTTGTTTGCTCTTTCTAGCTCTGGGAAAGGGTAGCTTCGGCTTATAGACGGATTCCTCGAGGATTAGAGACGGTTTCGGATGAACAGTTTCGGACTGGCCTGCGTGTCGAGCGATATGGGGTCTGTGTCGATCGACACGACTGATTTCATCGTGTCGAGCGACACACTTAGGCTCATCGCTCGACAGAAGAGCTACCTGCTGTCAGAACGGCATTGCAGGCTCCTTTGGGGTTCCTATCAGTCTTCGCAGGAAGAAATCCTTCTTGTCTCTTCACAGTTTCTGCAGTTTGAGCTACCTGGACGTCGAGCTTCCTGACATGAGTACTTAGAGCTTCGATCTTACCGTTTAAGTCCGTGTAGAGTGAATCAAACTTCCCATTCCACTCCACAGCCAACTTCTGCTGTCCCTCTAGAAGTTGTTCCATCATGGATTCCAATCTACTGTTCTCTGACGGAGGAGGTGGTTTCTGATACGAAGAAGATCCATAGTCTCGCCTATAGCTGCTGTTCTGGTAAGGCTTCTGAAATCCGTTCTGGTGAAGATAGTTCACATCCTCTCCTGCAGGTTCAACGTCTTGCACAAAGTGAACTGTCTTCTTCCTAGCTAGAAGACTAGTCATAGTGTCCAACTTCTTAGTGACCTCAGCAAGCTCATTGCCATGGATGTCTCGCTTCTGCAGGCTCCTTTCAAAATCAACGCTCTTGGTGGAGTTGCTGTTAGCCAAGTTCTCTATCAGACGGAGAGCAGTTTCTGGAGAATTTGTGTTGAAATTCCCTTGGCTGGCAGCATCCAGAGATGTAGAGTAATGTAGCGCGATTCCTCTGTAGAAGATTCCCAATAGTTGAACATCTGTGAATCCATGGTGAGGACAGTCTCTGTGATAGCTCTTGAACCTAAACCACGCAGCCTTTAAATCCTCAGTATCGCCCTCCTTGAATGTCGCAATCTTTGCTCTCAGATCCTCGGACTTCGCATCGTCAAAGAAATTGCTTATGAAAGCATTCTTTGTATCCATCCAGTTTGTTAGCGAGCCCGGTGGTAGCGTCCTTAGCCAATACTTAGCTTCCCCATATAGAGAATAGGGGAATAGCTTGCAGAATATGTAGTCCTCTGAGACTCCATTGGCTTTGATAGCAGATGCCAAGTCCTCGAATCGCTCTATGTGGTCCATTGGATTCTCATGAGGAAGACCACAGAACGGGTCTTGAGCTACTAAGGAGAAGTACGCAGGCTTGAGCTCAAAGCCAAAATTTGATAAGCTCAAATTTTCCTAGAGCTAGACTTTCTCAAATTAAGAGGTCAATCGTAGTACTTAGGGTTATCGATCCACAGGGAGTCAGGAAAACACAATAGATTTCAGATTTCAGATTAAGCTAGGTGAGACGAATGTAAAAGCAAATAAATCAAAACAAAACAAACGGTTGTGAAATCAGTTAAAGAAAACGCTAGGCACAGGGAATTCTCCTGTGAATCAGAATTGCAGATAAATTAGATATTAGGACAATGAAGAACAGTTCATGAACATGCACACGAAAGTAAACAAACCAGTTGTCGCTGCGAATAATTTCTATGTCTAAATCCTAGAAGACCAACTATCGTTGCGAAATCAGGTTGATTCAAACAAGCATTAATGATCAAGCACAATTGTTCACAAAATCCTAAGCCAAATCCCTTTGCGAATAGGTATTTTGCTCATCAAAAACTAGTTCAGGTTTATCAATCAAACTGTCGTTTCTATTAATAAACCCTAGATCAGATTTCAGTTCGCGAGGCTAAAATCAGCAATAAGAACAAGTTAAGATGAAGAACTTCTAATGATTTTTATCCTAATAAACAGATCAGATCAGCAACTCATCAAACACTTTCAAAAACCTTAAACCTAACAAGAGAAATTACTCAGACATAGCAATAGAAAAAAACATCTTTTATTAATTAAACTCTCTAAGTAATTCTATATAATAAGCGTAAAATAAAGCATGAGTCTAAACAATGACTCTAAATACGTATTTATACAAGTTCCAAACCGTCCTAAACATAAAAGTAAACATCTGAAGGCTTCGGGCTTCGAACGGACTTTTCTGATGAAAATCTGGGCTTGACAGAACACGGTGTCGATCGACACACATAGATCGTGTCGATCGACACACATAGATCGTGTCGATCGAAACGACTCTTCAAATCGTAAATCTTGGCTTTAAAAGTCTTCATGTCGAGCGACACACATAGTCACGTCGCTCGACACAGATTCCAAATAGTGACTCCGAATTTGCATTTCTCCACTTCATTCCGCGAATGCTCCAAAATCTCCAGTAAACATCTTTTACGCTCCAGACGGTCCAGTTCCTGTAAAGACACTAAAACAATACCAAAAACACCAAAAGACACTAAAACATGGACTTATATCGTGGTCGAAAACCGGTAAAAACCACGATATATCAACTAATTTGCAACGATTTTCCAAGACTTTTGCGACTGATTTGCGGCTAAAATATTACACTCATAAACAAGTATGAATCAATTAAAATGTGTTCAACCTACTTTCGTCGCAAATCCCTCGCAACCCTTAAATCGTCGCAAATTCGACGCACATGTTGCGACGGTTTTGCGTCTAAACGTACAACTCGACGCAAAACCGTCGCAAAATATAAGTCGACGCAAAATCGTCGCAAATTTACGACGCTTTTGCGTCCAAACGTACAAGTCGACGCAAAATCGTCGCAAATTTGCGACGATTTTACGTCGAATAATTCCTACGCAAAATTGCGACGGTTTTGCGAGTTATTAAGACTGTTCGTCGCAAACCTGTCGCAACTAGACGCAAATTTGCGAGGCTTTAATTCCGTCGCAATTTTCTTGTAGTGTTTTATAGATCCTCATACAACCGACTAAACCAAAACTAAATAAGTAAAAATACCAAAATCTTAATCCTAATGTTAAAAGGAAACCTAAGAAAACCAATTTGTTAAAAAGAAGACTCAAAACTCTTAAACTAAGAACTAACGTATCATTACTCCCTTCCTCGATTTGGAGCTTGTCCTCAAGTTCTAACTTCAAGTATGCCTTATGTAGCTTCTCGTCGTCTTCCCGTAAACTCCATCCGCAGATCCTCGAAATTTTCCTCTGAAAGTGGTTCGTCATCTTGATTATCTCCATCCATAGCTGGTTTGATGTGAAAAAGAACTGGATTGCAAGTATGACCCGGTGTAAAAAGTTCGTCGCCATTAAAACAGAGTCCTTTAGCCTTTCGTTTTGTCATCTCTGCCATAGTTAGTTTTTGCCAAACTGCTGATTTTTGTTTTTGTCTGCTAGGGCTAGTTGGTTCGACATCTTGCCCTCGTTTAAAACCCCCTCCCAAAGATTTAGCTGATGGTGCAAGAAGTTCCCCAAATGTACGAGTACGCTTGTCATTATCAATCTTATACTCGTTGTCTCGTGCATATTCCATTGCGGTAAAGATTGTTACAGGCCTGAGGTATTCGTCTTCTATCCGCAAACTATCAGTCAAACCCGCACAGAATTGTTGCTAGTGTTTGCCTCCCAAGACATTCTTTGAACTGATTACAATACTCATCTACCGTTCCGGTATGTCGCAGATTAAACAACTCACCTACTGGGTTAACAGAATCTGCTTTTCCAAAGCGGGTTTTGCAAATTCTTTTGAACTCCAACCAACTTAACTTCCCTTTGGCTAATCGTCGAAGATTGTTGTTCCAGTGATAAGCCTGACTTGTTAAAACGAACGTCGCTTGGCGAATTTTTGCATCATCATGGAAGATCCGTTGATCTGCAAAATAATCATCACACTTCTGAAGCCATTCAACAGCGTTTGTTGTACCATCATAAGGTGGGAAGTCCATCTTTGCAGTTTGAAGAACACACTTCTCGGGGCTGAGATCTCTTTCACCACCAGCTTCGTAACCACCTATCATTGCTCTTGGCTCTTTTAAACGAAAATCAGAAGGATAAGAACTTTGTTGATGATCGTTACTTGTTTCCCCTATTTGTTGCAATCTCCAATCAGCTCCACCATCTGAATAACGAGTTCTTCTCTCTTTGCCCACAGCTCGTGGCGGCCACGGTCCACCAGAGAACGGAGCTTGCGACTTAACTTAAGAAATCCCCCAACTTCATTGTAGTAAGTCGTCATTAGTTTCTACACTAGATATTTGAGATAGATCCCCTTTTTTCCCTTTTGTTTGACGCAGAACTGCTTCATCTGAGAGCTCTGCAGCCGTGAATTTGATTGAGGAGCCTGGCGCTGGGTCTTTCTCTTCTTGTGGCTTGTCTTGTTGTCCCTGAGCTGCAATTAATGCATCAATAGCAGATTTTTGCCTACAAGATTCTTCTTTGAGAGCTTTGAATTCTTCTTTAGTCTCGGTTGTAAGTTTCTCCAAACGCTCTAGGATGAGCGCGAGCTGCGCTGTGATTGAAGCATTATCCGTCATCGGATTGTGAGGCTCTGATACCAAATTGATATGAAACAAAGCTTTAGTCTTAGCTCTTGTTATAGGACCCGTTCCTAAAGCTTAAATAGCAAAGAGATATATAGCTAAGCTCCCTCTTAACCCAAGTAGTAAGCGATCCAGGCTCAAGCTGCTTCAACCAGCAAGAAGCATCCCCACTAAGAGAGTATGGGAATAGCTTGCAGAAAAGATAATCGCTAGACACTCCTTGAGCCTTGATGCTAGAGGCTAAATCCTCGAAGTTCTCGATGTGGTCCATGGGATGCTCATGAGGAAGACCATGGTAAGGGTGTTGAGCTACAAGTGAGTAGTACGCAGGCTTCAGCTCAAAATTATTCCTCTGGAATGCAGGAGGACGAATCGCAGCTCGGTTCGCGTAGAACTGATCAGGCATGTTGAAATCAGCTAGAGTGCGGTTCTGATTAGGGTGTCGATCGACACCTGGCTGTCTGTTGCGTCCAGCGAGCTGGTTTCCTTGTTGAACGACGCGAATCTCATTCGGGTGTCGAACGACACCGTTGTGGTGTCGAGCGACACCAGCTTGATTTTCGAACACTGCTCCTTCGTCAACTGGCTCGACAATCTCCTCGACGATCACAATACCATCGTCATTGATCCTCTGGCCTTCGGCATTGTATCTGAGACCTGCCGGATCACGCAGAACTCCATCCTCTCCAGGAATCAGTATAATACGTTCTTGAGCAGCCATTCTAGTTGTTCTTCTGTTCTCGCGTTCCAAACGCGCAAGTTCCTCGAGATTGTAACCAACTAGTTCCTCGTGTCGATTGTTCCTGGTATTGCGGTTTCGCATGTACCTGAAACGTAAAACAAAAAGAAACTAGCAAAACAAAAATAAAAACAAAAAAACCTAGACAAAATCCTAATAAAATAAATCTAATGGTCTAGATTCCCCGGCAACGGCGCCAAAATTTGATATGCTCAAATTAACCTAGAGCTAACTCTCTCAAATTAAGAGATCAATGTAGTACTTTAGGTATCGAAATCCACAGGGAATCAGAAAACGCAATAGATTTATGAGTTCGAATTATGCTAAGCAAGATTATAAGAATTGCAAAAACAAAGCAATAAAAACTGTTGTAAATCAATTAGAGAAAAGCGCTAGGCACAGGGAAATCTCCAGTGAATCAAAATTGCAGATAAATCAATTGATAGGATTATTAAAGCACAGTTCTTGAACATGAATACGAAAGTAAAACAAACCAGCTTCCGCTGCGAATATTATCTATGAATAAATCCTAGAAAACCAAATTCCTTTGCGAATCCTATGAATCTAAACAAGCATTAATTTCAGGTTCAATTGTTCACAAAACCCTAAGCCAAATTCCTTTGCGAATAGGAATTTTGCTCATCAAAGACTAGATCAGGAAATTAATCAAACTCTCGTTTCTATTAATTATCCTAAGATCAGATTTTAGTTCATGACGCTAAAATCAGCAATAAAAGCAAGTCAAGATGAAGAACATTCTAATGATATTATCCTAACAATCAGATCAGATCAGCAATTTATCAAACACTTTCGAATAACCCTAAACCTAACAAAGGAAACTACTCAGACATATCGAATAATGAAAACATGGTTTTATTAAAAGATAAATCAAAGAGTTAAGTAAAATAAAGCGTGAGTCTAAATAATGACTCTAAAAACGTATTTATAAGGTTACAAAGTCGACCAGAACATAAAAGTAAACATCTGGAAATTTCGGGCTTCGAACGAACTTCTGCGATTAAGAACTGGGCTTCTGCGAACAGGGTGTCGATCGACACTGATAGGTGGTGTCGATCGACACCAATCTTCAAAATCGGATTCTTTGCTTCTCATGTCGTAGTGTCGAGCGATTCTCAGTGGTGGTGTCGCTCGACACAGACTCCAAAACTTCATTCCATGATTGCATCTTTGCCGCTTCATTCCGTGATACTCCAAAACTCCCAGTAAACATCTTTTAAGCTCCAATCGTCCTTGTACCTGAAAAGACTCTAAAACCAACACAAAACATAACAAAGACTCTAGATAATGGACTTATATCATGGCTTAAACAGGGTAAAAACCATGATATATCAACTCCCCCAGACTTAGCTTTTTGCTTGTCCTTAAGCAAAACAGTGTTATCACTCCTTTAGGAACCACATACCTTTGCAAAGCTAATCCGGTGATACTTCGATGTTTCCCTAGAAGCTTAGCAGTCTTTCAGGTTGAATCCAAACTCCTTAGAGAAACTCAGACTTTCAGTCGCAGACCCCTTTAGTTTAATTAGGTGCGGTCTCATCAAGGGAATATCGATCGCTGGACCTTCTAGATTCTTTCACTTCCTTTAACACTTTCCTGCGTTTCACCCTCTCTCTTCCCTCTGAAACTGTTTATCCAATTAAGGATATCATAGAGATGCAATGCCTTTCTGTTGAACTTTTTTCTTGTGATGGCGGGTACCTCAACAGAGGGTCCTTTACCACCAAATGCCTATATGAATTCGGGCTTGCACTTTTCTGCAGATTTTTTATTTCCTTGGCATCTCTATGATTTCACTAGATCAGCGCTCACTACTGTTGTTCTATGAGGCTTTTATGATGGCGGGTACCTCAGCAGAGGATCCCTTACCACCAGATCTAGGACAGTTGTACTCATCATACGGGAAGAAGTTTCAAGAGCGGTCCTTCCTCGCTTTCAAGTGTTTAGAAGCTGAATCAAGTCTTGCGATTAGCCAACGCCCTTGACAAGAAGATTAAGATTCATTAGGGCGGGGTCTTTGACATCCTTTCTGGCGTTCTCCAGAAATGTGAACTCGCTCCGTTAAACCGATCCACTTCCAGTTACCCACCTCAGTAAAACCAGCCAACTTGCATTGGAATGGTCCATGAGTGCTGTTCAAAGCAAGTCTAAAAGAGAGGTTTTGACTCTAAAAATTTTAAAAATGACTCAAAAACACCAAAAGAAAACCCAAAAGTTAGCGACTACCTCCCCCAGACTTAAACGACACTGTCCCCAGTGTTATTAAGCCGAAGATCGGTGAAACAAGATAAACAGGAATTGAAACGAATGAAAAATCAAGTAAGAATTCGTACTTGGGGACCGTGTCGATCGACACAACATCAGTGTCGATCGACACTCACGTTTCTGTCCCGATTCTGACTATGGATTTTCATGGTGTCGATCGATTCTCCTGTTGGTGTCGATCGACACCGTCAATTGAAGTTCATTCTCACTTTCAATTCGAACGTTTATTTTCCTGAAAATCGACACCAAAAACAAAACCAAAGCGGAAAACTGAAAAAGAAACATAAAAAGAAAACATAAATATTAAACTTACAAATGGGTTGCCTCCCATTAAGCGCTTGTTTTCAGTCTTTAGCTTGACTGTGATGGAACTCGGAACTATGGTGGATCTTTAGGAAGTATCGAACTTCCTCTATCCTGAACGGAACCGGCAACTTGTTTCAAACGGACCCTCTGGACAGCTCCCCCAGACTTATCAGAAAGAGTCTCAGGAAAAAGTCTCATCGTTCTTTCCATCATTTCCTGAAGAACTGCTTCTCCTTGATCTTTAAGCTCCGAAGGAATGATGATTCTCATTTTGGCGAATGGCTTTGAACTCCTCTTAGGTTTCATCTTTTCTTTTCTCTTTCCTGCAAATCCATCAGAAAAACCAAACTTTCGAGGAACTCGAAGCTTGCATGAGCGCGTAACAGGCTTTTCATCTTTAATGAATGTAGAAGAGACAGAATTAAGTACAAGGGGTTCATACCTGGGCTCTTCATGAGGTATCTCAGGAGATGGTTCTGAAACGACCACTTCTTCAATGATCTCAGCAGGAATATCTTTCGAAGGCTCCTTGATTGGTTCGTCATCCAGCGATGTATCCACAGAGAAAGCTTGACCATCAATGGTGGATTTCCTTCTTGTTGTCTCCATGTCAAAATCCATGACAATATCACCAAGATCAAGCTTTATCTTCCCTTTCCTCACGTCGATTTGAGCGCTAGCAGTAGCTAAGAATGACCGTCCTAGGATCAAAGGATCTTCAGGCTCATCTTAATACTCCAAAACTACAAAATCCGCTGGAATAATGCAGTCCTGAATCCTGATTGGCACATTCTCTAGAATTCCTTTTGGGAATCTCCTCGACCGATCGGCTAGAGTAAGAAACATCCTAGTAGTCCTGAAATTAGTCATACCAAGATCAATAGCAACAGATAATGGCATTAAGTTAATTCCTGATCCTAAATCACAAAGAGAGTGAGGAAACTGCCCTGTCGAGATGGAGCAATTAATCACGAAGTTTCCTGGATCTGGCAGCTTGACAGGAATCCTGCTTTGAATCATTGCGGTTACTTCTTCTGAGACTACTATGTCCTTCTTCTTCTTCCTAGGTACTGGAGGAGTATTCAAGAGAATCGCTCTGATATCTCTAGTCAGCAGTGCTCCCTCCTCAGGACTAATACCATTGGCTGCAAGCCGCTTGACGTATCTCCTAAGCGCAGGAGAAAGTTTAACTGCATCGATCAAAGGCATCTCAACCATGACCTTATCAATGATCCGCCTGCAAAATGCTTCTTCAATCTCCTGCTTGGACCTTTTAACTCTGGGGAAAGGAACCTTGGCCTTGTGGACGTTCTCCTCAGAAGCAATCGCGATAACCGCAAAATCAGGCTCTGTCTGGACGGGGTGCCGATCGACACTCTTTGTAGTGTCGATCGACACTAGATCTTCTGTCTCGATCTCAGATAACTCCACAAGTGGTGTCGATCGATGCTCTGGACCGGTGTCGATCGACACCTGCTCTGCTGTACCAAAAATCTCATCCAATTCTGCGAAATAATCCTTCGTCTCAATGTGAATAGCATTGCAAGCGCTCCTTGGGTTTACATCGGTCTTTGCAGGAAGGAAACCGTCTTGTCTCCTAACAGATTCAGCAGTCTGCGCAACTTGTGTATCCAATTGCTTCATATGAGCGCTCAATGACTCGAATTTCCCATTAAGATCCTGGTAGACTGAGTCCAACTTCCCATTGAAAGTAACTTCCAACTTCTGTTGTCCTTCTAGGAGTCGCGCAAGCATAGCTTTCACCTCGTTGTCTTGCTCAGGAGGTTTCTGGTATGAAGAGGATCCATAGTTCCTTTGATAGTTGTTGCTCTGGAAAGGCTTCTGATAGCCTTGCTGACTTCCAAACTTCTGAAATCCTGAGCCATTGATGTAATTCACATCCTCTCCTGCTGTCTCAACTTCCTGGGCAAACTGAATAGACTTCTTGCCCACAAGGATACTTTTCATAGAGTCCAGCTTCGCGTTCATCTCAGACAAGTGATTCCCACCATCCTTGTTTTCGCTCAACTGCTTCCTCTCAAAATCAGCATTCTTCGTACTGTTGGTAGAAGCCAAGTTCTCGATGAGAGTAACCGCGTCCTCTGGGTAGTTGGTATTGAAGTTACCACTACTCGCTGCATCCAGTGCCATCTGATATCGCCAGTCCACTCCTCTGTAGAAGATGCCTAATAGTTGAACATCTGTGAAGCCATGATGGGGACAATCTCTCTGATAAGACTTAAATCCTGTCCACGCAGCCTTAAAAGCTTCTGTAGGACCCTGCTTGAAAGAAGTAATCTTTGTCCTCAGCTCTTCTGATCTCGCATCATCAAAGAAGTTGTTCAGGAACGCGTTCTTTGTGTCCTCCCAAGTAGTAAGCGATCCAGGCTCAAGCTGCTTCAACCAGTAAGAAGCATCCCCACTAAGAGAGTATGGGAATAGCTTGCAGAAAAGATAATCGCTAGACACTCCTTGAGCCTTGATGCTAGAGGCTAAATCCTTGAAGTTCTCGATGTGGTCCATGGGATGCTCATGAGGAAGACCATGGTAAGGGTGTTGAGCTACAAGTGAGTAGTACGCAGGCTTCAGCTCAAAATTATTCCTCTGGAATGCAGGAGGACGAATCGCAGCTCGGTTCGCGTAGAACTGATCAGGCCTGTTGAAATCAGCTAGAGTGCGGTTCTGATTACGGTGTCGATCGACACCCTCCTGGTGTCGATCGACACCTGGCTGTCTGTTGCGTCCAGTGAGCTGGTTTCCTTGTTGAACGACGCGAATCTCATTCGGGTGTCGAACGACACCGTTGTGGTGTCGAGCGACACCAGCTTGATTTTCGAACACTGCTCCTTCGTCAACTGGCTCGACAATCTCCTCGACGATCACAATACCATCTTCATTGATCCTCTGGCCTTCGGCATTGTATCTGAGACCTGCCGGATCACGCAGAACTCCATCCTCTCCAGGAATCAGTATAATACGTTCTTGAGCAGCCATTATAGCTGTTCTTCTGTTCTCGCGTTCCAAACGCGCAAGTTCCTCGAGATTGTAACCAACTAGTTCCTCGTGTCGATTGCTCCTGGTATTGCGGTTTCGCATGTACCTGAAACGCAAAACAAAAAGAAACTAGCAAAACAAAAATAAAAACAAAAAAACCTAGACAAAATCCTAATAAAATAAATCTAATGGTCTAGATTCCCCGGCAACGGCGCCAAAATTTGATATGCTCAAATTAACCTAGAGCTAACTCTCTCAAATTAAAAGATCAATGTAGTACTTTAGGTATCGAAATCCACAGGGAATCAGAAAACACAATAGATTTATGAGTTCGAATTATGCTAAGCAAGATTATAAGAATTGCAAAAACAAAGCAATAAAAACTGTTGTAAATCAATTAGAGAAAAGCGCTAGGCACAGGGAAATCTCCAGTGAATCAAAATTGCAGATAAATCAATTGATAGGATTATTAAAGCACAGTTCTTGAACATGAATACGAAAGTAAAACAAACCAGCTTCCGCTGCGAATATTATCTATGAATAAATCCTAGAAAACCAAATTCCTTTGCGAATCCTATGAATCTTAACAAGCATTAATTTCAGGTTCAATTGTTCACAAAACCCTAAGCCAAATTCCTTTGCGAATAGGAATTTTGCTCATCAAAGACTAGATCAGGAAATTAATCAAACTCTCGTTTCTATTAATTATCCTAAGATCATATTTCAGTTCATGACGCTAAAATTAGCAATAAAATCAAGTCAAGATGAAGAACATTCTAATGATATTATCCTAACAATCAGATCAGATCAGCAATTTATCAAACACTTTCGAATAACCCTAAACCTAACAAGGGAAACTACTCAGACATATCGAATAATGAAAACATGGTTTTATTAAAAGATAAATCAAAGAGTTAAGTAAAATAGAGCGTGAGTCTAAATAATGACTCTAAAAACGTATTTATAAGGTTACAAAGTCGGCCAGAACATAAAAGTAAACATCTGGAAATTTCGGGCTTCGAGCGGACTTCTGCGATTAAGAACTGGGCTTCTGCGAACAGGGTGTCGATCGATACTGATAGGTGGTGTCGATCGACACCAATCTTCAAAATCGGATTCTTTGCTTCTCATGTCGTAGTGTCGAGCGATTCTCAGTGGTAGTGTCGCTCGACACAGACTCCAAAACTTCATTCCATGATTGCATCTTTGCCGCTTCATTCCGTGATACTCCAAAACTCCCAGTAAACATCTTTTAAGCTCCAATCGTCCTTGTACCTGAAAAGACTCTAAAACCAACACAAAACATAACAAAGACTCTAGATAATGGACTTATATCATGGCTTAAACAGGGTAAAAACCATGATATATCAGCAACCAAGGCTGTTACAAAAGCAGCCACTATAAATATTTTATGATTGAATTCAAATCTTATTGTTCTTGAAGACAGGTTTAAAGCTCTTTCTTTTATTTACTTTCTTGTTCTTAATAAAGCTCTTAATGAGCTATTTCCATTTCTAGTCTAGATTTTTATATCAATAAGCTCTTTGAGCACAAATCTATCTTTTTATAGTTTTATTATCATGGTATCAGAGCCAAACGGTTCTTTGGGTTGTTGATATCACTATCTTTTAGCTTCCGCTCATTTTGTTGAAAAAACCTCCATTGATTCATCATTTTAAAGCTCACAAGGTTCAACCTTTCTTGTTTGCCGATAGATTTCAACATCAAGCTTCTGTATTTCTCCCTTTGAATTACCAAATTCGAAGCTCTTCCTCTCAAAGTCAGCACCTTTAAGCAAGTCAGTGAATTAAAGGCTCAAGCTTTAGCCTTTTCAGCCATCTCACGGCTTAAAGCCGAGACCTTTCAATAAAATCTGCGGATTCGAAGGCAAAGAGATGAAGAATGGGCCGAGAACATGAAGCTTATTAGAAAACTGTGTTCCTTATCCTTATGATAAATTTTATTCTTCTGAGTCTGGGTTTTGTTGGAAGAAGCTTTGTCGATGGGTCAAAATCTCAATCCTGATGAACGCTCAGCTTCGACTTCTTGTTTTGAGTTGATTTATGCTCTGCGTCGTCTATGTTGCTGATCTCAATCTCTCTACTTTAGGCTGGATTAACTAACAAGAAGAAGAAGAAGAAGAATAGATACAAAGCTTCAACAAGAGTTCTCTGAGCTAGAAGATTCGAAATTTACTTATATAGGAAATATTACATTATATTATTAGGGTTTTTATTGCTTAAGTTATTATTTAGAAAACTGTATAAGGAGTTGTAATTCACTTTCTAATAATCAATTCAAAACTTTTAAGAAAACTTATCTATCTCTTTGTCTCTTTGATTACACAAGCTAACCCTAGTTTGAGAATCTCTTCTACAATCGTAGATTCTCTGCTGGTTAGTATAGAATCTTTGTTTCAAGAACATTGATTCTTGTCTTTATCGGATTATCATGAATTCACGGTTATCCTCTATCAAAGGTATCAGATTCCAGTCCGATTCTCCGGAATCAATGGAAGAAACAAGATCTATGGTACTTAAAGAAACCATAGCTATGCGGAACGCAAGGATCGATAAAAACATATCTGATATATTGGAAACACTCTGATTACTCGCTGTCCATCGGGAAACTACATCAACGAGTGACAATCAGAACATTGAAAGAGATTCATCGGTGATTTCATCAACTCCGGTGGCTCATGAGAATATTTCAGATCCAAGAAGAGCAAGACATGTGTTTACACATGAAAGATTTGATGAGAAACTAGATGATCCCGTAGTAGAGTTGAATCAGCTACAAGAAACAAATGGTATTGTTGAGTATCATGGTAGATTCGAGATGATTCAAACAAGAGTGACATTGCCAGATGATTATCTTGTTAGTGTATACTTAGTAGGATTATGTGTGGATACTCAAATGCATATCCAACTATTTCAGCCTCAAACTATTCATCAATGCTTCTTGATAGGACGATTATATGAATGTATTCATCCGAAAAAACAAGCAAAAGAGACATCGCAATCGATTGTACATGAGACAGAAGTATAAACTATTGATGCATTTGATTCGATGGTGTTAAAGATAATTCATGACAGAGAAGAACGAGCACCACAACCTTCTTTTATGGAACATCGTGATCACACGATTCCACTATTCGAAGGATCAAATCCCATCAACCAGTGTCCTTATCATTATGCCCTATATAAGAAGACTGAAGTTGTTAACCTGGTACAAGATATGCTACATACTAGTTCAATTCAAACATGCTTCAGTCCTAATGCATCACCAATGGTTTTGGTTAAGACGAAAGAGGGTACTTGGAGGCTTTCTATGGCTTACAGATGGGGTTCAAGTTTGAGAAAGAGGGAGTTGTGCAAAGATTGATGGTTTAAAATACAAGGAAAGTTATGGCTAAGGATTGGTGTTGGTTGAATGGACTCATTTTCTAGCTGAAGAAGCACATGTGATTTTTTTTTTGTATGAGTCGTTGACGCAATATCTATCTTTTAAACCTTGAGGACAAGGTTTTTCAAACAGGGGAGATTTGATATAGGAAATATTATATTATATTATTAGGGTTTTTATTGCTTAAGTTATTATTTAGAAAACTAAATAAGGAGTTGTAATTCACTTTCTAATAATCAATTCGGAACTTTTAAGAAAAACTTATCTATCTCTTTTGTTACACAAGCTAACCCTAGTTTGAGAATCTCTTCTACAATCGTAGATTCTCTGGTGGTTAGTATATAATCTTTGTTTCAGGAACATTGATTCTTTTCTCTATCGAATTATCGTGAATTCACGGTTATCCTCTATCATTTACAGGTTTTAATGGCAAAGGTTCATGGCAAAGATTTATGGTTTCTTAAATTCGACACTTTTAAGCAGAAGTTGCAGAACACAAAGCTTCGTTATCTCCAAGGTAACATGTATGTTCTGTCTCCTGAATAGAAATGTTGTGAGATATATTGAGAAGAGTGTGATGAATGGTTAGAGATATAGGCCTGGAATTCAGATGCTAGAATGCAATAGGACTGATTGGGATTGAGTTTTATGGATACACGTTTCTGGAGTTTGATGGCAAAGAGAAGGATTCACAGTATGCACACAAGGTGTTTGGTGAAATGCCAAAGAGAAAACCCAGATTGTTTAAGTGAAATTTTTGGTGGCTAATAGATGAGATGCATATAGCGAGTAAGATTTCAGTAGGTTTGGAAAGAGAATTTTCTTTGTCATAAGGCAGATTAGAGAGTTAAAGGGGAAAAGGAAACCCGGACTCTTAGTGAGACACGAAGTCACATGAGGGAGGTCGACTAAGTTCTCCAAGTATCAAAAGAATACCTCTGAGTGAGCCATGCGATACATCTTCGTGGATAGACTTGAATAGATCTCACACTAATGGTTGATCTTAATGGCGAAGAGAGTTATCCGCCTATATCTCAAGCACGACCTTACTTCGACTATTCAAGCTCTTGTCAAGTCATCTTCATTTGCGGTTATCAAACTTCGCGTATATGTTCCATCCACGCTAAGTTTGCGGGGGAGTGTTAGAGAGTTCAAGCCCAAGACTATTATCAAACCCATTAGCCCATGTAGCTAGGGTTTTAGCATGATATATTTCCTATATATATGCTTGTAATGATATTGTCTTAGAGCAAACAAAGCTGCTACAAAAGCAGCCACTATTAACATTTTATGATTGAATTCAAAACTTATTGTTCTTGGAGACAGCCTTAAAGCTCTTTCCTTTATTTACTTTCTTGTTCTTAATAAAGCTCTTAATGAGCTATTTCCAATTCTAGTCTAGATTCTATATCAATAAGCTCTTTGAGCACATATATTTGTGCATTAAGGCTGTCTTCAAGAACAATAAGATTTGAATTCAATCATAAAATGTTTATAGTGGTTGCTTTTGTAGCAGCCTTGGTTACTCTAAGACAATGTCATTACAAGCATATATATAGGAAATCTATCATGCTAAAACCCTAGCTACATGGGCTAATGGGTTTGATAATAGTCTTGGACTTGAACTCTGTAACAGAACTAACGTATCATAGAGGCTAACGAATATGTCTTGATTACAAACAAGGATTAAACAAAAGACATAGAACATCGAAGAACAAGTTTTGCAAAATTTACCAACTCTCTAAGAAGGATGATCAATTTGGCGGACCAGGTACCGATCCCTAACATCGTGGGAGAACAAACTGAGATAACATGATGTCCTTAGTGATATAGCAGTTACCTTTAATATATCCCTTAAAAGCATGTGTGTTTATGCAATAACAATTTGCAGTGCTACTCCAACAGTCAAATTCATCGTGAACAAGAAACTTTTGTGTCAGCAAGTTGCCCGACACTAAACAATTGTGTTCTAAACTCCAAAGATAGACGATATCGAAATCGAACGGATTCATTGCCATGGGAATACAATCGGCATCAAATCAAACATATGTCATGTTGCTTTCTTCCCATGACAACTGCCACCATTCACTACTCTCATAGGGGTTATCATTCTATAACAAAGATGGAAGCTCAATATGTTAATCATTATTGTCAGACTTTCATTTGTGAGTGTGATTAAATATGTATAATAAACTACATTATATTTAAAATGTATATTAATCTAAATACAGATATACACAATAGTTAATACTATTATAAATATAACAATAAAAAACTTGTTAATATATCAACATGTGTATAGATTTATACTATGGCGTATAGTTTTAACAGAAATATTTGGATTTGTTGATATATTAACATTAGTGGTAGAAGTAAACTCACAGATATGAAGTTAGCTCATCACTTCATATTCTTCTCAACATTTGCTAATGTTAGCTCAGTGTAATTAATTCAGTTTCCATATTTTGTCTCACAGTTGAAGAAGTTTATGTAAGAAGAAAGAGAAAACATTCACAAAATAACACCAAAGAGCCAAATAGAACAATAACCTAAATAAATTTGATCCAATCTACAGCAACAAAACCAGTTTTTCACATCAGACCAAAGTTGAAACTTGTTCTGATCTCAAACCACAACTTTCTTTAGAAAAAAAGCAAACAACTTTTTGAAATGTTCATCACTGCACAAACAACAAATGTTCAAATCTAGAAAAGACAAAAACATCAAATGGGTTTCTCTCCAGGGAGATAAGAAGGAGAACCCCATTCCACTTGATTCTTTTTTCTGTTGAAAATTCCACTTAGACTCGGCATAAGCACTTTCTTTGATACCACTGTAGTTTTCGTCTTCTCCAGTTTGTTGTTATGCAAAGGTTTCTGTTTAGTAGCTTTGAAATATTGTTGCGGTGATGATGATTCAACAGACATCTTCGCCTCGGCTTCTGCAAGAATCCTTGATGCTGCTTCCTCTGCTTTCTTCTGATCTCTTTCGCGCCACCTTCTAAGTTCTCCTTCAACAGCTTTCTTAGCAGCATCAGCCATTGCTGCTTTCTTCAACGCCTCTTGCGTTGCACTCTTAAGCTTCTCAATCTCCACTTGTGTTGTCTCTAACTTCTTCAACGTCTCGTTTTCGCTAGCTTTCACTGCTTCCACCTGCGCCAATGCAGCCGCCACTTTCATTTCCGCCAACTTATCGAACACTTGAGCTCTCTTGCTCAATGACTTAAACTCCTCCTGAGACAGTGTGATGCTCTGCGCTCCAGACTCGGACGATGTCGAATCACGAGCAGCATTGGTTTTTTCAGACAATGATTTTATCAGTTCAAGCGCCTTTATCTCAGCAGCTTTTGCTTCTTCAGCTTCATCCAGAGCGACCCTCAGGTTTAGCTCCGTGTCTTCAAGAGCGAGATGAGCAGTTTCCGCTTCCTTCATTAACTCCTCAGCTTTGTTTCTCATTTCCTCAGAGTCTCGTCGAGCAGATTCCGTCTCGGTAGATATCTGATTCAAGGTTAACACCATATCCTCCAAAGCAGCCTTTGCTTTAGATTCCTCTTCAACACATTCTTCTAACTCACTCTTACTTTTGCTAAGCTTGAGATGAAGATCTCCAGCCATCGATTCTATCTCAGCCTCCTTCGCTTCAACTTCTCCGCACTCTGTCTTCACATTCTTCAGTTCTGCTTTAAGAGATTCCAACAACTCCTGCAGAGACTTCTTTTCTTCCACTAGCCTACTGAGTAAACCCTTTGCATCATCCAGTTCCAAACTCACCGCATTAACGGAATCCATATCCGATGCTTTCGCAGTCTCCATTTGCTTCTGCAACTCGTCAATCTCATTATATGTCTCAGTCAATTGCACTTCAAGCTTCTTTGCAAATTCGGGGTCAAACTCGTTCTTCAAGGCAAGCAATTTCTTGGCAGATTCCTCCGTGGAAGCTTTATACGATTGTTGCTGAATCTCCTTCTCTGTGAATATCTCAGATTGTTCTTTCTTGGATTGAGAATACGCAAGCTTCGTCTGTTCAACTGATTCATGAACAGCTGCAATTTCCTTTCTAAGCAATTCGATCTTCTCAGAATTAACTTTAGCCACTTCCTTAGCTTCCTCGACTTTGTTTAAAGCATCAGTCTTTGTCTCCAAAATCTCGTTGGAAACCTGACGGATTTTCCTCAGCTCTTGCTTCGCGGTATCAAGTTCCTTACAAACCATCCCGTATAGTTCCAAATCCTGACTCTGAGCATCACTTGAACTAGACACAGAAACATTTCGTGGTTTCGTTTCTTCGATCTGACTCTTAGCAGCTTCAGTGGCTTTCATTGCAGAATCTCTCGACTCATGCACCGCCTCAAGCTTACGTGTAAGCTCATCAACAGTTCTTTTCGACCATTCAAGCTCACTCAACGCTTGCTCTCTGACTGTTACCGCATTCTTAAGCTGTTCGTGTAACTTGTTCAACTCCTTGTGCGCCAAGTGTAGCTCGGTTTGCTTCACCAAAACTTTCTGCAAAACCACATACACACAAGACAATTTCAAATTTGAAAAAAGGTCAATCAAATCAAACTGAAGAAGTTTACCTCAGCGGATTGAGGACTGGCTTTTCGAATGACGGGTTTTTCAGCTGAAAACGCAGCCTCACCGAAAAGATTAACAGCATCTTTAACGGATTGAAAAGGAGCACTTGTGTCAATCTCTCCAACCTCCACAATCGGAGAAGAATCTTGACGTCCCTTCTTAGCAACCATTTTGCATTTCTTTCTTTATAGCAACACTTAAAAACCAAAGATTCACCACCTGACACAAAAAGACATACTTCTCTTTTGAATCACTTCTAAATCATTATAGTAACGATTCCATCAATGGGAAATTAACAAAAACCCTAAAAAGGTAATTAAGGGAAAGATTAAAGATGATCACTTTTGATTCATCTGCTCAAAATCCAGGAATCGGATAAAGATCCTATAAATCAATAATCAAAGAGACTAATCGAGAATACGAAGCTTATCAAAAACCAGAGATGACTAATAAACAATCAAATAGGCTAATCGATTCGTACCTGATCTTTCCGGTCAGAAAGTTATCGTTTTCTGGGTCGGAAACGAAAACCCAGAAACGGGAAATCCAAGATAATCAAGGCAATGATCTAAAGGAGCGTTTTTTGGTTCTCTTGGAGACAAAAAAAGACGATCCACAAAGAACGATACGTTAATCAGAGAAATATATCTCCGGTCTCGACGACTATGAAAAGAATCGACGAGGGGAAAAAGATTGGAGCTTTGGGGAGTTTGAAATTCTTCTGTAAAATCAGAGCAAAAGTCAGTGGCGAGGAGAAAGAGAGACAAAGGGACAAGAAAGGGAAGTGTATTTGGTAGACAAATGGCGCCTTTTGGTTGGTTACAGGTTTTTTTTTATTTTGGGACGGTGAGTTATGTATATCTAATTTACTTAATTTAACTTTTGTATTAGCAGCATAATATTAATCCTCTTAAGATTCCATAAAAACTTACACATACGGCCACAATAGTACCCTATTTTCGGGGCCAACTTGTACCATTTAGATAATAAATTAATCTATCGAATCATCTCACAAACAAACTAATTAACCTATAAAAGTATAAAGTACTCCCTCCGTTCTCAAAAGATTAATTTTCTAGGAAAAAAAAAAAAATTTTAAAAATTGATTTCACTTTTTCAATGCATTTTTAATGAAAATTTAATGGTGAATTGTAGATTTCAAGACATATTTATTGACTTTATTAGATTATTATTGGTTTAAAGTTATGGAAAATTGTTTTTTGCAAAAAATAAGACATTTATAATTAACCATTAATGTGTTTTCCTAATATTTGTGAAAACTCTTTGAAAATCGAATAAATAAAAACAGAGGGAGTATAAAGTAACTTACAGTTGAGGTAATAAAATTTCATATGATCTAAATAATAAAGGGAAATTGCGTGGAGCTTGATGGGAAAAATAAAACTATTTCACACGTGAACTAGTCGACATGTAATGCTGAAAAATAGATCTAATTATATATATATAGCTTGACTAGTCAAAAAGGGCCAAGGCCTCCTCCAAGGATGATCATAGTGACAATGATTTGTTCTTGTATTATTATCACATTTAATACACTAGTACCAAAGACTAGTAAGTTTTACTTTACATCTATCATCTTTCCCAGATGGAGACTAGAACAAGTTAATAAATTTTTTAAGACTTTTGGCATTAAAATTTAGGATTTTGAATAAATTACACGCTGTCAAAAAAAAAAAAAACATACACCAATCGAATTACCGAAAACATAATTTTATTTTTGTTGAAAGTTTTCATGCAACAAACTACGTTTCTATTCTTGTATTTCTTTCGTAAACTTAATTTAATCACATATACTTCAACTATAGCCATATATGATAATAGTTAATACTTTCAATTGTGATGAATGAGTAAATGTGTAGTTTGGAAAAGTAACTACTAACTAATTAACTACATGTTAATATCACCAAATTTTAGCCAAATTTTTTTTTTTTTTTTTAACCATGAGGTAATCCGGGTTTTACCACCCGACTAATCCCCCAAGATGAGTGTTACCGCCGAGTAGTTTACGCACCGAGTTTTATAATAGATTTAAAGCGTAGCTCCACTTCAATTTGCCAAATGGGAAATTGTTAGATAATTCCACGTTTGAAAGGAATTGTACTTTGGCCTCAACCCACATAGCAACTCTCTCGCCAAGTGGGAACCACTAACCCACCACCACTTGATTGAAAACTACATTTTAATAAATAGAAAACTCAATATCAAAAACATGTTGGTCCACAAATTACCTTAACTAACTATCAACAACCTGTTGTTTTTAAGGAATATAGATGCAGATCAAAACACGTATCCAATACATTTACTTTATTAAATTGACAACAAAAACGAAATACAATTGAAATACAATTGTTACAAACAGAAACAGACTTGATCAGTCACACTGAAACAGCGATAACTCTTTACTCGTACCTCCGAATGATACAAAATTGATGTCTTTGGAAAGCTAAGAGTCGGGGCTTTCCAACGGTATGTTGATTGTCTTCTGGTTTTTTCTGGAACGGCTGGAAATCAGCCCGTAAGTTGACTGATCGAATATGATGATTTCTTCGTCTTGCTTGAATGATCGGAGAACATTTGATAGAGGCTTGCGAATCGCAATCTCCTAAGACAGAATTTCGTCCCTACTGGTGTAAGTAGTTGCGAGGACGTCTATCTTCCAGGATACAACTATCGATCTTCGGAATACATACCTTCCGTAAGATCCTAGCAAACCTACTTTGGGATTCTCAGAAAATTGATTTAGTGAAGAAGAAAAGATTGATTGGAATTCTCTCCATCTTCCCTGTGATCTCTTTATATATTGATTCAAATGATGCTTATTTATTTAATAAAAGGTTGTGTCTCTTGTTTCCAACCATCACATATGTTAGAGAACAAGATGTGTCCTTTTACTACAACATGTGTCTTTCCATAAATATTATCATGAATTAATTTAATTTCCAATAATACCCCACATTTTCTTATTCAAACTCAACAATACCCCACATTTGAATAGAAAATAAGATCCACAATTTATCAGAAAGTAGAATCAATATACATCGGTAAAGGTGTCTTTTGGACTTGAACCTTTCCTAGTAAACACTTATCAGATCTACTTTGTGGATAGTGAACTTTAGTCTTGAACTAACCATGTTTGATAGTAAACCGAGACAATAAGTGAAACACATATATCATCAGCTCATTTCAAGTTTATACGGTTGTTTTCATTTCGGCCCTGAACATTTCCCGATTTCGTGAGAGCTATAGAAAATTTAGCCATTTCAATTCTCATAGGTGCGACCGCGACACCACTCTCATATAGGTAACGTTAATTAAGAATAGTCCATTCTATCCCACTTTAGAAAAGTTATTAACATTATGAAGAATAAATATTCATCCCTTAATCATCAATGGAAACACATTTTACTTCATAGGAATAAGCAATGTGTATTTCTCCTTTGAGTTTTCCTTAGTTAGTTTGCCTCTTGAACTTAGACCATGGGATCTCCAATGTTGCTAAGTAAGGTTTCCACCAAGTGATAACTCATTGTGTTGGCTTTAAATCCATTCCCCTTGAAGTGAATACGACTTGCTCTTTCGGTAGGCCTTTAGTCAAAGGATCAGCCAAGTTTTCCTTTGATCTAATATAATCCAATGCTATCACCCCATTGGAAAGTAATTATTGTATTGTAGCATGTCTCCGGCGAATGTGCCTGGACTTGCCATTATACATTTTGTTTTTCTCTCTATGTAAAGCAGCCATACTATCACAATAATTGCAAACCGCAGTTACTAGCTTTGGTCACAATGGAATATCTTCAACAAAATTTCTTAGCCAGTCGGCTTCTTCCGCAGCTTTATCTAATGTGATAAATTTGGATTCCATGGTTGAACGAACAATACACGTTTGTTTAGATGATTTCCAAGACACAACACCACCACCAAGTATAAACACATAACCACTTGTGGATTTAGTATCAGTACTACCAGAGATCCAATTGGCATCACTATATCCTTCTAACACAGGAGGAAATTTCGTGAAATATAGACCACTATTAATGGTATGCTTTAAGTATCTTAATACTCTAACCAAAGCACTCCAATGTTCTTAATTTAAATTACTTGAATATCGACTTAGCCGACTCAAAGAATAAGCAAAATCCAGCCTGGTACAATTTGTGATGTATTGATGCTTCCAAGTATTTGTGTGTATTCCAGTTGAGATATACTTTCACCTTCATTCTTTGAAAGTTTGCACGTCGGATCATACGGAGTGACTACCGGTCTATCATGAAAGTGACCAAATTTCTTTTAAACTTTCTCTATGTAATGGGATTGAGTAAGTGATACCCATTTGTCTCCCATCTGATTCTAATACCAAGAATTACATCAGCCAATCCCATGCCTTTCATTTCAAAATTTTCACTTTACATCTTCTTTGTGGTATTGATAATGTCTTTACTCATTCCCATCATCAGCATATCATCCACATATAGACAAACAATGATCGTATCAGTTTTGGTTTTCTTAATGTACACACCCTTGTCACATTCATTTATTGTAAAACCTCATCGTGTTGTCAAACTTTTCATGCCACAGTTTTGGCGCTTTCTTAAGACCATACAAGAACTTTTTAAGCTTACACACTTTCTTCTCTTTCCCTTTGACTATAAATCCTTCAGGTTGTTCCATATAAATTTCTTCATCTAGTTCGCCGTTTAGGAATGCCGTTTTAACATCCATTTGATGAATTTCTAAATCATATATGGCTGAAATTGGTATTAGGAATCAGATCGAAGTGATTCTAGTCATCGGAGAATACGTATCGAAGAAATCAATGCCTTCCTTTTGGCGAAATCCTTTCGCCACTAGTCTAGCTTTATATTTCTCAATTGTACCATTCGGTCGTAACTTCTTTGTGAATATCCATTTATGTCCAATCGGTTTATTACCAGGCAGTAAATCAACCAATTGCCATGTATGATTACTCAAAATGGATTCCACTTCACTTTGAATTGCCTTTTTTCCAAAAAGGAGCTTTCGAAGATTCAATTGCAGTTTTATACGTTTGAGGTTCATATTCACTTAGATACGTCATAAAGTCTGTACCAAAATCTTTAGCAATTTTTGCTCTTTTACTTCTTCTTGGTTCATTTTCATCTTCTTGAACCTTTGAGACACCGACCGTGTTCTCACGTACTTGTTTAGTTCTTGGTAATCTCGGTTCTTTGTAAGGAAAAATATCCTCAAAGAATTCGGCCTCATTTGATTCAATGATCGTATTTACCTTTATCTCAATATTATCAGATTTATGAACTAAAATTCTATAAGCTGCACTATTCTCCGCGGGATCGATGTAAACATAATCCACCGTATTTGGTCCGATAACAGTTCTCTTAGGTAAATGTACTTGAACCTTTGCGAGACAACCCCACACTTTCATGGTTTTATAAGAAGGAGTCTTTTCTTTCCACATCTCATATGGAGTTTTATCATTCTTCTTATGAGGAATTTTATTCAAGATTGAATTGGCCGTGAGAATGGCTTCACCCCATAAGTTACGTGGTGCACCCGAATCGTTTAACATAGAATTCATCATCTCCTTAAGCGTTCTATTCTTCCTTTCAGCCACTCCGTTTTGCATTGGAGTATAAGGAGCCGTAGTTTGATGAATAATTCCATGTGTTGAACAAAATTCCGAGAATTGGTTTGATTTATATTCTCCACCACGATCTGATCGTAGAATCTTTATTCTCTTATCTAATTTATTTTCAACTTCTGCTTTGAATTTCTTAAACATATTCAAAGCCTCATCTTTTGTTTCAATCAAATAGATATGACAAAACTTACTATAATCATCAATGAAAGAAATATAATAATTCTTTCTACCACGACTTGGAATTGATTGAAAATCACATAAATCACTATGGATTAAACAAAGTAAGTAGTTTGACTTTTCCACAGATTTGTAAGAGTGTCGTGAATACTTTGATTCCACACAAACTTCACATTTGCTTCTATTATTATTATTATTAAGATTGTGTTTTGGTAACAATCCTAAATTCACCATTTTACGTAATGAATGATAATTGACATGTCTCATTCTTGCATGCCATAAATCATGTGAATCAAGCAAGTAAATAGAAGCAGAGCTATTGCCTTCGTTTTTATTAACGATCGATACAACATTAAGTTTCAAAAGACAATCACATAAGTACCCTTTTCCAACATAAATCCCACCTTTAGTGAGTACAACCTTATCAAATTCAAATACAATTTTAAAGCCTTTGTTACTAGGAATTGAACCCGAAATCAGATTATTTCGAATCTCAGGGACATGGAGCATGTTATTAAGTGGAAGTTCCTTCCCGGAAGTGAGATTTAGCACCACTTTTCCTTTTCCTTCAATAATCGTTGTGCTCGCGTTTCCCATGTAAAGCTTCTCCCCACAAGAGTCTTTCTCATACGTTGAAAACATGTTTCGGTCCAAACACACATGTTTCGTTTTCTCATACGTTGAAAACATGTTCCGGTCCAAACACACATGTTTCGTTGCACCGGTGTCAATCCACCAATCATTAGAGTTTGTCACCATATTTGCCTCAGAACAACCGCAACAAACTGATTTTCGGTAAGATTAACGTTGTTAGCGTCTCCACCCAATGTCCTTTCCTTCTTATGGCGTTAGTCCTTGGCCCTATGTCCAGGCTTTCCACACACCCAACATAAACCTTGTGGTTTTTTCTTGAAGTCATAGCCCTTCGCAGTGGTAAAAGGCTTCTTCACCTTCTTGTTATTCTTAAAGCCTTTGAATTTGGAACTTTTTCCCTCAACTACATTGGCCCTTGCTTCCATTGAAGAAAATTTAGATTTATCGTTCTTACGATTCTCTTCTTCAACACGAAGTTTAAGAATTAACTGCTCGAGACTCATATATTCATGAATGTGCTTCAAGTGGGTCTTGAAATCTTTCTAAGTTGGAGGCAACTTCTCGATAATTGATCCAACAAGAAAAGTTTCATTCAGCCCCATACCCTCATCCTTTAATTCATGAGGAATCACTTGAACTTCTTCAACTTGTCTTACATCTATCATCTTTCCCAGATGGAGACTAGAACAAGTTAATAAATTCTTTTAGACTTTTGGCATTAAAATTTAGGATTTTGAATAAATTACACGCTGTCAAAAAAAAAAAAAAACATACACCAATCGAATTACCGAAAACATAATTTTATTTTTGTTGAAAGTATTCATGCAACAAACTACGTTTCTATTCTTGTATTTCTTTCGTGAACTGAATTTAATCACATATACTTCAACTATAGCCATATATGATAATAGTTAATACTTTCAATTGTGATGAATGAGTAAATGTGTAGTTTGGAAGAGTAACTACTAACTAATTAACTACATGTTAATATCACCAAATTTTAGCCAAATTTTTTTTTTTTTAACCATGAGGTAATCCGGGTTTTACCACCCGACTAATCTCCCAAGTTGAGTGTTACCGCCGAGTAGTTTACGCACCGAGTTTTATAATAGATTTAAAGCGTAGCTCCACTTCAATTTGCCAAATGGGAAATTGTTAGATAATTCCACGTTTGAAAGGAATTGTAATTTGGCCTAAACCCACATAGCAACTCTCTCGCCAAGTGGGAACCACTAACCCACCACCGCTTGATTGAAAACTACATTTTAATAAATAGAAAAGTCAATATCAAAAACATGTTGGTCCACAAATTACCTTAACTAACTATCAACAACCTGTTGTTTTTAAGGAATATAGATGCAGATCAAAACACGTATCCAATACATTTACTTTATTAAATTGACAACAAAAACGAAATACAATTGAAATACAATTGTTACAAACAGAAACAGACTTGATCAGTCACACTGAAACAGCGATAACTCTTTACTCGTACTCCCGAATGATACAAAATTGATGTCTTTGGAAAGCTAAGAGTCGGGGCTTTCCAACGGTATGTTAATTGTCTTTTGGGGTTTTCTGGAACGGCTGGAAATCAGCCCATAAGTTGACTGATCGAATATGATGATTTCTTCGTCTTGCTTGAATGATCGGAGAACATTTGATAGAGGCTTGCGAATCGCAATCTCCAAAGACAGAATTTCGTCCCTACTGGTGTAAGTAGTTGCGAAGACGTCTATCTTTCAGGATACAACTATCGATCTTCGGAATACACACTTTCCGTAAGATCCTAGCAAACCTACTTTGAGATTCTCAGAAAATTGATTTAGTGAAGAAGAAAAGATTGATTGGAATTCTCCCCATCTTTCATGTGATCTCTTTATATATTGATTCAAATGATGCTTATTGATTTAATAAAATGTTGTGTCTCTTGTTTCCAACCATCACATATGTTAGAGAACAAGATGTGTCCTTTCACTACAACATGTGTCTTTCCATAAATATTATAATAAATTAATTTAATTTCCAATAATACCCCACATTTTCTTATTCAAAATCAACAATACCCACATTTGAATAGAAAATAAGATCCACAATTTCTCAGAAAGTAGAATCAATATACATCGGTAAAGGTGTTTTTTGGACTTGAACATTTCCTAGTAAACACTTATCATATCTACTTTGTGGACAGTGAACTTTAGTCTTGAACTAACTACGTTTGATAGTAAACCGAGACAATAAGTGAAACACATATATCATCAGCTCATTTCAAGTTAATACGGTTGTTTTCATTTCGGCCCTGAACATTTCCCGATTTCGTGAGAGCTCTAGAAAATTTAGCCATTTCAATTCTCATAGGTGCGACCGCGACACCACTCTCATATAGGTAACGTTAATTAAGAATAGTCCATTCTATCCCACTTTAGAAAAGTTATTAACATTATGAAGAATAAATATTCATCCCTTAATCATCAATGGAAACACATTTTACTTCATATGAATAAGAAATGTGTATTTCTCCTATCACCCCATTGGAAAGTAATTATTGTATTGTAGCATGTCTCCGGCGAATGTGCCTTGACTTGCCATTATACATTTTGTTTTTCCCTCTATGTAAAGCAGCCATACTATCACAATGAATGCAAAGCGCAGTTACTGGCTTTGGCCACAATGGAATATCTTTAACAAAATTTCTTAGCCAGTCGGCTTCTTCCGCAGCTTTATCTAATGTGATAAATTTGGATTCCATGGTTGAACGAGCAATACACGTTTGTTTAGATGATTTCCAAGACACAGCACAACCACCAAGTATAAACACATAACCACTTGTGGATTTAGTATGAGTACTACCAGAGATCCAATTGGCATCACTATATCCTTCTAACACAGGAGGAAATTTCGTGAAATATAGACCACTAATAATGGTATGCTTTTAAGTATTTTAATACTCTAACCAAAGCACTCCAATGTTCTTAATTTAAATTACTTGAATGTCGACTTAGCCGACTCAAAGAATAAGCCAAATCCAGCCTGGTACAATTTGTGATGTATTGATGCTTCCAAGTATTTGTGTGTATTCCAGTTGAGATATACTTTCACCTTCATTCTTTGAAAGTTTGCACGTCGGATCATACAGAGTGACTATCGGTCTATCATGAAAGTGACCAAATTTCTTTTAAACTTTCTCTATGTAATGGGATTGAGTAAGTGAATACCCATTTGTCTCACGTTTGATTCTAATACCAAGAATTACATCAGCCAATCCCATGTCTTTCATTTCAAAATTTTCACTTAACATCTTCTTTGTGGTATTGATAATGTCTTTACTCATTCCCATCATCAGCATATCATCCACATATAGACAAACAATGATCGTATCAGTTTTGGTTTTCTTAATGTACACACACTTGTCACATTCATTTATTGTAAAACCTATTGACCTCATCGTGTTGTCAAACTTTTCATGCCACTGTTTTGGCGCTTGCTTAAGACCATACAAGAACTTTATAAGCTTACACACTTTCTTCTCTTTCCCTTTGACTATAAATCCTTCAGGTTGTTCCATATAAATTTCTTCATCTAGTTCGCCGTTTAGGAATGCCGTTTTAACATCTATTTGATGAATTTCTAGATCATATATGGCTGAAATTGGTATTAGGAATCTGATCCAAGTGATTCTAGTCATCGGAGAATACGTATCAAAGAAATCAATGCCTTCCTTTTGGCGAAATCCTTTCGCCACTAGTCTAGCTTTATATTTCTCAATTGTACCATCCGGTCGTAACTTCTTTGTGAATATCCATTTATGTCCAATCGGTTTATTACCAGGCGGTAAATCAACCAATTCCCATGTATGATTACTCAAAATGGATTCCACTTCACTTTGAATTGCCTTTTCCAAAAAGGAGCTTTCGAAGATTCAATTGCAGTTTTATACGTTTGAGGTTCATATTCACTTAGATACGTCATAAAGTCTGTACCAAAATCTTTAGCAATTTTTGCTCTTTTACTTCTTCTTGGTTCATTTTCATCTTCTTGAACCTTTGAGACACTGACCGTGTTCTCACGTTCTTGTTTAGTTCTTGGTAATCTCGGTTCTTTGTAAGGAAAAATATCCTCAAAAAATTCGGCCTCATTTGATTCAATGATCGTATATACCTTTATCTCAGCATTATCAGATTTATGAACTAAAATTCTATAAGCTGCACTATTCTCCGCGGGTTCGATGTAAACATAATCCACCGTATTTGGTCTGATAACAGTTTTCTTAGGTAAAGGTACTTGAACCTTTGCGAGACAACCCCACACTTTCATGGTTTTATAAGAAGGAGTCTTTTCTTTCCACATCTCATATAGAGTTTTATCATTTTTGGCCATGAGAATGGCTTCACCCCATAAGTTACGTGGTGCACCCGAATCGTTTAACATAGAATTCATCATCTCCTTAAGCGTTATATTCTTCCTTTCAGCCACTCCATTTTGCATTGGAGTAAAAATAGAAAAACTTGGATTCCCTTTTTTTTTTGGATTAAACTTCATTTCTAAATAATAAGATTACTCTCCATTAGAGAAGGAACTACAAACGGACAATAAACCTGATTTAGCCTAAGAATCAGCTAAAACATTGTTCTTGCAAGATGTGAATGAAAAAGTGATAGCTTCAAAAGATAATAAACTTAGGAGGCTAATATCGTGGAGGAGTCCCTGTAGCTCGATGGTAGAGTTACCTGAGTTGTTGGGGGAAATAAGAATTTCAGAGTCAGAAAACATATTCAGCTCTCGTATTCCGGCAACATTTGTGCCTCTACAGCTCATTTCATGGCAAGCGCTTCCGCACACAATGTTGATCCTATATGTTTGCGATGGTCGGAGCCTTGAAACAGAGGAACTTTCTCTGCCTTTGTAAAGTCCACCCCAGGCCACCGTCTCCTGAATCTATGCTCCAAATTGCGTCAACGAATCCTGTAGAAACCATGGGGAGGAATTTAATTGGTGGAGATGGTATAAATTTGGACGGTTAGTGTTCTGCGTTTGAGCTTGATGCTATTCTCTAGCTTCTTTGATTGACTTGAGCATAATTTCATTCTCCGAGAAAGATTTATTTTTAAACAATAGTTGGTTAAGAGCTTTCCAGAGGTTCCATAATAACCATGGTTATAACTGTGTGGCTTTTATTCTTGTTGGATGTAAGTTAGTTATTCTCAAGAGCTCTTGAAGAAACTTGCTAGATGTATCCACTTACACTGCTTGGCTCTTGAGCATAATAAGAGCTAGTTCCCATACCCTAACAGCAAATGAGCAAGAGAAGAGTAGGTGGAGTTCATTTTCTTGCTGGTTGCATCTCTTTCACAAGTTGTCCGAGCCAGAAATTCCTCGTAGAGCTAGATTGCGACATATGGGAAGTGTTGATGATCCTCCCCATTAAATGCATTATTTTAGGCGCCGTTTTCAGTCTCCAAATACATCTTTTCCAGTTGAAGTCACTCTGAGCTACTGCCGGTAAGCCTTGAAGTAGAGTATACCCTGTTTTGACAAATAAATGATGTGCTTGATTTTAACACAGAGGTTTTAACATTTATAAACCCTAGAGGAATTGTAAGTGCACATCAGACAATTGTAGTATTTAGGGGTCGAACCACTGGAAACTAGTTGTTACGCTACAATTCTATAAGATGCAAATTAAGCTAAATCAAAATATAATTAGGTTTTGGGTTTTATAAGAAAAAAGAGAAAAGAAAATAAGAAAAATAAAGCAAGTAAAGGATAGATAAGTTAGTGAATAATCAAATCACAATTTCACATAAAACACAAGAGATATATCGAATTAAGGATTTAATAAAAACCTTTCTAGAATTATAAATTACTCAAGAAAAATCAACCTACTCCCGTAGCGCCAATTTCAATATCTAACAATCTAAATCACATAACTTCAGCTAGTAATCAAGTAGCTTAACAAGCTTTAATAATCCAAATTCAGTTTGTTCACAAAGATTTATATATTTACTCCCGTAGGCTATCATCCCTTGATCACAAGCTTCATAATTCAACTCTCGTTGGTTATGACTCCTTTTGATCTAAACAAGTTCAAGTAATTTAACAACACTTTCGGTGAGTAAATTACCCAAATAGCAATAGCTAGGTTGTCAATCAAATTACAACACATTCGGTGAGTCAATTACCCTAATAGCAATAGCTAGGTTATCAATCAACCTACAACAATAAACATAAATTTAGATGATGCTGAACCATAAGATAAACCTTAGAATTTTGATTAATAAACAAGCATAATCACGGAATCATGGAAATCCATTCATCCTAACAAGCAACCACTCTACATGTTATGAATATGAAGCAACTAGAGTAGATGATAAAATAGTAGATTCATGATAGATAAGTGTTCGGCATAGATGAATCCCTTAGAACAAAGTTTGAGAAGAACATCATGGCCTTCATCGCTCTTTAACAAGACATATTAATGAAGAACAAAGAAGAAACAAAAATACATGTTTTATTTGGTGCCTAGGGCTTCTCTCCTTCTCTCAAGAGACTAAAACCAAGTATATATGGGTGCTTGAAGAGGGTTTAGGTCGGTGGACTCCTTAGGGTTTCACTTTGGACGAAAACGTCTTTTTGTCGATAACTGCCTAATTTGGACTGTGGCTTCAAACAGAGACTCCGGCCCATTTAACTACACAAGGCTTGGTCCATATGTGTTTCTTGAGTCTTATAAATGGTCACATTCACTGTTCTGATAGCTTGATCGGTGTCTTGACTCCTTTTGCACTTGCTTCATCTTTGAGGCAGTTTGGAATGTCTTCAGTAGATCTTGAATATCTTACAGACTACAACTCCAATTGATGTGATTCTAACTCCATTGAAAAGCTGACTCAAAGGGCTATCTATGTATGCAATTCCTTCTTATTCCAAGTAGGTTTGATCTTTTGTCTGTGGTTAACTTTCAGACGTATACCTTCTGTCTAACTTGAGAAATTGTGAAATCTTGAACTTTGAGAACTTGGATTGGCTCTTTTGACTTTGATAAGTTGTTTTAGGATGAAGAATACTCATTTAGCTCCTTTTACACGCTTTTTAATGATTTGACCTATATGACTCTTAAAAACCCAATATACAAGAAAACTACCTCATTTGATAGAAAAACTTATTAAATAGCATATAAAATATGATAAAATACGAGGTTATATCAATAAATACCTGACTTTTCCGGTAACCAAACACGTGAATTACTCATAGGGTTGGAACAGGAAATAAGCTTTCGAATAACATCCTCATACTGAGGTAAATGGGTTTGTATAGCCGATACATTTCACTCTTTAGAAGATGGGTAGAAGAGATCACTAACCATAAGCTATAAATTTGATTCTGTTGGGTGGCCATTTGGAGCGTGTGGAATCTTTGTAGATAACCAGGGGCTATTCCACACTGTTATGTTCTTCCCATCGCCTACGCTTCACCCCAACCCTTAATTCAGAGATCTCTACCGAGTAAAATGCCTCTTCATCCGTGTAATGCCGAATTAGGGGAAAATGTGGTAAGGAAAGGTGAGATATGGCAATATTTTACACAGAGTACTCGTGCTAGAAAAGACTCGGGATTTTGATGGATTCTCCAACCTAGTTTGGTGAGGAGTGAGTCGTTGAACGATTCTATATCTCTAAATCCAAGTCCTCCGGCAAATTTTGGCTTGGTACGCTTTTCCCATGAGATCCATGACATTTTCCGCGTATCCAGTTTTTCATCCCACCAAAAATGAGTTAGGAGCAATTGTATTTGCTTACATAGGGAGATGGGTAATTTGAAGCACGTCATTGCGTATATTGGCATGGCCGATAAGATATATTGAAGCAAAAATTGCTTTTCGACACTCAAGAGAAACTTGGAAGACCAACTATGTGCCAGGTGTCGAAATCCATCTAATATTGAAGAAAGGGTATCGGTTTTCCTCCTTCCAAAATGCTCGAAAGCCCAAGATATTTTCATATTCCGCATTCGTTTTCAATACATAATGAACTTTCCACCTTAGTTTTAACATCTACACGAGTTTTAGAGGAGAAATTTTTTACCGACTTTGCAAGATGAATGCATTGACCCCATGCTTTTTCATAAAGGTTTAGGATCGTGGTTAGGGCTAGGCAAGAGGCGTCGCAAGTCTTGTAAAAGAACATAGTGTCGTCCATAAAGAGAAGATGGTTTATGGAAGGGCTTTCTCGCGCCACTTTGATTCCCGATAAAACTCAGCTCTCTTATGTATTCTTACATAAACCTGATAACACCTCCGTGAAAAGAATGAAAAAGTAAGATGATAATGGGTCACCTTGTCGTAGGCTTCTCGTGGATCAAACATATCCACTAGGAGACCTGTTAATGAGAAAGGAATAAGATACCAAAGAGACACATCCCATAGTCCATGCAATCCATTTCTCGTTGAATCCAAATCTAGTGAGAACCGCTTATAAGAAACTTCATTTAATTCGATTTTAAGCCTTGCTCATATCCATCTTCACCGTCATTGCACAATATTTCTTAGCCTTTGAATTGCAGAGAAAGTGGAGAATCTCGTGAGTGATATGGACGTTATTCGAGATAGCTCGACTTGGCATAAATGCGGATTGGTGATGTGAAATCAAGCTCGGAAGTAGAGATTATAGTCTCTTTGTTAGGATCTTAGCGATGATTTTTTAATGCACGGTGCATAGGGCTAGTGGTCTATAATCCGAGACTCGTTTAGGGGCCAAACCTTTAGGAATGAGACAAATGTTAGTCTCGTTGAACTGAGAACATAGGGATCTGCCTTCAAATTAAGCTTGTCCTTCCCGCATTACATCCTTCCTTATCGTGTCTCAATAAGACAGATAGAACTAGAGGAGAACCAGTCGAGACCGGAAACCTTATCGTGATGAATTGAGAGCATGGCTTCCTTAATCTCTGAGATTATGGGATTGTTGTATGTGCCTCGTTCATTATTGTGGTGATTCAAGGCTGGATAGCTTCCTCAGCGATGAGAAAATAATTACTTGCGCAAGACGTGATGATATTATGAAAATTCGAAGAGATTGTTGCTGAGATTTGTTCTTCTTCAAAATTCTCTGTCCTTGATCATTTTCAATAACTGAGAGAGATTTAATCACTCGACGATTCCTGGTAATTGCATGAAAGTTCTTAGAGTTGCGATCTTTGTTATGGAGCCATTGTACCCGACTCCTCTGTCTCCAAAAGAGCTCTTCTGCGAGGTAAGTATTTTTGAGTAATGTTGTAATAGATGTGATTAGAGGTTCATTTGGAGTAGATGCGGAGAGAGCTGGTTCTAGTGCATCACGATACTCTAAAATTAGTTTAGAAGTGTTCATATTATGTTCTCTTGACCATTGTATGATGCAGCGTTAACTATGACTCAATTTGATTGAGACCAGTGAAGAGATGTCTAGTGTGCTCCAAGCAGTTTCGATAAGGACCTTCATCTCTTCTAGCTCTCGTAATCTCTTGTCAAATCGAAAAGTTCTCTTATGTCCTCTGGTTGTTTCATTGAAATAAGTAAGAAGAGGATGATGATCCAAACCCTCAAATCTAAGGTAATTACATCTAGCCGACGGGAAAGCTTCCGCCCATAAAAAATTCAAAAAAGCTTTATCTAGCTTTGATCTGATGAAATGGGTATATCTCGTGCGTCTCCAAGAGAGAGAATCTCCTGTGAGTTTCAAATCCCACAACCCATTTTGAGAGACAAAAGATCTAAAGGAAATAAAGGATCCTTCCCATCGAGCCGGTCCTCTGACTTTCTCGGAGTTATCGAGAATATCATTGAAATCACTGGTTAGTAGCCATGAAAAATCTTGGCATGTGCTTAAATTTGTCAAGGTTGCCAAAAAAAGAGCGATTCTCTAGTTATGTGGCTCCATTAATAATGTTAATGTAGGAAGTGAAGTTCTTGTGCTTAACTCTTTTATCAATGAAATTTGGAGAGAAGTTAAAAATATCCAAGGTTATATCATTTTTCGAGAAGAGAGCAAATCCACCACTCAAACCTATTGGTGGCACTGTAAATACATTCATATACGTTAATCGATCAACAAAAGTATACATATATTCATCCTTATTCTTGGTTTCCATGAGAAACATAATGTTCGGGAAAATAATACGACGTATTTCCTTGAAACGTCAAACCGTAAGGGTAGTTCCCATCTCTTGACAGTTCCAACTCAATGTGACTAAGGAAGAGGGGGAAGTGAGGATTAAAAACCCGACATACGTCTTCGGCTAGCTGGTACAATGTTGATTGGAAGAGGTGCACTTGATCCTGAAACGTCCCCATTGTAGGGTAAATCCCCATTGCAAGGTAAGTTGGTTTCATTGAAGGTTGTTGGGTCCTAATAGCGTTGATTTTCCTTAAGTTGGCTCCTTGTAGGGGACTGCGATTGCCTCTCTTGTTGCTTGTAGCTTATATACCCTATATTTTACCACTTTTACTATCTATTTTCATATATTTTCAATGCAATTTAATAATCTTTTCTATCGAAAGAGGTAGTTTTCTCGTATATGTAGGTTTTAAGAGTCTAACAGGTTGAATCATCAAAAAGGATGCGGAAATGAGAAAAATGAGTATTCTACATTCTACAGCAACTTATCCAAGTCAAATGAGCCAATCCAAGTCCCTAATCTTCAAGACAAAGCTTATTCTCAAGATGAGCACAAGATATACGTTAGATTTTAATTGATGAACGGAGTATCAAATCTACTTGGAATCAGATGAAACTTGACATGAAGATAGCCCTTTGAGTCACCTTTCCAATTTAGTTTGAATTATATTATTTGGAGTTGTAGTTTGGGATATACACTTTATCTAGTGAAGACATACGAAACTACCTCGAAAATGAAGGAGCAGTGATGAGTCAAACACCGGATGAAACCTTGAACCGGTGTACCAGACCAATGCCAGAATATGATGAGGTACTTTTGGTGCAAACACCATACACGTGATTTTGTCCGGTGTGAGAGTTCATTGTTTCACAGTTTCAATCAAAAATACGTTTTCACCCAAAAGTAAAACCCTAACCGACCTAAGACCTCTTGCCCTACATATACTTGTTTTTAGCCTCTCTAGGAAAATAAGCAGCAATAGGCATCACACCAATCAATAATTAAACATGTAATTCGCTCTACTCTTTGTTCTTCAATAATATGTTTTTTTTAGAGCGATGCAGGATCAATGTTCTTCTCTAGTTTATATCTAAGAGATCCATCCATGCCTAGTCCTTTATGTATTATAATTCTACTATGTTTTATCCTCTACTCTTGCTGCTACGTGTTCATCGAACATGTTAGAATAGTTGCTTGTTAGATTTTAGGTTTTCTCAAAGTTCTATGTTTTGTATTTGGCATCTTTATTGGGTTTGATTCTTGTTGATTCTTTATTTTTATTTATGCTTAAAGCTTGATCTGGCGTAGCTAATCAGTGATCGATCTTATGTTGATATATTCTCGAAAAGCTTTTATATCGCTCGATCTAGTATTTGATAGGCTAAGCGTCTTAACAATTCGATAGGTTAGTTTAGAAGTTTAGTGAACAGTTGAATCTTAAACTTATTGAGTGTTTTTACCTTATAATAACATGCAATAGTTGAGTCTTTTAGGGTAGAAAGCATAAGGATTGGAGTCACGAAAGTGGAAAGATTCCACCTCTGTGATTTGAGTTCTAGAACACTAGTGTTAAAACCCTTTAAAAACCGGTGTCTTATGTGTTTCATATGGTTCTTTCAATTACTTATATCGTGCGTATTTTGATTTATCTATCATTTTACTTGCTTTATTGCTTTTATTTTGTTCATCACGTTTTCACAAACCAAAAACCAAATATATATTTTGATTTAGCTTAATCTGCATAACAAAGATTTGTAACGTATCAACCAGTCTCTTGTGGATCGACCCCTAAGTACTATAATTCTCAACTGTGCACATGCAGTCCTAGGGTTTATCAATTTAAAACCCATATGCATCCTTTTACCGAGCATCAGTAGCTTTAGGAATCTTAGCGGCCCTAGATTTTCATGTCATCATTCCTTTGGTCTTTGTTGGTGCTGACTTAGAACTAGCCATTTTTCGCCCTTAAGTGTGATCGATGGAGGTTTTGGGGATCCAAGTCGAAGAAATGTATGAACTCTTTTTTTTTAGTTTGTATGACAGTCCTAGTAGAAAGAGCTCTGATGAACTTATTCTAATAGGCCAATTTCGACGTCTTGTAACCAGTGTAAGTCAAGACTAGTCCCAACAAGAGCATTGGTGGGATCATGACTAAAGGGGAGTGATAGGCTTTCTAGAGCGGGCCTCCTTTCTCTAAAGTTGTTGTTGGACTCAACCATTACAATCTCTTGAGGATTATTGGCTCTCTTGGGGGGATTTGGAGGGGGAGTGTCAGAGATCGTTGAGAATTGGAGAGGTGACCCTGAGGGAGAACTCTTGTAGGTATTGGTGTTTGCAACTCAGATCTTCGAATTGATTCCCTTGAACTTGAGTCACGATGATTTATTGAGGGAGATCTGTCGCGATGAGATCCATACCTATGATGGGAGGAAGAACGTACTAGACTAGGAGAATGTTGGTGGGAACGATACTCTTGATGTCTTCTTGAAAAGTGTCTTTCAGGTGGCGAGGAATCCACTCTATTCTAGTGGAAGCCCTTCGAGGAGGGTCTCGTTTGTCGTTTAAGGAGACACGAAGGTCATGATTTGAGAGTAATGAGTGACGGTATGAGAGTCTAGGAGCTTCGACTCTTGTAGATTTCCTTTCATCTTGTCGCCTCTTATCCACCTATAGTCAGTGTAGAGTCCTTTGTTGGTGATGCCAAGTTGCATTTGAAGTCTTTCTGAAGCTAGAAGAAGCAGCTAGCTTAGTCGTGAGTTAGAGAGAAACAAGTAAAGCAATGCTTTTCTAGGAAAAATTCAGATCCCTTTTTATGAGGTAGGTAGTGGAGTATTTATAGACTTTTACCTGCCCGGGTCCGATTTGGATACCTGGTACACAGCTCCTGACCCGCTACGGATTTGGTTCTTCGTGTCTGGTGATATACGCTATATTTTACTACTTTTAAATATATATTATTTATGTTTTCAATAAATAAATGATTTGAATGTGGGCTTAAAATTTTGTTTTTACTGTTTTCTTGGATTTGAGTGTCAGTTCAGGGAATTCTCAAAGATTTTCTATTCTTATTGTTTTCGCATTAGGGAGAAAGGTCTCACCTCGTTGTATCTCATTAAGAAGTTTTCGGATCCCTCTTTTTATTTCCTATTCATCTATGTAATGATTGCTTTGGTTTTTATTCTATGTCTGAGTAGTTCTATTGTTGGGACTAGGGGATATTCAAAGAGGAAATTTATGGTTCGGTAGATAGAATTAATTCTTAAGGAGTTTCTTTATCTCGGTCTGTTAATTAATGCATGTTTCTTGCCTTATCACCTTGAAACTGATCTTAGATGATTCTTGGCTTCTAACCATTCGATTAATCGTCATGATTGGCGATCTTTGATAAGTCTAGTACTTTAGCATGCGAAAGTTGAGTTCCTGAACTAGATGAACAATCGAATTTGATTCTAATGCTTGGTTTTCTGCTTATTGACTACGAAAGTCGATTGATAGGTTGTTAGATCATAGAAGTTATTACCGCGTAAGTTAGGAATAACTTACATTTGTATTCATGTTATAGGAAATAATCTATTAGATCCCTAATAATTCAAACCATATCCCCTGCGAATCCCTGAATTCCCAACGCTTTTTTATTATCGATTGCAAAACCGATTACGAAACCGATTAAAAACCAATTTATTGGCTTAACGAACTTTCTTGATTTGAATTACTATTACGTGCTCTAAATATTTGTTGATTCGATCCCTAAGTACTATAATCGATTTATTAATACCCCCATCATCTGGATAGGTATATTGCACTCGAGTACCTATCTTTGGCTCTACTGACTCTAGGAAGGCCACTTGTATGACCGTTCAGCCTGCCATGCTGCATTTTGACTCATCGTACTATTGGCAGCGTCTGCTCTTCTAGATTAGGCGCTGGGGTACTCCAAGTGTCAACTTGCTTATACTTAATCACCATCCGTGATATGGATTACATGTTTTTACCCTGTCATATGTAAGAATAAATAGGGTTTTCACTCTTTGACCGTGAGAACAACGTGAGAGTTAATGATAAAGTTACTTGAACTCTTCCTCAAGATATTTTTCTTACCTAGCCCAGTCTCTTGATAAGAGTGTCAGGGCGAGTTGATGTGGCTTCGAGACAATGACTTTCCAATACTTTGATATTCTTAACCTAATGTCCTTTAGTGTCTGATAATAAGGCTTTATTACCAGAAGTCTATTGGGTTCCAGAACTCTTTTCTGAATGAATGTGGTCCTGATGCAACAGGGACATGTGCATGCATGTATTAGTATAAACTAAGCTTATGGTCCAAGGAAGTCTCACATCATTAGAGTTAGGTCTGCCTTTAGAACAGTGATCCCACCATGACACGTGGTCAAAGGGATACGCCGATTTCAAAAGGGATTATTTTATCCCCAACACTAGTCGGAAATGAACAAAAGCCTCCAAGGATGATCATAGAGACAATGGTTGGTTCTTGTCCTTCTGTATTATCACATTTTTCTTTAAAAAAACTGTACTAGCAAATTAGTTTTATGTCTACAAAATTTTTAGACTACCAAGCATTCAAATTTATGATTTTTTTTGTTTCCTAAATGGTAAATATTTATAAAATGAAGAAGGTTTATAAACCTATGCAATGGTTCTATGAAAAAAAAAAGCTTAAAAATATGAAAGCATAAAAATGACAAGTTTTCAGTCCGTCGATTCAATAAAAACACGAAGGTTAATAGAGCTTTGACGAAGTAATGACGATGTTCTTATTTTTCCCAATTCTATCTCTAGATCGAATTTATGATTTTGCAGCAGCAAAAACCACACAGGCCTTACTTACCAAGATCGAATTTATGATTTTGAATATCTTTTACCCGTAGATAGCAAGACACCAATTACCGAAAACAAAATTCTTTCTTGCATTTTTTTCATGGGAAAGGACTTCACTTTTGGATTTTTGTATAAATTCATCGCGACTTGACCATATATGATGCTATAGAGTTCCACCCTTTCTCCACTAGTTTAATACATTTCCAAAAATAGCCAAAAGGTAAGTTGTTGAACCCAACAAAGAAAATTACCATTACTTTCAATATTGCGAAGAGTGAGTAAATGTAGTTTGGAAGAGTAACTAAATATAATTTTAATAGGGATTTTTATCAAAATTGCCATAAAATTTCAAAAAACTTTTTCAAGTCTACCATAAATGAAAAGATTTTTCAATTTCATATCACAAGAAAGATAAAAAGATAATTTTTTTTTGTTATAACTTATTGTATATTAATGTATCGCTAATATAATTTTAAAATTGTTTGATTATATGTGAATCAATGTAGATATTACTATAAGATTGTTGATATTATTAGACAACAAAATTATTGGATGGAAATAATTTTCTAATATTTTGTTTGCTATACAATATGTATTATCCGAATACGCATAAATGAAATTTTAATATCTTATTGAGAATATTCGAATTTGCGATAGGAATGTGTTCCACCTAGAGAAAAAAAACCGTATAAACTGAACCAAATTATAAATCACCAATTCGAATCCGAACCAAAACATAAAATAATCTGAATGAATACAGAAAAATTCTTTACTAAATTACCTAAGTGAACACTAACTATAAAAATTCAAACCGAAGTAATTATCTCATAATATTTAGTTTAGTATTGCTCACATAGTTTTAGTTTTAATATCATTTTTGTTTGTACCAAATTTTTTAATTGTTAACCCATATGTTTTCAAACAATATAATCGAATAATTTTTTTTTTAAAATCTTAAATGTGTCTAGTTATATATAAATTATTGTTAAAATATACATTGAAAAGTTCTTTTACATGTTTATAGATTTCAAACAAAAATAAAAATTTATTTATTTCAACTTTTTTGGATTATATATTCATTAATGGTAAGTTTATAAATTTATTATTTAATGTATTAATTTCAAAATAATAATTTTGGCAAATATAAATATTCAAATGTGTTAAGCAATTGGTTCGAGTGGCGGTTTGGCTCTCTTTTATAATATTGAAATAAATTTACAATTTATTTCTTCGGATACTAGAATTATTGATGTACGAGCAAAGTTCAAAGGAAGAGACATATTCATGACTAATTAACATTGGAATGCAACGATCATATCCATGGTTAATGATAGGAGATTTTAATGAATTGACTGGTAACCATGAAAAAAAAAGAGGTAAACTGCGGTCATCAGCGTCCTTTGTACCATTTAATGTTATGCTTAGTCATTGTGGTATGATGGAGTTTAGATGGACGGGACCAATGATGACCTGGAGGGGTAATAGGGTCAGAAACCAAAGAGTTTGGTGTCGGTTGGATCGAGCGGTGGGAAATGAGGAATGGCATGCAGAATTTGCGTTTTTTTAGTAAAACATTTAGCCATGGTAGGGTCAGATCACTGACCTATATTGTGTGACTTTAGTTCGCACAAAAGGGCATATTGACGATCTTTTCGGTTTGATAAAAGGTGGGTGGATAAAGAAGGCATTCAGGAGGCGGTTGAAATAGGATGGAATAGGACACGGAACTTCCGATCGGTAGGATTAGTTGACCGTATTGCAAATTGCAGGAATTCAATTTCATGGTGGAGGAAAAATAATATCCTCCCAGGACATGCTAACATTGCCGCTCTGAAAGTGGCATTGGAAGAGGCAAAAGCTGATAGCTCTGGCTCGACAGCTAATGTTCAAGCTATTGCTTGTGATTTAGTAAAGGCATATCGGGAAGAGGAAATGTATTGGCAGCAAAAGAGTCGAAACCACTGGTTCCGCGATGGCGATAGAAATACGATATATTTCCACGGATGTACCAAACAAAGGAGGGCTCAAAATAGGATAATAGGGCTTTTTAATGAGGCGTAGATTGGGAAGAATCAGATAAAGGGATGGAGATTGATGCAACTGAGTATTTTGATTCCATGTTTCAGGCGGCTGGACTGAGGGATAACAATGAAGCTTTAGAGGAGGTTCACTCCAAAGTTACAGGGAATACGAATGCATGGCTGATTAGAGAGGTAATAGAGGGAGAGGTCAAGAAAGCGATCTTCATAATGAACCCAAAAAAGGCATCAGGTCCAGATGGGATGACGGCCCTTTTTTACCCACGATATTGGGATTCCATTAAAAGGGAATTGGTTGAAGAGGTAAAACACTTCTTTCATAGGGGGAACTTTGATCCTCACCTGAATAAGACAAATATCTGTCTTATCCCGAAAGTCGAATCACCTACACGTATGTCTGAATTTAGACCTATCAGTTTATGCAATGTGGGATATAAAATAATTTCAAAGATTTTGTGTTTACGGGTTGAAAAAGATTTTACCAAAGGTGGTAACCGAGACACAGTTGGCATTCGTATCAGGAAGGTTAATAACAGATAATATCCTGATAGCACAGGAGATGTTTCATGCATTACGGACAAATCGATCATGCCGATTAAGACAGATATGAGCAAGGCCTATGATAGGATAGAATGTGATTTTTTGGAACAAGTGCGCCATAAATTGGGATTTGATCAAACATGGATAACATGGATCATGTGGTGTGTAAGATCGGTATCTTATCAAGTTTTGTTGAATGGCCATCCAAGAGGTCGTATTATCTTAAAGTAGGGATTACGACAAGGCGATCCACTGTCGCCATATCTTTTCATACTTTGCACCGAGGTCTTAATAGCCAATATACGCAAGGCAGAGCGAACTGGTCTACTCACGGGACTGGTCTACTCACGGGACTAAGAGTAGCACGACATAGCCCAGCTATATCACATCTTTTATTTGCGGATGATAGCCTACTCTTTTGTAAGGCAGAAGAGGGAGAGTGAAAGGTCATTTTAGAGATTCTACGGAAGTATGGAGCGGCATCAGGCCAGGATATTAATTTTTTAAAATCTTCAATCATGTTCGGCCATGATGTTACAGATCAAGTAAAAACACAAATGAAAACACTTCTTGGAATTGATAAAGAAGGAGGAATGGGGAATTATCTAGGTATTCCTGAGAATTTAGAAGGATCTAAGAGTCAGATATTTAGTTACATTAGTGAAAGACTCCACGACAGGGTGAATGGATGCTCGGCAAAGTTTCTTTCTAAAGGGGAAAAAGAGGTTCTGATCAAATCGGTGGCGCTGGCGCTACCCACCTATATTATGTCATGTTTTCAATTGCCACAAACGCTAACGTCTAAGTTAACGAGTGCAATAGCCAATTTTTGGTGGAGTTCTAATGGAACTACTCGCAGTTTACACTGGATCGCATGGGAAAAACTATGTCTACCTAAAAAGGAGGGTGGTTTGGGGTTTTGTTCTTTAAAAATGTTCAATTCGGCATTACTGGCGAAACAATTATGGCGACTATATAGATTTCCAAACTCACTCGTCGCAAGAGTGATGAAAGGGAGATATTTCAGAGACTACCACCCCCTTATGGCTAAAAAGTTGAGATCTCCATCTTTCGGTTGGCGGAGTATTTTCTCGACAAGAGAGCTACTATATAAGGGGAGTCGCAAGTGTTTGGGGTCAGGGTATGGGATTACAGTATGGAAAGATCAATGGATACCAGATAGATTCCTTGGACCTCCACGAGGGTGAGGAAGGATATGGCATCCTAATCTGATGGTCAATCATTTAATTAACCCTCAGACCATGGACTGGCATATGCCGATACTTCAGGAATTTAAGGACCTCGAGGATATAACAAGGATCCGTGAGCTAGAAATTAGCCCACGCTTCATGGAGGATAATTGGATTTGACACTTTACGAAGTCTGTGAACTACACAGTTAAGTCAAAATCAATTAGCTAAAACGATCTAGGAAGGTGCGGAGTTGCTAGAAATAAGAGAACCAAGTACCACAAAGTTAACGGCCAATGTGTGGAGTATAGTATGTCCGGCTAAAATTCAGCATTTTCTCTGGCAAGTTTTAGCAGGATCTTTGTCGGTAAAATCACGGCTATGAAAAAGAGGGATAGGTTGTCCAATAACATGTCCAAAATGCGGTATAGAGGAAGAGACGGTCAACCATGTGTTGTTTGAATGTCTGACAGCTCGGAACACGTGGGACTTAGCGTTCTTTATTATTGAATGGGACCATTTCCCATATGCATCGATTTTTACAAATATGGATTTTCTTTTTTGGAGAAGTCCAAAATTCAGGAGTTTGATTGGGGAAAATAAATTATTCTCATGGATCATGTGGTTTATATGGAAGTCCAGAAACAAAACTGTTTTCCAAGGGCTGGATATGGAACCGATAGAAATTTTAGCGCAAGCAGTGAACGAGTGTAAGATATGGAATTGTAGGAACTTAAATTTACTACAATATGGGCAAACAGATATTTGTGAAATGAAATACACAAATATGATATTATGATAAAAATACCGATACAAGAATTAGGATAAGAACAAATTTTGCAGAGGCGAGATATGATCTCTATCCTTAATTCTAAAAACGCCCCGTAATGTGACAGTTGTATAATGTTCCGAATCCCAGGATACAACTGCAATCAATTCCGTTTGCACAACTCAAGAACAGAATCACACGAACGCTAGATTTTTTGTTATACTCTCAGACTCAAAATATAAATAAAATAAAAAGAAAAAGAAAATGTGAGACATGTTTTGTTGTTGATGATCATGTGATGATCATGTTAATGATTCTTAATCATCTGATCTACATAAGAAGGAGGAATGCTTGATTATATAAGCCCAACATACTCAACGTATGAATCAAAAAAGGGGATAGAGAATTAGTGTCTTAATTATGACATTGACCAGTTAAATTGAATTGTAAGTTACAAAATTCAATTCATAATTGAACGGTAAGTTACAAAACAATTAAAGATATATATTCTATTTATTGGATTATTCAACAAATATATTTTGACAAAAATAGATTAAATTTTTTGGGTTGTTAACCCATTTGCCATATTCCAAAACTCAAAGTCGAAGCCCGGTCCGGATATCTCTTTTTTCAAATACACTAAAGTGTATGTCAAAGTTTTAATCCTTGTTATGAGTTCTCTTCTTTATATATATTAATGATTTTTTATCCAAAATTCCAATGTGAGATATTTACTAATTTTTACACTTAGTCAAATTTTTGGAAGTTTTATTAACTTTCTAAGTCCTCCACTTTGGACCTCCATTTCTTATTCAAATCAACTTCGATTTTGACATGTGAGTACATTATGTTATAGTGTTTATGACGATGATTATATTGTGCCTATTAACCGATCATTCTGATGGACGCCTCCACCAGAATTCTCACCGGAAAGTGGTTGTAAACCATTTTGTCAAAAACGAGTTCCAACAGGAATGAGGCGCAAAAGCAAAATCATTTCCATGCGGTACCAGTACAGCTTTTGGACCCACCTAAATCACATATGTGTTGTATGGTGGATGGATCTTGGAAGGAAGCAGAACCTACCTTAGGAATCGGGTGGTTTTGTCATCAACCAACTATTTTTATTAGGAGCCAAGGGGCTTAGACATCTGCATTCACCCCTCCATTCAGAGATAGAAGAGCTTCTATGGACAATGAGTTGCGTGTTGGAGAACAATGTTCCTTGCCAGAGTTTTGAGACGGATTGTGCCGACCTACTCAAGTTTTCAGAGTCTTCAGAGGATTGGCCAGTGCTTACCATTCTCGCCAGCAGATTTGAAGCCCTACGAGCTCAATTCCCTCAATTCTCCATCGCGTTGATCCCCCGCTCCTTGAATCTGAAAACGGATTCTTTGGCTCGATCACCTAGGTGTTGGTCTATTTCTTTTACTTATGTAAACAACTTGGCCCCTCTGTGGGTAACCAATCGTGAGAGTTTCATATAAGTAAATGTTTGGTTGTCAAAAAGAAAATTGTGTTAAGCAATTGGATTTAGAGTATGTTTGGAAATAATTGTGTTTAGTAGTGAGTATTGTAGAAATAAATAAATAAAATTGAAAAATGTTAAGAAAATTTGTTGTGCTGACACCCAAGTAAAATTAGCCTAAAATGCTTCTCATTTACTACATAAAGGATTTTGTCCACGACCGTTCAATATTTGGTCCACCACCATCTGTTTTTGTTTATATTCATCATCCACTGTCACCGTCTCTGTTACTCAGCTTTAGTCCACCGTCTCCGTCGCTGTTGATGGCGTGGGTTTTGGTTGCGCATCTAGGTTTTAAATTTATAAACCTTAATCTGCAAGTGCACAGTTGACAATTGTAGTAATTAGGGGTCGATCCACAGGAGACTAAGTGTTACGCTATAAATCTATATGATGCAGAATAAGCTAAGCGATTTTATATTTGGTTTTGGGGTTTTTGTAAATGCAAATAAAGTAAAGGGATAGATAAATCAAAACATACAAGATAAAATAAATCTAAAGAACTTATGCAACATGTTCTACACCGGATTTTAAAGATATGCAACTAGTGTTCATGAACTTAGATCACTGCGGTAGATCCATTCCACTTTCGTGGCTCTGAATCCTATGAAACCAACCCTAATAGACTCAGCTTTCGTATAATTATTACAAGGTGGATTCACGCATTAAAATCAGGATCTAATTGTTCACCAAACTCCCTAACTAACTGATTAGGTTGTTAGAACGCTTGGCCCATCGAATACTTGGTTCGGTCGATATCAAAGCTTTTGGAATCGATACCGGCTTATGATTGATCTCTAGGTAGCTAAGCTAGATCAAGCATTAAAGCACGAATAAAGACAGAAAACTAATCTAGAAGCAATTCAATAAAGATGTAAAAGATGCAAGCAAAAGAGTTTAAATAACTTTATTATCAAGTATACAACAACTCTACATGTTATGAAACATGGAGCAGCTAGAGAAGTTGATAAAACAGTAGATTCGTGATAGATAAGTGCTCGGCATAGGTAGATCTCTCACCACAAGGCTTGAGAAGAACACCATGGCCTTCATCGCTCTTTTACAAAGGATAAAGATGAAGATCTAAAGACAATAACGAAAATACATGTTTATTAGTGATTTGTAGGTGCCTACGGCTGCTCTCCTTCTCTCAAGAGGCTAAAAGAAAGTATATATATAGGTGTTGGAGGAGTCTCTAGGTCGGCAAACTTCTAGGGTTTCGTCTTGGGCAAAAACGCCTTTTTGTCGATAAGTGCGCAGAAGTGGCCACGGCACCGATCGGTCACACCGGTCACGTGATTTGGTCCGGGGTCTAGCTCAAAATCATCTACTTGTGCATGGCTTCAAGTAAATGAGCCGGCCCATGGGTTGGTTCGGTGCTTAAGCCCATCTTGGACTTGATTCTTCTTCTAGGCAGAATGACATACCTTCAGTAAAACTTGAATAACTTGCACACTTCAACTCCATATTTTATGGTTCTAAATGTTCTGGAAAGCTAACTCAAAGGGATATCTCCATGTAAATTTTCATCTCCGTCCAAGTCGATTTGGTCGAGCATCCGAGGTGATCTTTCAGGGACATAGAATCTGTCCAACTTGGAGAATCGTGAAATCTTGGCATGGGAGGACAAAGATAGGTTCCTCTGGCCTTGGAAAATTGTTGTGGGATTAAGAATACTCATTTTGCTCCATTTTTCTCCCCTTTTGATGATTGTACCTAAATGACTCTTAAAAACCAAATATACGAGAAAACTACCTCCTTCGATTGAAAAGCTTATTATATAGTATAGAAAATAAATAAAAAACGGATAGTAAAAGTGCTAAAATACCACGTATATCAGCTGTCTTTATTTCGTCCACAGTCTCCGTTTTGTCCACCACCGCCATCACCTGCTTCGTCGTCGAAGATATCTTTGTCCACCGTCGTCATCACCTGATTCGACATCTGCTTCATTTTTTGTCTTCCGTCGCCTTGTCCATTTTCTTTGTATTCACTTTTCAAATCTGTATTCCTCCACCGTCGACGTCTCTGTCACCGGCTTTATTTTCAACCACCTTTGTTGTCATCAAATTTGTTTTCGTCCACCATCAACGTCTGCATCGTCGTCTCCTCATAGCACCATTGTAATACCCCTGTCGTGAGATCAAAATAGTTACGGGAATGATCATGCCAAATTTTTGGGTTGGTAAGTTGGTCAAGCACGACGATTTTGGAAGCACGAGGTGGTCTGAAGCATGACGTGGCAAGAACCACGAGGTGGCAAAGTGTTTTTTAGACTTGATATTTTAACAAACTTGATAATTATTTACGAAGTGACAAAATCGTGTGCAACGAGTCAACGGAAGAACGACAAATCTGAACACCACAAAACTTATAAGCACGAGGCATCGCAACCGTGTGTGACGAGTCAGAAAAAGTACGACAAATCCAAAGCACGACAAATCTGTAAGCAGGACAAATCGGAAGCACGAGGTATCACAACCGCATCCGACGAGTCATCGGGAAGCACGACATACACATGCTTGCTGGTATGACCAACTAGCCTAGTATAACATATATATATATGACCTAGTAGCTCCCATTATTTCCATAGTTTTCATTCGAAACCTCTCATAAAATGCCTTAGAAAATCCGATCCTTTTTCGCATTCTTGATCCAGGCTGTTGTCTTGATCATGTAAGTGGGGAATAGTCTAATTTCTAGCTGAAGCTCTATCCATTTTACTAGAAGAAAGGTTCAGTCTAGATCCTAGTTCAAATCCTAGTCCTAACTGTTCATTAAGTAAAGGTGAGTCTTGGTGATGCTTGTCGTGTGTTAGATGAGTAGAGCACACATATTTGTTTATTGTTATGATTTAAAGTCTTAGAGGTTAATACTATAATCCTTATTCTTTGATTGTTTGTGCATGATGTTTGATTGTATGATTGCGTATTGCATAAGTCATGAAATGATTGTGTATGCATTTGGTACTAATTTTTATGGTTGCAGGGTTTGAAGTTTATTGTGTTGTAAGTTATGTTTGTTATGTGATCAAGAGGATCATCTAACTTCCTAATGATTGTAGAAAGCGGTTGACACTTCCATATATTGAGGGTCATAGAGAAACGAAAATGCAACCTATGGTCGTGACACCGATTGTAGACCACGTAGGAACGGGATTGCAGCCTATGGTCGTGGATGCAGTAGTTGGATCACTAATCTTTTAGCCTTTGTGGTTACAGATTAGTGAGGTAAAATAGGATAATGGAGGGAAGTTGTCAATTCGGAGAATAAGTTTTTTGTTTCATTTTATACTTTCCGCATGTGCATTCTCTGATAATTGTGTGATTATTTGATTGCTTGCTTGTTGATTGTTATTTTGGAAATATATATATTTGCTTGTTAGGAGAGCCTGGACTCACTGAGTAATTAATACTCATAACTCTATTTGTTTTGCAGATAACTTTTAAAGGGATCTTAGTCGGGGCTGAATGAGCTTAGGAAGGTTAGTATAGATTGGGTGCATTTTGCAAAACAAGTATTTATTTTAATATGTATTAGTGTTATTTTGAGCACTTGGCTCGAAGCCGGCATGTATGTATTTTGGTAACCTATTGTCAAAAACCTAAGTTAACTATGTATAAAAGGAGATTTATTGTTTGGTTACATAAGATACTAGTCCTAGTCCGGGACGAACCAACTATCGTTCAAGACTTGGGTTGAAAAGCCTTGAGGTTTTGTTCGATAGGAATTGTATGCTTGGAATTTTGTTCTAGGGTTTTTAAAAGCGTTTTAGGAACCTTGGAATGAACGGCTTTGCGCACATATGTAACATATCTTGTCTGGTTTAGGGTATAATGAACGGCTAAGCGCACATATGAACCCCGTACTAATGACTTTTAAACTCGTTAAGATATTATTAATGGCGACGACATAAGCTGCACATTTGGTGAACAAAAGCGTCGATTTCATCTCCGTTTTCAAGCTCAAGCTGCAAACGTTTTCTTTTCTCAATTTGATTCATACATATTATATATTAATCTATTAGAAAATGACAATGATAAGTACCTCATTGGGAGTTTGATAGGGTTTGATCCTGATTCCATCGAAGCAGAAGACGAAACTGGACATTTGTTCTCCAACTTTGAGGCAAAATGCTTCCATCATCGTATGTAAACCAACGTCCCTATTAACCCGGAAGGACACACACTTGTCATTCTGTTTTTTTTTTTTGAAATAAGAATTTACATGTTAAATTCTATACGTTTTTAGCAAAAATTTGACACGTTTTTTTGTTCTAGCCATCTGTATATATAACATATACATTTTAATTATTTTTTTATACTCCTATAAAAGAATTCATATTTTTAGGCCGGTGAAATAATACGATTGTTATGTACACTTTCTGGAGAAAAATATTGTGGGACCAGTGAGAAGAGAACTTATAGAAATATGTTTTGTTTGTCGCTCTTAAGATCACTAAAACATTCACTAAAACCTTGTTTAGCAAAAAAAAAAACATATAAGTTCAACGCACTTTTTTTTTTCTTTACTACAAAATTTATAAGTTTGTTTGAATAAGAATATCGTTTTCACATAAGCATAATAAGAAGTTAATTTTTTTCATAATAATTACTTAAATAATTGGATAATCTTCTTTTTTTCTGCTTATTCAAGTACCTGATTTATTTTGACTTTGACGGTAATATTGGAAGACGGAACCGACGGTTTCTTCTCGCCCGACGACATCTTACTTTCACTTTCTCTTTTGGTTAAAATATTCTTAATTAGTGTATAAGTGAATTTAAAGATACAATGAACCATTGAATCACATCACATTGAATTTAAGTGAAGGAAAAGATACAATGAACCATTGAATCACATTAAATTTCAGTTTTTTTCTCGATTATATCATCACAAAAAATTATTCCCCATTTCTATTTTTTTCCACTTTGGCCAATGCGAAACATTCAAATTTACTTCTTTTTTTTTTGTCAAGAAACGGGAGACAAAGGCCTCCGTGTTTATTCAAAGTAACAAGTACAAACTACGGCCAAGGCACAAGTTTTGGGTACGTGACCCCAATCTCGTCTACCCACCGAATTGGTTCTAACTCCGACGGAATACAATCAAAAGAATGCAAACCCAAAGGTAAAGAAAAAGCATGGTTCGCCAACCCATCAGCAAGACGATTGGCTTCCCGATACACATGAACAACACGGACCATCCAATCTTTCGATAAAAAGCCATGGCACAACCGTACCAGGAAAAATAAGGGATGAGACTCATTAACCCCTTTCTTAAGCAGACCGACCACCAACTCCGAATCCACTTTCAACTCTAATCGCGTCACCTTCTTCTTCCAAGCTATCACCAACCCGTAGTATACGCCCCACAACTCCGCAAGTGGGGTCGTACATCTACCAATATTCAAGGCAAAACTACTATACCAACGCCCTGCATCGTCGCGTAGCACTCCCCCCGCCGTCGCTAACCCTGGGTTCCCGTGAGATGCTCCATCCGTATTTAGTTTCACCCAACCACTACCCGGAGGCTTCCAAGCGACGAACCTCTCGACCCGATCACAATGGCTCCCTTGACTTCACGTGGCCTGATTAGCCAAGTAAACTTCCTTCACTAGCTCCTTGATGAACTTAACTAGGTCTCGACACTTCCTATTCTCCCCAAAAACGTTACCACACCGCCACTTCCAAGCCCACCATAACGCCATTGCAAAGGTCGTAGACCAAGGCATACCATCCAATGTTTCTCCCTCCCGAAAGTTCTCATAAAGCCATTCGAGCAAAGTAAAGCCAAAGAAGTGATTCCTTTTCCGTCAGGGGAAACGTTTCTCCTAAATCCCAGTCATAGTCGGACAATCCCAAGAATGTGGATGATAGATTCAAAGTCATTCCTACACACCGAGCAAACATCCGAGTCCCCGATGTGCCGTCTTTTCCTTTCCATATTTTTCATAATCACTTGATGACTCACCAACCAACTAAACACCCGAACACGTTCCGGAACAGCCACCCTCTAAACACGATTAAAAAAGGACTTCATACTTGGTCTATGAGACACGTCTCTGGTTAGCAACTCATACGCAAAAGTCACCGTAAAACTCCCATTCGTACTCCCTTTCCAAGGTATCCGATCCTTAGTTCCCGAAAATCTATCTACCACAAAAGCCATTAGCTCCAATCCAACATTCTCCGAGACAAAAGGTAGAATCCTTGTTAAGTCCCAACCCAAACCATCTCTCCAAACATCCCCTACTAGCAACGTCTCCACTTGCGCGGGCAAAGCACATGTAACCGAGTTAATAAGAGGCTGGTCCGAGATCCACGGATCTACCCAGAATCAAATCTTGCTTACATCCCCGATAACCCAACAGTGACCTGGTGAAATAACATCCCGTAACCCCGTTGCTACGCTCCTCCAAACAACCGACCAATTACTCCTTGGTTGCATCCAGGACCTAGCATGTATGTCCCCCACCTTATACTTACACCACACAACCCGTGCCCATATAGAGTCCTCATCATGTAGCAATCTTCATTCAATCTTTGCAATAAGTGCAATATTCATCGCATGTGATGTTCGGATTCCAAGGCCCCTTTCTCTCTTCGGTAAACACATTTTTTCTACGATAGTAAATGTTGTTTCTTCTTCTCCACATTACTACCCCAAATGAAAGATCTTGCCATTTTATCCAAACTCACCAAAGTGGACTTAGGTAGAAGAATAGAACTCATCGAGTGCACCGGAATTGAGGATAGAACAGCTTTGGTAAGAGTAATGCGACCCGCCATATTAAGCACACAACTCTTCCAACCTGCAAGACGCGCCGAAACCCTCGCTAGCACTTCCCCAAAAGTATCCTTATTAATACGTCTCTGGAGAACAGGCATTCCTAATTATTTTCCCAAATCTCGAGAAGATCGAATACCACTCGCTCCGCTAATATTCCTCTCTATGTCACGAGAAACATTACTTGAGAAAAATATTTTAGACTTTTCCAAGCTCACTTTCTGACCCAACACGGTACAAAATTTCTCCAACACACCACGTATAATCCGAATCTGCGAAACAGATATGGGACAACTTCGGCCCTCCACAAGACAGGCTGATTGGTTTCCACTTCTTCTGCTCCACCGAGTGCTCAATTAAATGACATAACCATTCCATGCATAGCACAAATAAATACGGAGAAATCGGGTCACCCTGTCGGAGACCTCTTGAGGGTTTAAACGCCTCCGTTTTCTCACCATTCCATAGGAGGTTCATAGATGGCCCCGTAACACATTGCATTATCCATCGAACCCAAAAATCTGAAAAACCAGCCACAACCAAAGTATCCTCCAAAAAATCCCAACGGATCCGATCATAAGCTTTCTCCAAGTCCAATTTCAGCAACATCCATCCCTTTCTCTCTTTCTTACATCTCATCAAATGGACCGCTTCCTGGACTAGAACAATATTATCAGTACTAAACCGTCCCGGTATAAAACTAGCTTGTGTTGGTCCTACAAGCTTAGAAATCACCCGCTTCAACCTCTCCACCATCGTTTTCGTGATGATCTTAAACAAGACGTTACACAAACTAATCGGACGAAATTGAGTTATTCTTTCCGACTGACCTATCTTAGGAATCAACACAAGGAGAACATCATTAGTATCAGGTGGAAGAGACCCTGAAACAAAGAACTCCAACACAAATTTAACAACTGACTCTCCCACCGTCTCCCAACAATCCTGGAAGAAGACCGGTTGATACCCAACGGGACCCGGAGATTTTTATTTCTCCATTCCTCGAATCGCTTTCTCAATCTCTGCCACCGAAAAACCCGTATCCAGGAACTTCTGCTCCTCGGCCAAAATCAGTGCAAACCCACCAGACGGGAGTCTCTCTACAACATCATCAATATCCTCCATTGAGTAAAGACGTTTATAATAATCAATTGCAAGAGCTTCAAGCTCCTGCCCGTTCGAAATCCAAATCCCATCATCGCCGCGTAGCATATCAATCCGGTTTCTCCTCCGATGTATGACCATAGAAGTGTGAAAGAATCGCATGTTGTGATCACCCATTGGAATCCACCTTTCTCGCGATTTCTGAAAGCATATAGTTTCCTTCTGCTGCAACACAACATCAAACTCCTTAATCAACTCATCTTCTTTAGCTAATAAATCATATGACGGTCCTAACTCCAACAAATCTTGAACCTCTTTGATTTCCATTACCAAACTCTCCTTACGCTTAGAAACCTCTCCAAAGACCTCTTTATTCCATCTGCATAAAGTTTCCCGCAACACACGCAACGCAGCGACGGTATTCATGTCACCTCTCCATGATGCTTTAAGCAAGTCCTTAAATCCTGTATGTTATAACCAAGCCGTCTCAAACCGAAACGATTGTCTCCTTGGGTCACTTCACAAAACAGGGGAAAGTTGAACATAAAGTGGCGCATGATCCGAGGATAAAAAAGGCAGGTGAGTAACTCTAGCCTCCTGCCACTTCAGACGCGTATGCGCACATTCACTAAAACCTTGTTTAGCAAAAAAAAACATATAAGTTCAACGCACTTTTTTTTTTGAGATAATTACTAGAATGACTCTCAAAAGTACCATAATTTACTAGAATAACTCTCATAAGATGGGGAAGTGGCAAAAGTCTTTTAAACCTTGTGGTATTTTTAGAACTACAAGAATGCCATTAAAAAAAAAATTAGGTTTTCAACAAAAATCAACTTCACGTTTTTTTTTGTGTCGTTGACACAAAAACGCGATTCTCTCTTCATCTTCTCCGGCGACTCCTTTCTTCTCCGGCGACTCTTTTCTTCATCTTCTCCGGTGATATCTCTCTTCTCCGACGACTCCAACGGTAAGTTTCGGCTTCTTTTAACTTCTCTTTTCTTCCTTTCTCTTTTTTTCTTTCATTATATAGATACGAATCAATTTTGTAATTTCTTCTTGTTCGATTTCCGGGTTTGTTCATGTTCGATTTCCGGGTTTGTTCTTGTTCTTGTGCATTTTTAGATAGTTTTCGTGCATTCTACAACATGTAATTGACAATTCCGGTTTTGTTTCGGTGGTATAGAGGATTTTGTAAAAATCCCGAATCCCTAATCTCCAATTCTTTGATGGTAGATTTATTTATTTTTTATGGTAGATTTATTTTTCTTTGATGGTAGATTTATTCTGGTGGATGTGGAGGCTTCGGAGGTGGTGTCATGGTAGATTTATTCTCTCTCAATGGTATAGTAGTTTTTCTTTGATGGTAGATTTATTTTTCTTTGATGGTAGATTTATTTTTCTTTGATGGTAGATTTATTCTGGTAGACATGGAGGCTTCGGAGGTGGTGTCATGGTAGATTTATTCTCTGTCAATGGTATGGTAGTTTTTCTTTGATGGTAGATTTATTTTTCTTTGATGGTAGATTTGTTTTTCTTTGATAGTAGATTTATTTTTCTTTGATGATTTATTTTTCTTTGATGGTAGATTTATTCTGGTAGATGTGGAGGTTTCGCAGGTGGTGGCGAAAGAGACGGAGGTCGTGGATTTGTCCTGTCATGGTAGATTTATTGTTTGTAATGGTAGATTTATTTTTTGTTTAATGGTATGATAGATTTGTTTTTCTTTGATGGTAGATTTGTTTTTCTTTGATGGTAGATTTATTTTTCTTTGATGTCAGATTTGTTTTTCTTTGATGGTAGATTTATTCTGGTGGACGTGGAGGCTTCGGAGGTGGTGGCGAAAGAGACGGAGGTCGTGGCTTTGTCCTGTCATGGTAGATTTATTGTTTGTAATGGTAGATTTTTTTTTGTTTAATAGTATGATGGATTTGTTTTTCTTTGATGGTAGATTTATTTGGTCCAAAACGTTTCGATATTATTTGGTCCAAAAAAATTTGAGATTCCCTCCGGTAATGTATTTTGTAACAATCAAACCAACGTCGTTTTATAACGTTTAACTTTATTCAGTCTTCGATTCGGTTCAAATTGGTTAAACAGGATTAGCAAACCATCTCATCTTAACCTAAGCATCCAAATTTAATAACAAGAAATCATTGGTCTACTAATAACAACGAATCAAATGTTTTGTCACCAAAACGAACGAAAGAAAAAGATTATATATCTAGTTATGACAATTACACATAATTTAGAACTCTTTGTCTCTTGAAAATACATGACTTCTAACGTTAAAAAAGAAAACAAGTCTACTACAACTATATAACAAGCTCCATCGGAAATAAGTCTATCATCCGAAAAACAAATCTACCGTAACGTTAAAAAAGAAAACAAGTCTACCACAACTATATGACAAGCTTTGTCGGATAATAAGTCTACCATAACAAGTCAGATAACCATCCTCAGATAATAAGTCTACCATCACAATCAACAAATCTACCGCAAGGTTAAAATGAAAACAAATCTACCATCCGAAAAACAAATCTACCGTAACGTTAAAAAAAAAAAACAAATCTACCGCTGGTTCTAGTACGGTGTGTCTAGTAAACTGAAAAAAGATTGTATAAGTCTACCGTCATAAAAAATAAATCTACCAGTCAAAACAACTATACCACCATTATAACAAATCTACCACCATAATCAACTATAATAAATCTACCACCACATTAACAAGTCTACTGATCACGAAAATAAATCTACCACGCCAAATTAACTCTACCATCAAAGAAAATAAATCTACCATTCTAAGGAAATAAATCTACCAATCACCTAATAAGTCTACTGCTCCAAAATAAATATAACATTGAAAATAATAAATCTACCATTCACTCTAATAAGTCTACCATTCGGAAAGTGGATACAATAAGTCTACCGTTGGTAAATAAATCTATCGTTCAAAAAATAAGTCTACCGTTCAAAAAATAAGTCTACCGTTGATAAATAAATCTACCGTAACGGGACAGTAGACTTATTTTTTTAGGCGTGAACTTTTCCCGGCTAAACTTTCAGATTCATTAATGGCAGTTTCGTAAATACGTTTTTTGTTATCAAAGAAATAGGGGTAAAACAGTCCGAAATTCCAAAAAACGTAATTAAATAATTTGAGAATCATTTTAGTCAAGAACCAACTTTTGAAGGTTATTCTAGTAAACTTCCATTTTTTTTTCTTTACTACAAAATTTGTAAGTTTGTTTGAATAAGAATATCGTTTTCACATAAGCATAATAAGAAGTTAATTTTTTCATAATAATTACTTAAATAATTGGATAATCTTCTTTCTTTTTCTGCTTATTCAAGTACCTGATTTATTTTGACTTTGACGGTAATATTGGAAGACGGAACTGACGGTTTCTTCTCGCCCGACAACATCTTACTTTCACTTTCGCTTTTGGTTAAAATGTTCTTAATCGAGTAGTGTATAAGTGAATGTAAAGATACAATGAACCATTGAATCACAAAAAATTATTCCCCATTTCTTTTTTTTTTCGCTTTGACCGACGCGAAACATTCAAATTTACTTCACATTTGATTAGAAATGGGAAAATAGAAAAAAATAACAAGATAAAGAAGAAATGGAAAAATAATTATAAAATCTACACTCATTACAAAACGTTTCACATACCTAGAATCCAATATTGGGCCCAATAAAAGCCCATAATATATACCCAACAAACACGTGTGGGGATTCATGTTTGTGTTTTTCTGTATGCGATTGCGATTGTATGCGTACACTAAGAGCGACTTGAACAAAGATTTTATAAATTTTTCATTCATTAAGAGAAACTTTTGTTTTTGAGCTATTTTGAGAGAAACTGAAGAGGAAGAAAGATAATAATTTGTTCGATGTACTAAAAAAATAAAAGGATCACAAAAGTAAAACATAACATAAGCATTTTATATCAAGGAAAATGACACCATATAGTTTAAGATACTATATGGTGACAATAATCTTTTGTGACCCGTACTAATGACTTGAAAAGTTGTTAACATATTATTAATGACGACGATAGAAGTTGAACCCTCCTATTTGATGACCAAACACGTCGATTTCATCTCCGTCTTCAAACTCAATTTGATTCATACATACTATTATAATTTATATATTGGAGTAATTAATTATTTAGAATAAAAGAAATGACAACTACCTCATTGGGAGTTTGATGGGGTTTGATCTTAGTTCCATCGAAGAGAAAGAGCAAACTCGACATTTCTTCTCCAACTATGATGCAAAATGATTCCATCATCATATGTAGCCCAACGTCCCTCTTAACCCGGAAGTATATACACTTGCCATCCTGTTTTTTATTTTCATTTACAAGAATATATGTGTTAGATTCTATACATTTTTGTTCTACTCATCACGCATAGATACCGTAAAACAATACGATTGTTACGAAAAAAATCTAACACTTTTTTGGAAAAAAAATATTGTGGAAATCAGTGAGAAGCTTATAGAAATTTTTTTTTTTTTCGCTCTCAAGAACTCTAAAACCATAGTACCAACATTCAAGGTCATTGAAACATTTTTTTTTCCAACATGTCAAATTGTGTTTGAAAAAGAATATTGTTTTCACAAAAGCATAATAAAAAGATTATCTTTTTCAGAATTACTTTAAATAAGATTTTTCTTCTGCTTATTTAAGTACCTGATTCATTTGGACTTTAAGGGTAACATGAGAAGACGGAACCGACGATTCCTTCTCGCTCGACGCCGACATCTTCACTTTCTCCTGTCACGGTTAAAATGTTCTTAACTGAGTAGTATAAAGTATATATATACACGTATGAACAGAACTAAGTGAAAATAAAAGTACAATGAATCATTGAATTGAATTGAACGAATCACACTAAATTCTATACCTTTTCGCTTTCTGTTCCCGTTTGATTTTTTTTTTTTTTTTATCGTTTAGACTTATGATTTATCTTCTATATATTAAATTAAAGCAAAAACATTTTGGGATCATTTTGTTTAGTTGTTATTGCCTCATTTTTTCATCATTTTCTACTTAATAAATTAATTCCTATTATATTTCTATCCAAGCATTCAATAATCAAATTAATTCCTATTATACTACTATAAAAACATTTTACTATCACTAAAAATATTTACAGAATAATAAATTATTTCATATATAGAGATAAAATTATAAAAAAACTCACAATACCAACTATCTTAAGGTGACTCCTTAAAACCCTTTTTCTCCAACATCTTATTCATAAACCGAGCAAATTTAAAGTTTCCTAGCCTCTTTTTCAAATTTAAAAACATAATTCACAAAACCATTATTTAACTTAAATCTATAGGTTGTTTTTGTTTTCTTGATTACGTTTTAAAAAGAAAGAATCCAAATTCCCAACTTTTCTTCTTCAAAGATGTAACAAGCTTTTATTAATTTATTTTTTACAACTCATGAATTTAACACTCACGTGATAATTTTCTCATCTTTTATCTAATTTAATAAATAAAAATATTGTTTGACCAAAAAAATAAATAAATAAAAATATTAATTTTTAATATCACAAAATTATTAAGTAACCGACCCAAAATAGTTCAGATATAAAGGTACATTGGTCAAGTTTTCCATATATTTGAGTAAATATAATCCATTGAATTGAATCACACTAAATTTGACACCTTTTAGTTTTCTGTTCCTGTTTGATTTTTCTCTCTTCTCTTAAATGTATACTTTTTGGTCATCACAAAAATTTATGCACCATTTTCTAATTTTTTTTCACTTTGACCAACTGGAAAAATTCAAATTTGCTTCACATTTGATTTAAAATGGGATATACATATTTCTAAAATCTACATTCACATCTATGTTTTCGCACTTAGAGGATTAGAGAATGGTCTTTAGCTAGAATCCAGCATGGGCTATATACCCAAACAAATACGTACGTGTTTGGATTCATGTTTGTATTTTCTGTATGCGATTGTGTAATTAAGAGCAACTTTGTTTTTGAGGTAATTAACTCAATCTATTTTCGTGGAAAACGAAGAAGAATAAATTAATAGAGAGAAAAACAAAAGGAACACAAACACAACATAATACTCCATAAAATTAAACCCAAAAAAGCAAACCCATGAGAATCATTACAATATGTATAGACACAACAGTAACTGTGTTTTCTTTTTCCTTTTTTTCTTTTCTTTCTGGTTTTCCAATAAAGTGGCAACACGATTTTACATCATTTATAAAAGAAGAAAGAAGGAATCATAATCGTGATACTAAAAGGGAGGCTCCAAATCATCTTAGGAACTTTTTTTGTGTGTGGATAATTTCAAGGAAGACAATAAAAACATTAAAAAAAAAAGATAATTGCTCTAGATGTATAAAGCAATGTGACTTTTTTTTGGGAGCAGCAACCAAATCCATCTTCTTTGTGTGTTGTCAAGAGTCCACAGCCGGAGATTGCATACAGCAGAGCCATTTTTTCTGAAAACCAAAGAGCCCGATTATTCGTGTGACGATGAATCGAAAGAGAAGATAAAAGGAAGAAGAATGAAAGAAAACTTACAGGCTGAGGTTTACTAGGGTCTCCTCCAGACTTAACATTACCCTCAGTGGATTTACCGGGTGATCCGGGTTTGCCACCGGTTTTCTTCTCATCCCTAGCTTTGTTGAATATCACTGTGAAACCTTCTGCTGATGCTGGATCATTCACATCCCATTCACCAAACTTCGGCAAGGGACGACCTTTGTCCTGTTTTATCATATAAACACACACAAAACATCAAGAAACAAACTCAATCTCAATCTCAATCTCAATGTTAATCAAGTGCATAGCTTTTCTATCCATGAGTCTAAGCTCTAAAGTACTTAAAAGGAAGAAGGAGATTGATCATAGAATACATAAAGGCTCACAAAATCAGGAATAACAATGATGAAACCTTTTGTTACAATAAGCCCATAGTGATCAACTTTCCATATTTCAGCAAACATTATACACCATAAGTCAAAAAAGATTACCGAAACTAACCAATAAGAGAAAATCTTAAATTCCTACCAACCTTTGTTATACTATTCTATTTAAGTTGGAAAAAGAAGCAAGTTTGAAACTAATAGTGATTTTTAAGTTTTGTCTCTAAATAACCAAACAATCCACAAGGCAAGAAAGATCATGCCTGGTCCTAAAACATATGCGACACAATGTTCATGCTTATTATTATTCATTATCAATGAATCAAGATCAATCTGGTAAAATCGATAAAAGCTAAATCAGCCATATTTAATCTCAAATCCTACAAAATCTTTCTTCCGGGTTGAAAAATCAAATAATAGTCAGCCTGATGCAGCTCAATCAATCAACATAAGATTGAATAAATTATAAAAAAAAAAAGATCGAAATTCAAAAAGTGGAAAAAACAAAACCTCGAGATCCAGAAAATTAATTATCAGCAACAACCAAAAAACACAATAACTCATCAGAATCACAATATCACATCTGGTATTTCTAACCAAGATTTGAACAAAAATTATTCGACGGAAAAAGAGCAAAAAATGAAACTAAATTCTGCAAACCACAAAATCAAAATCGAAAGAGAAAAGTCTGATGAAAAACGTACCGACATGGCGTCTGCAGGAAGGAGAGAAGGTTTATCCAAAGAAAAAGAAGAAAAAAAAACGATTCTGAAAATGGAGAAGAAGCCGCCGAGAAAACCAAGGAAATAAATTTGATCGCAAGAGAGAGAGACTTTTCTTTTTCTCTCCTTTAATTTTTTATTTTCTTTCCTAAAAATTGCTTTTGGCTTCTCTCTTTTATCTTTCTTCTCGGTGCGGTGTGTCTGTAACGGTTTATATAAACGGAGTTTAGTCTCAAGTGTTAACAGTGACGTGACGTCTTTTGGTTTTCTTAACGGAAAGATGAGCTGGCGCTAACGGCTCGTTTATTGAGAGAGCATATATGTTGTTGGTTCAGACCGATGCAAAGCAAGTGACTTGCTGGCACTGTTTTGTCTCTTTGCATTCATTTGTTTATTTTAATTATATTTACAGATGAAAATGTTTTTTATTATTTTATTCGTTTATAATCATAACCATTTTTTTATTGTAATCAGAGGGAGAGATAATTTATTAAAATAAAAAACAACTAAACTCGAATGTTTTGTGGGCGAGACCCATTCATTAGCATCCTCCATTATAATCATTACCATTTGGTAAAGAACAAAATCAATTTGCTAATCTTTTTTTTCATTTTTTTAAAATATCTGAAACAATTGTGTCAAATAATGAAACTACTTGTTCAATGTAATTAGAATTAGAATTATCAAGTGGTCTATTTATGTTGATGAAATATGATTAATTAATGTTATTTTTTTAATGAGAAATTAACAAAATAATGTTTTGTCCTAACAACGATGGTTGTTTGACAATAAATTAATCACCAAAAATGTCATCCATCATCACTCATCTACCAATTTTACCAAACTATATCTTAATCCACTTGCTCTATTTTAATTTCTTTTTGTAGTACAAGTTACAACAATAAACAATACAGATTTGGTTATAATTACTTTTTGTTGAATAATAGTGTGCGACGTATTTGTTAATTTATTCCTAATGGGTACAACCAATTCTTGTACAATAATGATATTTAAAGGCATATTAATATGAAGGTAAATAAAATTTGTTTGAAGGCTAGCAGACAATCTACACATTGATTAATAGTACAAATTTAATAATATTAGTGTTTACAGGCTCACGAGTGGTACTGCAAAATGGAAAAAAATCCAGTGATGCAAATCTGACCAAATGTTAGATTCTGTCTGCATCAAGATCCATCAGACACCATTCCAACACAACAATCCAGTTGCTCTCTCTGTCTCCATTCCGACAATAAAATTAAGATTCCTCAAAAGAAAACACAGAAAGAAGAAGAGCCTTTTGCTTCCATGGCTCTGCATTTCATATTAGTTTACAAATGAATTCAGCACATGAATTGCCAACAGAGCTCCAGCGAATTATTAAGAGATTATTTCCACTTCCTGCTTTGTCTCTAAAGAGCAAAAAACAAAAGTAAGAAACAAAAAAGATCTTTAAGGCAAGTGGAGTTATTAACATACCTGGAGTTTTATAAGAAATTCAATCAAGTGTTTTGATCTCTTTTGGTATGGTTTTTTGAGTTGTATATGGCAGAGAAAAAGAGCTAGTGAAGACGCATCTTCACTGTCTTGCTTGTCTTGTTCTCTGCAAAACAGCACAAGCTTAAGTGGCTTTAGCATCTGGAACTGGTTGGCACTCACATCAAGAACTGTCAAAAGAGAAAACAAAAGTGTAACTATGATTGCATACTTATTTGCTAACCAGAGAGGCGAAGAAGAAGAATGACCTAAGATGCATAGTATGAATCAGACAAAGCTCAATGAGCTTTTTAGCTGGTTCCTCTGGCGAATCCAGCTCTTCACGGTGATAAACTGCAATTTAACCTGGAAAGCAAAAAACACAATAGATATGTGAACCGTAACTAAGTAATGAAAGAGTAATAAACACAAGGACTAAGAACAAACCGTGTTACAGCGAAGCAGTAACACTAATATTTGCTGAGGAAGGGGATCATATGTTTACTCTTAAAGCTTGTTCTGTTGCTTTATCCCTTCTTGTTACTTTGCAAGGCCTTGAGCTTTCCCATGACCTTTGTCAAGGTTTTGTGTGAATCTTGTGACGAGCTCAAGGATTTTATGAATCCTCTTGCAAGTAAATCTTTCATGATGATATCGGTCCCAGAGAATGCGGTTTCTCGAGAAAGAATCCCACTGATGAGAGCTTCGTAGGCCGTCACATTGGCTAAGAGTCCATCTCGTTTCATCTCTTCATAGAGTTCAAATGCAGCTACCATATCACTTCTGCCACATAGTCCACTAATCAATACATTATACGACACGAGATCAAGCTTCATGCCACACTTATTCATGACGACTCTCAATTCCAAGGCCTTTGTAACATCACCATTCTTGGAATACATGTGCATTAGAGTAGCGAAAGTAGCAATAGTTGGAACCAACTTCAATTTCACCATAGATCGAAGAAGCAACATAGCTGCTTCCGCCTTACCGCATTTTGCAACCGCTCTTACCATTGCATTCTCAGCTACATTACACGGACATATCTTAAGAGCTATCATCTCATCCTTTAGCTAAAACGCAGTCTTTATTTCTCCCACTCTACATAGACCGTTAAGAAGACCAATGTACTTTGTACAGTCGAGAGATAAACCTCGCTTCGACATTTCGTGCAAAATCATGCGAGATTCCTGGAACCTGTGATTCCTGTTGAGGACGCTTACAATGGCGTCATAAGTATTTTTGTCAAGGGAGATTCCAAGTAGAGTCATGATATTAACTAGATCAAATACCCATTTGATCTCTCCATTCTCAACATTTGGAGATTAGCACGTTGAATGTATACCTGTCCACTTCAATACCTTGGCATATAAACGCTTTCAAGATTTTAAGACCAATTTCCAACATGTTGGATTCACAAATCCCGAGAATAAGAGAATGGCATGTGAGCTTATCAGGTAAAATTCTGATAAGAACAAACCAAATCTCTATCGATAAAAAAGGAATTACAAGCCAAATGAATCAAGCCTTCCTCAAGCTCTTGATTCACTCCCGATACACTGAACCTGGACACTTCCACTATTCAGATGAAAGACTCTGAAAGAATAAGAAGGTCTATTTATATACACATAGCCCTTTAACAGCTCCTCAACAAACTCTATAACGACTTCTAACAATCTATAACAACCTGCAACCACATCATTCCTCTTCTTTTGTTGCTTGTTCCTCTTCTAGCTGCTCTCTTCTCCTCTTTTACTGAATGATCTCCAAGGTTGGGCCCTACCAAATTCCACTCAGTATCATGGATCTATACAGCATAAAGCTCGTTGATGTGTCTTTCCTCTTGGAATTCTCATGCAAGAGAATATTGTAGGTAGTCAGATTAGGACTCCGGTTTTGGTTTCCCATTTCAGAAAGTAGGTCGTTCGCCTTCTCTATTTTCCCCATCCTTGAGTAACCGTCAATCATTGCGTTTGTTGTGACAGCATCAGGGGTAAGGCCAAGTTTCTCCATTTGCTCCCGAAAATAAAAAGCAGCTTTCCACCGGCCAGCCTTGAACAGACCATCCACAAAACAAGTATGCATCACCTCGTTGGGAAGTAGATTACCTCGATCCTCAGCTTCCTTAGCAAAAAGTATGGCAATAACAGTCTTTCCTTTCCTACACAACCCAGAAATAAGACTGCTATATGTATAACTGTCTGGCAGAATTCTTCGCTGCACCATCTCACCAAAAAGAGAGACAGCCTTATCCAAGTTCCCAGATTTACACATCGCACTGAGTAGTGTGTTGTACATTACAGTATCAACAGCTGCAGGAACACCATGGAGGCTATTCAGAAACTTCTCTGCCTCTCTCAAATGCCCACCTTTGCATAATCCTTTGAGCAGACTACCATACGTGAAGAATGTTGGGTGATGACCTACTTTGATCATCTCATCAACTATAGAGAACGCTTTTAGCCCTTCACCTAAGCTTCCATACCCGTTTATAAGACAATCAAAGCTAACTGCGTTAGGCAGTAGACCATCACTTGTCATGCAACGCATAAGTCCTTCTGCATCACCCACTTTACCAGCTTTACATAGCGAAGAGACAAGTACATTGACGGTGAAATGGTCTGGAGTATGACCATCAAGGATCATAGCTTCATAGATTCTTAATGCTTCTTTTAAGCATCCCATCCTGCAACAATTGTATATCAGCGTTGAGTATATGATGCCATGTGGACTAAGACCAGCTCGGTAAATTCTACACACTATCTCCTTAGCAGTTTTAAAACTCCCCACCTTGCAAAATCCATTTATAAGTGCGGAGTATGTGACAATATCAGGATCAATACCACCTTTGCCCATTTCATTAAGCATATCAACTGCTTCATCCAATAGCCCATTTTGGCATAACCCATCAATCATTCCAGTGTATGTTATTCGCCCAACATCGATCCCATTTCTCTTCATTCTCATGTAAAATCCTCGCACTAAGTCAAACTCTGCATGCTTGCACAACCCATCTAAAAGTACCCCATAGCTAACTTCAGTAGGAATAAGACCTTGCGATTCCATCATATAAAACATCTTCAACCCCTCTTTAAAATTTCCCTCAGTAATGTGTGCATCAATCAAAGCATTGAAAGTAACATGATTCGGGATAAGTCCAAAAGTTAACATCTCATCTAAAAGTCGAGAAGCAATGGAAACCTTTCCTTCATTGGAAAAACCATTAATAAGCGTATTGTACGTGACTTGGTTGGGGTACACCATCCGCTTCCTCATTTTCCTCAGCAACAAATAGCCTTTGGCACTTGTATTGTTTCTGCACAAATCATGGATTAGCATATTATATGTACAAACATCAGCATCGACCCCTTTCGACCTCATGTGATCTATAAGCTCAATAGCAGCTTTATATCTCCCTTTTTTACAATACCAATGGAGCACAGTATTGTACGTAACTATAGTTGGGGAATAACCACTCTTCTCCATCTTTTCCATAAGATAACATGACTTGTTAAAATTTCCTTGAGCACAGAGCACATTGAGTAGTATATTGAAGGTAGCCACATCGGGACATATCTTCCTCTTAAGCATTTCCTTCAAAAAAGACCAGACCGACACATCCCCGCCGCTCTTTACAATGGAACCTAGCATTGTATTACAAGTAGAAACAGAAGGTTTGAACCCGTAGAGACCCATCAAACGAAATATTTCCAAAGAATCTTGAATCATTCCTTGGCTCAAGTACACTCTAATCAAGATGTCGAAAACAGAAGGGTTCGAATTGCAAAGCCGGTAAGTGGTCATTAAAGAACCAAAAACAAAGCTTGATTTGTTGTTACCCATCCAAGATAACTCCTTCAAGATGTGCCTTGCAGGGTCATACATTCTAGCTCGAACAAGTATATGTGTAGTAATACAGAACAACTGAACAATATGGTCAGTCTCCAAACCGGGCTGCTTAACGACCCATTTAAGAAACTTCAAAGCCAGCTTCCCATGAACTGGTCTAAGACGAGCCTGTCTATAATTCATATGGTTTAGAGATCCCCAACGGTCAATTGTAAGAATGTTATATATACTCTTCTCCATATCAAAACCTGTTTTATTCATAGACCCAACAAAAAGCTCGAAATTTTAGCAAAATTATCCAGAATATTCAAGGAAAAAATCATTGTTAGTATTGGGCCTATATTGGGCTAAGTCCGTAGTTTGTATCGAGTCACTGCTAGGTCAATCTTGTAGCCTCTATATAAAGGCATTCTCATACATCTTAATACACAAGAAACCTTTTTACCACTTTATACGGTTCTTAATATGGTATCGGAGCCACCCGATAATTGGGCCACCCCGTGGATGTTGTTCCCACAATTTCCCACGCTACAAATGTTCATGCCTGAGCGTGAGGAGAGGTGTTAAGTGATATAATTCCACATCGGAAGTTGGAGAAATAATTAACTAATATATAAAGGGTTAGGGCCAATCCACTAATTGTCAATTGGTATTTTAGTAAAAAGCCATAAAGTAACCCAAACTTAATAGTTAGATTCAAAATTCAGCAAATCCAACCAACATTTGACTACTACGGTTCTATTTTAACGAGTTTAATTTCATAATAAGAAAATTTCACACAAAAAAAACTCACCAAATGCTTCGTGAGACGCAAAATCATCTCGTTTCGACTGATTTACAACGCCTCAAGAAAAACGTGCTCGAGAGAAAAAACTGAATTTTGAAGAACCGAGTCGCAGAAGAGAGATTGCGCCGGTTCTGTAAGAAAATAAACCAGACATGGCTGCTTCTCCGTATACCAGTCAGTGAAATTCAAATAAGTTTCTCCGGTCTTCTTCGTGTACCGGTGAACAAAAAAAAAAGGAAGAAGAAGAAGAAGAAGCTGGGAACGTAGTTGGGCCAGGCCTAATTTAAAGTGATTGGGCTTTTGAGCCCATATTTAACATGTATTTCAGCACGTTGCTAATTTGACCTAGTAACAAGGGGTGGGTCCTGCAAGTGGCTGCTGGATCTCATTTTAAATGTACGGCTGAAATTGAGCGGCAGGAGCGAAGGGGTAGGTGAGATGTCAATGACGACTTAAAGGTTTGCCTTGTTCAAGCTACTTCCGACTCTCACGCGTGCTTCTTTTTTATATAACACATTTTTAAGTATTCATCACTGAACCTCTTTTTTTTCTTTCTGAAGCCATTTCAATAAAATTCATAATTAAACTGCATCTTATGTCATGTAATAGCTTTAAAAAAAATATAACGTTGGATTAAATAGTTTTGTTGTCGCATAGGAGTAGGACCATAATTCAGGTAATATATGCCTATAGTTTCTTATTAACTTTTTGAAAACAGGTTATTAGGTGTGTGTGACAAAATTGAAGAAATATATACATAGACTTAATTAAACAAAAAGATAAATAAGAATGAAAAGAATTAATGGGAAAGCGAAAGAGAGAATCTCTAATATTGTAGAAACTTCCAGTTTGATGACTGCAAGTAATCTCAGGACTATTTTCAGCTTCGTATTTATTTCACCCACTATAGCCAGTCTCCACCACCTCTTATCACCGGTTGTAGCCAGTAACCCATATCCCACTATAAATGAGAGTCACAAGACCCACCGTCACTTGCTTACTTACGCCGCACGTCACACTCTTTTCTTCTTCTTCTTCTTCTTCTTCTTTCTTCCTCTCGGAGAAGAAGATGAAAACATGTTGACAGAAGAAAGAGAGCACAACCCGGGATTAGCAAAAAGACAGTTTTGCCCTTGTCGGGAGTGTGCTCTCTTTCCTTCTGCCACCATCATCGCACACATACACATTGCGATGTTTTGTGATCGTGTGAGCATATACATACATACTCTGATTGCTTCAACATGGTTTCTTCAATCTCAAGGAAGGTACGTAACTTGGTGGCATTTTCATCAGTCATATGTAAAAACGGACCGGTTTACCCAGCTTTTCTTTTAGGTCAGCGAAATGATAAACATCAAAACCTAGATTTTGTCTTTATCTACTTGCCATTCTTGAACAACTTAAAACTAGCGTTTGTTTTCATCGCTCTGTAACCACCACCATTTCAGAATCCCCTGAAAAATACTAACTTTTATGGAATCTGACAAGGTTTTCTGAAATCGTTCAATATAAACTCATTGAACCAAAGGCCACACAAATGTTGTTACACAAATCAAATCAAAACAAATGAAAGAATCAAAAGAAAGACTAAGATACAACATACACAATACTGTCTCCTTCTTCATCTTCTGAAACAATATCATCAAGGCTTAACCCACAGGAGAAAGACAAGGTAGGTTTCATCTTGGGAACCGGACCAGGCTCAACCTCATTGTTAAGTATCTGAAGAACACGTCTCATTGTTGGTCTCTCATTACTACCTGGATGAGCACACATTAGCCCAACAAGCAACAGTTTCTTCATCATCTCCTCATCATACTCACCTTTCAATCTCTTATCCACAGCTTCAACAACTCTTCCTTCACTGTGCAATCTCCAAACCCAATCCACTAGATTCACTGTCTTTTGACTCTCTGGCTCTTTATCTATTGGCCTTCTCCCACAAGCAACCTCCAGAATCACCACTCCGTAGCTAAAAGCATCCGTCTTCTCAGTCGCAGTGCCGTATTGGAGATACTCTGGTGCAAGATAACCCATTGTACCTGCGGTTAAAGTCGAGACAGGGCTCTTGTCGTGCTCCGTGAGCCTAGCCAGACCGAAATCCCCGAGCCTAGCGTTGAAGTTTATGTCAAGCATTATGTTGCTTGTCTTTATGTCTCTGTGAACCACCTGCTGCTCACATTCATGGTGAAGATAAGATAAAGCTGAAGCCAAACCAATGGCTATGTTAAGCCTATGTGACCAGTCAAGAGACACAGCTCCTGTTTCCGATTCTTGATACAGAATCTTGTCAAGACTTCCATTAGGCATGAACTCATAAACGAGAAGCAACTCTCCTTTCTCGTTACACCAACCCTGCAGCTGAACAAGATTCTTGTGACGCAAACAAGCAATGATCGATAACTCTGCCAAGAACTCGGTTTTGCCTTCCGTTGAGTTATGTCTCGATCTTTTCACAGCAGAGATGGTTCCAGAGGAAACAAACATGGCTCTGTACACATTCCCAAACGCTCCTCTACCAATGACTCTACTCGAGTGAAACCCTTTTGTCGCTGCGTAAAGCTCTCTGTAGCTAAACTCCCTTAGACCTGTGATTAGCTCAGTCTTGAGCTCCTTGTCTGCTTTCACACCTTTCCACTTGTTCAAAGTAAAGTATCCAAACACCAAGAGAGCTAAACAGAAGAAGATTGGACAAGAAATACCAAGCCCAATAGCAAGATTGTGCCTGTGACGCTTCTTCTTGCTCGTGGGTGTAGGTACAGTATCATCAATGGAACTATCTGAAACGTTGTGAAGATGATTAGATTTCGATCTCACCGGAATAAATCCAGAAGTCTTGAAACTCCAATTCTCGATCAAGTGAATCTCAGTGCTTCCTTCTGTTGAGCCAGAGAATCCTACATACATCTCACCGTTCAAGAAAGGAGAAAGATCGATCTTCACAGATAAAAGAGGCTTCTCTGGCTTCTTCGTCATTGCTGTGTAACTCAAGAACACGTTCAATAAACGCATATCGTTCTTGTAATCGATCCAAGCAGTGATCGATTTCCCCGATTTCAAATCAACCAACGGATCCGAAGTTGCGATCGAATTCAAACTATCGACGTCTAATCCGACGTGATTACCGCTCGGATCGTTGAAATGAGGATCCAATTTGGTGTCGAATTCGATCGCGACGAATCGATTCTTCATCGGCTGAGAGGAATTGACGAGGCCCAAGTAACTACCGGGACTACCCAGAGTATCGTTGTCGTGAGAGAGGAAGAAAGAGAGTCCGTCGCCGGAGGAATCTGGGTTTACGTTTTGAACGGAGAAGGAGAAGTGAGTTGAGAAAGACGCCGTGGTGTTTGAATCTGGATCGTAGAAACGGATCGGATTGTTGTAGATTACGGTGCCGGAGCTCGTATCGGGAACGCCCAGCTCTCTTGTGAGCCCGACGACGCCGTTCCGGAGATGAGAATCGCCGAGGAACGTCAGGTTTCGAATCGTGAAGGATTTGAAGGTGAAATTGACGTCTTTCGACATGGAAAGAGATATCCATGTGAAGAAGAGAAGAAGAAGCTTTCTTGAAGACGACATGAGAGAGAGAGAGAGAGAGAGAGAGAGAGAGAGAAAGAAGAGAGAGTTTTGGTACTGTGGTGGGAAAATGGATTCGAATTGATAATGAAGAAGACGGAGAGGGTATTATTGTAATTTTGATGTAGCAACGGTTATTAGCATGGCAGGATATACGACGTCGTTTTTGGGATTGTTGATAAGTGGGAAAGAGAGGAGCGGCTCGGGTGGGGCCTATGGTGATGGGAAGCTAAAAACCAAACTAACCGTTTTAATGGCATATCTATAGCGCCAACACGTGCATAGAACACGGTGGAATAATGGGTTACTTCATTTAATTATTTTATCTGTCTATAATATTAAATAATTATTCAATTTGACTCACCAACTATGGTTGACTGTTTACTAGTTTTGAAAAAGAACCTGAAATGAATAATGGGAAAAATGTCTAAAAAAGCGTGTACTTTCAAAAAGTGGTCATTAAAAGACTCAACTCTCATATCACCATTTAAAGCTCAAAGTTTCTGTTGACTTTCTATTAAAATACCAAACTTTTGTTGACTCGGCCATAAAAGGCACCACGTTAAGTCTCTGTTAGAAATCAGCTTACGGTGTTAAAATGTCGTTACGGGTCTCCGTCTAATGAAAACGGGATCGTTTTAATTATCACAAAACGACGCCGTTTTACGGATCTCAGAGATGAGAAAATTCCCAAATCGGGATTCTATCCCCAATTTCCCAATTTTTTCTCAAATCCATAACCCTATGAAGATTGTGATGACGTTTCATACCATTGGATTCGTTTGCCTCAGATTTGGCTTTCTTAATCTCACTTTCCATCATTTCAATTCTTCCTAATGCATCTTGCATTTCTTCAAGAACACCTTCTTCCACCCATTTGAACAAATGCCCCTAATCCGAAACACAATAACACATTGTTAACTAATTCAAACACAAACAAACTCTAATTTAAACACAAACAAACTCAAATTTAAACACAAATAAACTCTAATTTGAACACATACAACACAAACAACACAATACTTACATCCTTTTTGCTTGTCCACGAATTCGCATCACGTTTGCTGATGCAACGGAAGAATGGTCTTCCTGGATTTTCTGCTGTCTTAGAAGTGAATATTGTCACTCCTAACCCGCACCCACACTTCAATGGCAAACCGCGATCTCCGACAGAAGATGATGAAACCGAACTTGATGAACTCATCAGAACAATGCACAAGGTAACAAGAGACAGAGACTTTGAGAGATTTCAGATTTTTTGAGAGATTTCAAAGATTTGAGAGATTATGAGAAATTGGGAATTAGGGTTTGAAATTTCAATCCCGATTTGGGAATTTTTGTTCTCTCTGATAACAGGAAAACGGCGTCGTTTTCTGATAAGCAAAACGGTTTCGTTTTCATTAGACGGAGACCCGTAACGACATTTTAACCCCGTAAGCTGATTTCTAACAGAGACTTAACGTGGTGCCTTTTATGGCCGAGTCAACAAAAGTTTGGTATTTTAATAGAAAGTCAACAGAAACTTTGAGCTTTTAATGGTGATATGAGAGTTGGGTCTTTTAATGGCCACTTTTTGAAAGTACACGCTTTTTTTGACATTTTTCCCAATGAATAATGGTAAATTTCTGTGATTTTAAATACAGTATGTTGGTCACATATCAATGAGTATTTTGGTCATGATTCTTTCTTCTTCTTTTTTTTTTTTTTTTTTTTGTCGGGTTCATGATTCTTTCTACTGTCCATACATATCAATGGCTAATATATCTATATATATCTTGAGATTCTCTGAAGTATTTACTCGGTAAATATCCATAATATTTAGAGTATATGTTGTGTATAACCTTGGAATTTGTTTTTATAGATAAACAACTCATCTTGGATCACAAATGTAACTCAGTTAACATATTTTACTAGTTAATGTTGTGCAATCGTGTGCTGCCGAAACACATTCCACAACTTTGACACCAAAATCGAAAGTAATTAACTTACTTTAAGCGATCGTATCCAAAAAGTTATTTTAACGAAATTAACAATAAAGAATTAGTGAGAAAATGATTATATGGAAAAATCTCTTGCTTTCAGCACCTGGCTCTCTCCACTAGGAGAATCCACATAGCAAATTATATAATATAAACTAGCCGTTATGTATGAACGTGAACGTGAATAGGATGACTAAATTAATTATTACATAGTTACATACTCATTCACCAATCCTTAACAAAACAAAAAGGAATCTTGAGAGTTTCGATTTTGATAATTTGCTACAATTGCTAAAAGCACAAAGAGAGTGGATTCACAAAAACTACTCTATGAGTTCAACCTCAACCTACTAAGGTTTATGTTCCTCATTTCCTGCAAATACCAAGGAATTTGAAATACAAATATACTTAATATGTTTGTGGTTTTGAGTTTTCAGGTCTCTGAGACTCTGATGTTGGCTCCTCGTAGTTTATCGCGGCACAACAACTGCAAATTCGAAACGAAATTATGGCAAAAACTAGAAAACTATATTTATCCAAGTGTTGTAATCGAGAGGTGTTTACCTTGGCTTATATTGGAGAAGCTTTTCACAGGAAAAATGATATTAGCATCACGGTTTTGTTGAGAAATGACGGGGAGAAGAATATTGCTCTTGCTGTGTCAACAAGAAGTTTAAGCGTAAACAAAATGGTAATGACTAATGAGAGTTGAACATCAAAGAACGAGAGAGGCAATTCAGAAACAAAACCTGGTCCAAGTAGGAACAAATTTGTGGTTTTGCAAGTTGTCATAATCCTCTTCCTCATCATCCTCATCGTCAGAGCATTTGTAAGGAGATATGTCATACGACTCTTCAGACATTTTCCCTGGATTACTTATTACCTAAAAGCACAATTGTTTGTTATGTATCAAGCTTGGCCTCACCTCTTAAGAACTCTCAAGTCTTCCAAAGATGAGAAATTTGTACCTTGAAAGCATCATCTCTAGAGGACCTTGAAGCATTGGTATCGTCACTGGAATTACTCTTTGATCGCACTTCAGGGATCCTAGCATTCCCCTGTCCTCGAGTTTTCTCCGCATTACTTTGGTCTTCTTTTAGTTCCTTCTGTGCTTTTATCCTCGCATCCTAAAAAGTTTGTGTTCTTCTTCGTTAGCAAAACTTTGTTTGATCACAATATTCAGACAAAGTTTCTAAGAAGAGAACAAGAAGAGGGATCTTACCATGGCTTGCTTTTTCAATTCTTTTTCAGCTTGTAGTTTTTGATCAGCCTCTCTTTGTTGTCTCTGAATTTCTGCAACGCGCTGTCTCTTAGCTTCTTTCAGCTTTTTGTCTTCTTCCCTCTGCCTCTTTCTATCCGTAATTTCAAACTCCTTTCTCTTCCGCTCTTCTTCTTTCTTTTTCTTTTCCATCTCTTGCTTCCAAGCAATTTCCGCTTCCTTTTTCTTTCGATCTTCTTCTTTCTTTTTCTTCTCCATCTCTTGCTTTCTCAGATTTTCTTGTTCTTGCTTTGCCCGCTCAAGCTTCATAGCTTCCTTCTTCATCTTTCGATCATTTTCTTTCTGTTCAGCAATCCGTTTCGAAGCCTCAGCAGCCTCCAGGGCCTTTACTTTGACATCCCTCTTGCCTGAGGATACACAGATAGGGTTCAGTCAGACGAATAAGGAATGAAAAATGGTCAAATGATGCTTTCAATTAATTGGAATTGTCAAAATATTTATAGTGGAACAAAGAGAAAACAATTACCTGTAATTAGTGCAGCTACTTGCTTTTGCTTCTGCACCAGTGGAACGAACGAAGTCATGTTAGAAACGATATTGTTGTACCTAAGTTCTTTTTCTGGTAACCGTGGCCCTAGAGTTGTCAAACTCGAATTGCAAGACAACTTAGCCTTACTGAATCTGCTACTAGGCGGTTTAATATTTCTTCCAGCACCTGCTCCACTTTGGTTCTCTTTACCTTTACCTGTGAATCTTCGGCTACGACCATTCTGCCTCCCCAGTTTACTTTTGACATTGTTATTTCCCGTAGCAGAGAAGCTGAATGCAGTATTGATAGAATCTAGACTCTGTCTATCAACAGGAATCTTGGCTTCAGAGACAGATGGAAGAAATTTCATAAGATCTTCAGTAACATCACCAAGAGGTTTCCTTTCAGCAGAGAGTTCGTTAACATCGCCAAGAGGTTTCCTTTCAACAGAGACATTCTCCCTTTCAGAATCAGATGCTTCACTGACAGCTTCGGACATCTCATCTATGTTTTCATTCTCCTCAGCTATGCAAGGAAGGTCTGGAACTGAACTTACTCGCTTCTCTGAGCTCATAGACTTTGGAGTGTTTGTACATAAGTTTTCAGCCTCCTCATCTACGTTCTCATTCTCTTCACTAATGCAAGGTAGGTCTGGTGTCCGACTTCCCCGCTTCTCAGAACTGGAAGACTTTTGCAAACTTCTATACCACAACTTTTCAGATGGAGATGTGCGAGAAATTCTAGCATCAGCAGATAAGCCAGCACCAGAAAAAGGCAGACATTCAGTGTACGAGCTTCCCGTATAATCATGGTTAATCCCCAAGTTATCAAAGATAGAGCCATCCTCGAGATTCTGGCTGAAAAACATGCCATTAAGCAGCTCAGTTGAAACAGACTGATCCAAGTCCAGTTTTCCATTGAACTTAAATGTTTTAGCCATATGTACTGACGGAGTGGTCCTGCAAGCAGACTTGCGAATCTGCTCTACCATGGTTGCACTTTCTGTTGTAGTTCTTGGAAGTTGGAAGCTGCCATGTTTTATCTGTTTTTTAGAACTGCTTTGATTTTCATCATCGGTTTGGATTATAAAGCCCTCCATAGAAGGGAGGCTTCCATCGTCTGAGTCTCTCAAACCTAAGGGTGATAAACAAGGAGAACAATCTGAATCACGGACAACGTAACTAGTAAATGGATGAGAGGTTTCTCCAGGAAATGGAAAAGAGTCCATATTTTCTGATTCAGATCCCTTATTTGGAGCAATATGACATCTCTGTACACTGAGCTGTTCTGGTCTGAAGGAAAGCGAGTCAGGAATCATCAATCCAGCTTCCTTGAATATGTAACCCTGTAAACAACTCTTTCGCTGGTTAATAACACATCATACAAAACAGGAGAAAACTATTATGAAAACTAACAGCTTCAGCTGTACTGCAGTTTATTATCTTGGCAGACAATCTGTTGATCATAGCAAGTGGCAACAAAGACGTGCAACGAAGAACACAAATTAACTGAGACAGATAGGACTTCAGATTTTTGCCAATATTTTTTTTATCGATAAAAAATAGCTTTATAAACACATACAGCTTAAGATTTTCTCAGAAATCACAGTAATACAGTTTTCAGCTGAAGTATAATGGTCTATTTTCCTTTAGAGCAAGGAATGACGATGTCATTTAACATACTTTTGAGCGGTAAAACTTATTTTTAAGAGAAAACGATACTCTTTAAAAAGACTTAAAAACTTAAGAATGAGAAATGCAGCACATACCTCTTCCAGTCGTAACTCGGCTGGAGATGTTGATCCAATCATCTTTTGTAACTCAATATCATAGTGATCTGAAGATGCAGATCCAATCATCTTTTGTAACTCAACATCATAGTGCTCGAGGTTGTGGCATGCAGCTTCCTCCATATGATGGACTGTGTCCCCGACAGAACCTGATTCGAGAACATCTCCCTGCAATAAATAAAATCCCATGATTCAGAAAAGTTTTTTAGTTACATTTGGAATGAAAGAGCGGTTTAAGAATATTCACCCCTGGGCTTGACGAAGGCACTCTACTTATTAGTTTTCCCAGGGTTCTTCTCCGCTTATTCTGCTGTTGGGAACCCCCCATGGAAGAACTAGAGCAGAAAATTTTCTGAATAGAGCTCTCCGGACCATGAGACTCACCTACTTCTGTGCATGCTATATTTTTATTAATTGGGGAAACACCTTTGTCAGAGGATGTTTCAGGTTGAGGTCTCTTTGTCAATGCATCTGTGTGACCAGTGAATGTATTTAACTCTGGAGGTTCATTGTCTCCCACTTTTAAGCCAGGATGGCTTGCAGGAGATTCCGTTTCTGGTACAGTTTCTTTCTTTAAGCCATCATGATCCTCAATGTCATTCAATTCATTGTCTGCCGAGAGATTTACTTCAGAATCAGTGAGAGATGGAACATCTAACACCCTTACAGCAGATGCTGGTGTTGGGACCTTCTCTATTGTAGAGTCTTCTCGACTATTCATTGGAATCTCACTAAAGTTGCTTTCTTCATTATCATCAAACTGGGGTGATTCCGGCTTCAGAAAAACAGGGAGATAATGGGTTCTCAGTGACAAATTTACTGCTTTACCTTCAAGCTCTTTGTCAGCCAATTGATGATCAGAACCAACAGAGAGAGCTTTATATTCGTATGCTGATTTCTCTCCTACGGCTGAGCTTCCTGGCCTACTTATCCTTCCATGGCATTGGTTACCCTCCGCTTTGGTCAATGAACGCAGTGGCAACACTTCCTTGGATCCACAACTAATATCACATCTTTTAGAATGGTCAATCAAATTTTCCGGGGTACCGATTTCCTGAAGAATAGGTTCCACCACCACTGGCTCAACTACCATGATGTCAGTTTGGCTTACGTTTCTAGATTTTGAAATACTGCTAACTTCAGTTGTTTCACCATTGTTATCTTCCTCCACTATTACAGCTTCACCAGTAAGAGTAGCGCGCCTCAACAACACATTTTCATCGTCTGATTGCATTACCGAGTTTCTCGACTGCAGTTCACCTGAAGAGGACTCAACAAAGCCCAAAAGCTCGGTCTTGGAAATAGGATCTTGGTTTGCACCCGCAATTGTCGTCTCATCTGTGGAGATGCCAGTTTGGCTTACCCTTCCAGCAATTGAACATCTGTCAGTGTCAGCAGATTCATCCTTTTCTTTGGATTGATCGTCGCTGGTAATATTTTCACCTACTAAACCTTCAACATTCATAGTAGAGGGAAACAATGACTCCTTCATATCGCCACCTTGCAGTACTGAAATGGAATGTCTTGGCTCCACATCAACTGGAGAAGACTCACCAGAGCCTGAATGCTCGGTCTTGGATCTCTTTCTGCGAGCATTACTACTGGATCTTGCATTGATTTCAGACTGGAAGATGCTCGTTACAGCATCTGTCACCATAGAAACTTCATTAGTGAGAGATATTACCTGGGGTAATTCTACTTCATGATCTGCCCGGTGAGAGGGATTTGATTTCCTTGATGGAAAGTCACCAGAAAAGGAGTTGCTTGACTTTTGATGTTCCCTCTTGGAGCTTTCATGACTTGAGCTTTTAAATGTTTCAATGCAACTTCTGCTTTGGGGATTATCCACTTGCTCATCTACTCTGGCAGACCCTTCAGCAATCGTCTCAATGGTCCGTAATAAATTCATTCCATTCACATGACCAGACTTGAGTAGGGATTCTTGTACAATAGCAGCAAAAGTCTTGCCAGTGGAAGATTTTTTCTCTGAATCCACTTTCTGATGTGGGGTAGAGGACTCTGTAGTTGAACTGAACTTAATACACTGATCAATTCCTTCACCTTGAGAATTATACTTGTCTACTTCGTCTCGACACCCTTCATCAGTCTCATCATGTTTAAACACCTTTATCTCACTAACACTGTCGGACCTTAAAGAAGCAATCTCAAGGCCTATATTTCCACCTGGCGAAGGTTTGAGCTCATTTCTACAGTTTGAACGGCTTTTTGAAGCTTTGGCACTACTACGAAACTCCATAGCTTTTTGACGAGACCTGGATCTCTGAAACTTAGCCAGTGGTAATCCGGAGTCAAGGCAAGTGTTTGGTTCAGCTTCATCTTGACAATATCCGGGAGATGATGGTTTCTGCTCACAACCAGTAGTTGAGACACTTTTGGGAACAATTTTATCTTGGCTACGTCCAGGAGATGTAGCATCAAGACTATTTTCAACTCTCTGATCGTGGGAGTATTTGGAAGACAGGCAACTTTGATTCTCTCTGCAACCAGTTGAGACACTTTCTGGCAGTTGCTCCTTCTCATGGACATATCTAGGAGATGCAACATTAGCACCCTGCTCGTTATAATGATTTGAAACGCGTCTGACTAAGTTGTGTGAGAGGGCGTGTTGCTCTTCTACCATTGATGTTAGGTCTTGTCTTACTACATTGTCAGCTAGAAAACTGACAGGCTGTTGATATGAAAAGGGACGACTGCTGGGACAAATGAAGGAAGGTCTTGATTGAGGAAACAGGAGTCCTGAGATAATCTCCTCCTTACTCAGCTCTGTATGCATAAAAAAAAGTATCGAAAATAAGAACATGGAACAGAAACTCTTGTCTTCAATCATAATTGAAACAGATATACAAGCGATATAAGTTAATAATACTAATGTCAATGCAATGCTTAAGTCAATAGTCTCTACAAGCTAGTCATAACTCAATCCCATTTAACTAATGAGAAAAATAATGTTGCAAATTGGTTGTACAAAATGGAAGAGATTGAGCACAAATCGCTTAGTATATAGGAACAACACGAGTTCCCAAAACCTATCACAGTAAATTCAACATCAGATTATTGAACCCTAACACGTCAATTCTGCTTATGAAACCCAATATATTAATGAATCCTAAAACAACCCTTTATAATCTTTCAATCCGTCCTATCACAGTAATTCGACATCAAATAATGCTTATAAACTTTCAATCCGGTTTCCCTGTAATTATCACACAACTCCCCAGCATCAATCCCAGTTGAAAAAGAAGAAATCTAAGAATATTGTTGATTCGTAAAACCAAAGACTGCTATTGATTGCTCTAATTAGCCCCAAAGATTGAACATCATCACAGATGAATTGAGCACAGCGTCAAAAAATCAGAATGAAAGAGTACCGGAAGGAGACCAGAGCCACGAGGGAGGAGAAACTCGGGCGAGTAGGCACTTGGAGGCTAAGTGCTGGTCAAAGAGATGTACGTGTTGCTTGACCTGCTCGACGATTCGCTTCTTCCTCTCAAAGATGTGCACGAAAAGATTCTCCATATTCACATTCGCCGGATTCTCCCTGCCGGAAAACATCGCCGACGACCTACTGAGTGAGAGACTATTACCGCGGATTTGAATTTCAAAATTTTGGGGATAAAGATTTCATTTTCGCTTTCAATTTCCTCCTCTTTACAAAAATAACATAAAGCCACTAGGAAAAAATATAAAAATACCGAGCAGAAACGATGCGTTTTAAAGGAAAGAAAAAATTCATTCGTTGGCTGCAAAACGGTGGGTTTTGAACCGCATCAATACCCTTTACACGACGCCGTTTCGGAGTTTCGATCTAAACCTTTATACTTGGGCCGGAGTGATGATGATTACAGTCTCAGATTCGATCAATAATACTTATGGATGTCTCCCTACCAGTTGAGAAATTATCTACTGCTTCAAAACCTGAGTAAATTTCAAAGCTTATTCTGGATTAGGATTTTTTTTTTGTTTTCTGATCTAGTTGGTTACTTATGGTGATTTAATGTAGGTTTCTGGGTACTGACTTAATTTTCGATGGCAATTGTGTGAATCAGGGACAAAACTTGTGTAGTGCTTGTGGCAACTGGGAGTTTCAATCCTCCAACTTTCATGCATTTACGCATGTTTGGCGAGTTTTTACCTGTTTAATTATATAGATTTCACTCTTCCTATGCTTATACAAGATTGTCACAATTCGATGCATTGTGATCAGTGTATAACTTGTTAATTCAATAGGAAAATCAAACCTTGTTTATAGCTTAGAAAAAGAAATAGAAAACCTTGTTTATAGGCTCAAGTAGCTTAGATTCATGTTAAACCAAAATAATTGAACTGATGAGTTCTCTTTGGTTTGGTTTAGAGCTGGCGAGAGATGCATTACACTCAGAGGGGTTTCATGTTCTTGGAGGCTACATGTCTCCTGTAAATGATGCATACAAGAAGAAGGTTTAATTTTGGCAATCTTAGTTTCTTTTCAATAATGACTCTTGCCTTTCTAAACCAATCGTAATGGAGATGTTCTGTGTTATGAAACTTACAGCTTTTAGCTCTCCTGTTTACTGTTTAATTTCCTTTAGAAATAATAGAATCATCAGGTTTTGTGTAGGGCCTTTTATCTGCAGAGCATCGTTTAGAGATGTGTAATCTAGCCTGCAAAAGCTCCAACTTTATAATGGTTGATCCATGGGAGGTACTTCCTCATTCCCTCGAAAAGCGTTTCATAAATTCTCTTTAGAGGAATAAAGACATTGTTTCCTCACGAAACTGTGGAAACTGTTTCTACAGGCATCTCAAAACAGCTACCAACGAACTTCGGTGGTTTTATCAAGGGTCAAAACTTTCCTTACAAACAATCGACTTGTACGGGAGGGTAAGTTAACTGCAAAAACTTTCCTTTCTCACTTACATTTGTTGGTAATTGCCATCTCAATGAGATTGCTATGTTTCATCATATGTGCTAGTGATTATGCAAATGACAGACTCAAATTTATAGTATGTGGTTTATAATGCTAGAATCTCTTAAAGTCATGCTATTGTGTGGCTCGGATTTACTGCAATCTTTCTGCACTCCCGGTGTTTGGATACCTGAACAGGTAAACCATAGCAGTATAAATGTATACTAACCAAGGCAGCATTGTTGTATAAACCGAGATTTCTTTAATAGATTGTACTGACAGTTATGCTATTCTTTCAATGTTGTGGGTTTTGAAGGTAAAGACTATTTGCAAAGACTATGGCATTGTGTGCATCCGTAGAGAAGGACAAGATGTTGAAAATATCATCTCTGGTGACGAAATCTTAAACGAATACAATGTAAGTATTACCGAGTTTCTTTTGTTTTGATTGCTGAATCAATCTGTTGAGTCAGCCAATCTTATACGGTTTCTTTTGTAGGATAACATCAAAATCGTCAATAATTTGGTCGCTAATCAGATCAGTTCGAGTAGATTAAGGTAGTGTGAGCCGTGAGGTGTCTTCTCCTCAAGAACATTCCATTACACTTGAAAAAAATGGCTTACCTTGCTCAATCCTCTGCTTCTTTTAGGGAATGCATCTCGCGAGGGCTATCGGTTAAGTACTTGACTGAAGATGGAGTTATAAATCATATCAAACAACATCAACTTTACACTGCCAAAAGCTGAGAGGATCAAAATATTACTAGACAAAACAAGGCATCAAATAATCGTTGATAAAACATTTGTAATCAGATGTTTTTGACTGGTATTTAAAAGATTGTTACTTATCAAATTTATGTATGATATATATACAAAGCTACAAGAAGATCTGAAGAAAGAAATCATTGTGAAGAATAAAAAAAAAAAAAAAAAGAGAGAAATCGAAAACACTCTCTCATGGTCCCTTGCGGTTTTCTCTCTTCAGAGCAACGAAGGAACTTGTTGAAAAGAGGTAAATGTCTCTTATGCGAAACCCTAGATTTATCTCTCTTCTCAAAAGGGTTTCGGGAACTGGGTTTAGGAGTTTTGCCACCGGCGAGAAATTGAGAGTTAGGAACCAAAGTGAGAATCGGAAAAAGGCAGAGGTTGCGATGTTGGATTACTTCTATATCACGAGGGGATTGCAGTTTCTGGTTGCAGAGAATATGAGCAAGAATGCTCCTCTTTTTAATGATACTCTTATACACAAGTTAGCTTCTGATGCTTCTGATGCTGATATCGATATCGCTCGATCCATCACTAGGTTTCTTCGATTTCACCCCATAAACGAATTTGAGCCCTTTTTCGAGAGTTTAGGCCTCAAACCATCGGAGTACACTCATCTGCTTCCCACTGATAAGATGTTCTTGAAGGAAGATGCTTTTTTGCTTGAGAATTACAATACTTTTTGCATCTATGGGATTGCCCCCAACCACATGGGGAACATCTTCAAGGAAGCCAGGCAAGTTTTCGGGTATGGAACCGGGGTTTTAGCTTCCAAGATTCATGCTTTTGAGGGTTTGGGATTTACCAAGTCCTTTGTATCGAAACTTATCGTTTGCAGCCCGAGTATTCTGATTGGGAATATGAATGTTCAAGTGGCTAAGGTTTTAGAGATTTTCAAGTCCATGGGGATTGGGGTTGATTGGGTAGATGAGAATTTGTTAGAGGGGGAGGAGGCGAAATCCTATGATTGGAGCTCTATGCATAGGGTTCTAAGCTTGCTTAAAGATCTCTGTTTCGACCAGAATGAGCTAGTCATGAGATGCCCAAGACTTGTTTTTGAGGATTCAGGGGAATGGACATTGCTTTTAGTTGGGTTTCTATCAAAGCTTGGTTCATCTAGAATTGAACTCTCCTTGTTTTTCTATAAATTCCCGGATATTCAGGTAAAGAAATGCGTATCGAATATTAGGCATTGCTTCTTGTTCCTGAACCAGATTAAGATGGAGTGTGATGAGATCTGTAAGATTTTCCGTTCTCACTCCTCTTGGCTTGGTGCATGTCCGTTGAAGAAAACCAATACCTTGCTTTGTAGATTGAATGTTGGGACCGGCCGGCTATGTCAAATCATCCAAGAAAACCCAGAGGAGATGAAAAAATGGACTATGGGTTTAAGGGTCCAGCCACTACCTAGTACGGGGGAAGAGGAAACGTCGAGGTTAATGAAGAAACACTTCTTGTTGAACCTCGGATATGAGGAGAACTCAAAGGAGATGGAGAGAGCTGTCAAGAAATTCCGCGGCAGAGGATCAGAACTCCAGCAAAGATTTGATTTTCTTGTGAGTTTGGGTCTAAACGAGAAGGATGTCAGATATATGGTAAAAGCATTCCCGCAGATCCTATGTCAAGCATCTGATATCCTGGAAGCAAAGGTTAACTACATTGTCAAGGAACTTGGTTATCCACTTTCGACCTTTGTGGCTTTCCCTTCGTGTCTAGTGTTTACTCTCCGGCGGATGAAGCTCAGATTAGGGATGATTCCGTGTCTGAAAGGCAAAGTAAAGGCAATTAGCAGTTTACTTATGTGCTCAGACCAACATTTTGTGACTCACTATGTAAATCGCCACCCCGAAGGGCCTAAACATTGGGAGGATTTGAAGAAACAGATTCTATAAGATTAGAAGAACTAATTTCCTTGATTCTTTGTGGTGAAGATTAACAAGAATACGAATCAAACCAAGGCATCAAGATACAGGGTTTACCAGCGCAATGCAAATGAGCAACAAGTACCAGATGGAAATCCTCCAAATTGATGTTCATATCAGATGTATTATTCATGGCTATGAGTTGGGGACCTTGAGGATATTGTTGTGGTAACAAACAGTTCATTATCTCCCTAGACCATATACAGTCTCTTAGGAAATGCTGCCTGCTTGTTTTGTCTTTGATATTGGTTTTTGACAAGGCTGTGGTTGCATTGCATTTTGCTATCCTTCAGTTGTAAATAGTCTAATGTTCTTCTGTGTGTTTACTTATTCTCTCTGGATTGTATAAAAGTGATATGATGGTCTAATGCTCTTTCTTAAAAACTATTTATTTTAAGAAGCATATTCAACTTGTTCAATGTTGGGACTTGATAAAGATGTGGGATGGATTGTTTTGGGGTTTATAAAGAGCCATAAGTTTTCGGCGGGAGCATGTGTATTGGAGACCTTTGAGAAGAGTGTGTAAACTAACTTTTGATTAAATTAAAATTATATTTTTGAAACATTAAACCTCAAAGTGTCTAAATATAATTTTAATTTAATCAAAAGTTAGTTTAGACACTCTTCTCAAAGGTCTCCAATACACATGCTCAAGAGAACATTTTCAAAATGAGGACTGGGACTGAAAAAATTCAGTATCGACATTTATCTATTGTAGCCTAATTATCTTGATGGGGACTATGAATGTTGAAAAGGTCTCATAGATGCAGGGTTCTAAACTTGCTTACGAGATTTTTGTTTGATTAGAATGAGTTATGTGGACTAATTATGAATCGCCCAAGAGTTGTTTTTGAGGATTCAGGGGAATGGACATTGCTTCTAGCTGGATTTCAAATAAACTTTGGGTTATATAATCTTGTTTATTTTTTTGAAATTTCCAGAAATTCATAAAACTATACGCGCGTGATGTGAATCCAAGGCATTGTTTCTTGTTCCTTAACCAGACCGATGGGACTGGTAAAGTGACAAGAACTGAACCACTTTATTGAATATGAAAGAAAATTACAACGGATCCATCCAGCTTCAAGTTACAACCCAGCTTGAGCACCAACTGAACCTGAAATAACAACAATAACATCATAACTTCTAATACAACCATAGGATAACAAAAAAAAAAAAACATCTCACTCACAATGAAAATCTAGAAAGAAGAAATACAGAGCCGAAATATAAAAAATATTTCAAACTAAAATGACAAAAGGGACTTACTCAGTCAGCACTCGCAGATCCGATACATTCCCATGAACAAAATATTGTGTTATCTTCATACTCTTTGAAAAATATTGGGAATTGACAACGGCGAAGGCATTGAGTGCAAACTGGTCGAGAGAGAGACGTGTTGAGATGAATCTGAACATCTATCCATACCGTACAATCCATTTCAACTGAGTACTTGGAAAAAGTAATGTATTCACTTATAGCTTTACTAGGTTTCATGTGAATGTCTTTCCCAAGTAAACATTCAACATGAAGAGCGTTGCAGCAGTCATTGCATTTATAATACCGCCTTTCTGTTTTTAGATTCCCTTGATAGTCGTAGTACTTTTTTCTTTTCACTTCTTCTATTTTGCCTTCGCAAACTTCACACCACTCTGGTTGATCACTTGCCTCTTTCCCATGGCAAATCGTGAGAAAATGACTGTCATGCTTATACCTTGCCTTGTATGGGATGGTAGCACAACTGAAACATATAACATAATCACATTCTAAGCAACTTAATTTCGACTCAGCGCTTTCGTATTTGCACATTTGACATTGTGCCTTCTCCATTAGATCTGAAGGTAAATATAAGGGATGTTTGTGGCCTTGGTATTCGAATGGCTCAATAATCGAAGCACACCGTAGGTCTAGCTGGATGGAATCCATTTCCTTATGATGCTCGTAGAAGAAGCCAGTACCGTAACGCTCACATGCATTACAGAAAGACGCACCATCGTTTTTACAAGCAAATTCTAGTGTAAGTGGATGTGGATGTAAGGGATGGCGTTTCATGCGTGGGGCACTTGCACAACTTTCATGGAGGATGTACTCGCATTCCATGCATGAATAGAATTTGCCTTCGTAGATTTGAAGGGCACATCCACGACAACACCTTTTATCGTCATAAGCTTTGCTCATCTCAAGTCGAAGATTGTGACCATGACAAGGATGGAGTATTACTCCATCAGATATCCTCCTGAACGGCTCACCATCATCTATCATATCATCTTCTTCTGGTACTCCTTCCAGTTCTATTCCATCCCACACCTTTGGATGTAATGCACATTTTGAATGAACAAAATAAGCATCACTTTTATTGCTAGAGTATGCACCATAATTGTTGTCCACTTGTTGCCGACAAACTCCACAAGATAATTTTCCGGACGGAAGAGAAGAGGTAAAAGAGATACGGTGTGGGTGACTGGATATTCTTATGACATGTGGGAAACCGTAACAACCTTTATGGATTACGAAAACACATTGGATACAAATGTATGTGGGATCAATGTTCTTAATCAGGCCACAAATATGGCAAACCAAGGAAGCTTGTGTAGGGAAAAAGGGATGGCTTTTTGGATGGTTTTCAACAAAGGGTATGGACCTCATCGCACATACTTGATGCATACTCAAATCGCATGTATTACAATGGTAAAACATATTGAGGAGACTTGTGTCACAACACAAGCACTCGACATACTTAGAGTTACTGCAAAGTTGAAGAGAATGAAAGGGGTGGGAAGGATGTTTGATCTCAAGTGGAGACTCTACACATTCTTTGTGGAACTTTCTTTCACATTCAAGACATGCATAATAGTTTGTGCTGGCCATTGACCTTTCACATGCAGCACACTCGAATTCGTCACTATCAAGTTCTTGATTGTTACACAAAAAGAGAGGGACTACAGGGAGCTTACATATTTTATGGTAGTCGCAATCAAGCAAAGATTCGCCGCTTCTTGTGGTGGGGAAGTGAGGGGAAGAATTGAACGGAAGAAACTTGTGAACATACCCATACTCATCCTTCTTTAGTTTTGACTTTAGAAATTTGATTCGTGCACGAGGACAGAGAAAAAGAGGTTGAAGAGGGAGGTCATCACCACCGGAATCAATGGCTAGTGCTTCACCGGAGGTGGTTAGGTTATTTATTTGTGTTAATGTGTATACCAAATCCATACCCATCTTACGAAATACACCGATGGAACTCATGGTTGCTACAATGGGGATTTGGATTTTTGTGATATTCTTCTTCTCCTTGGACCCCTTGCATATATATATATATATATTAGCCAATCATTAAATATAAAATTTGAGAATACAGCTAAGCTTGGTCTTCTTTTTAAATTTGCTAAAAGTCTTTCATTATTGATTTCAAAAATCTGTGCAAGTTGTTTTTAAATATATACAGTCTGGCCTTTTCTTTGCTCTTCTAAAGTTTAATATTAAATGAAAAGGCACATTCTATTGGAGCAAGCCTTCATATCCCATCTGGGAACGATATATACAATTTACTATTAGGTTTGACTATTAGAGTAAACAAAATAAAATCCATAAGTAAGATTTTTTTTTTTCATCTTAAATATTATATTGAACATAGTAGAATACAATGGTGAGATACGCGGGTAGGATAGGAGGGTGAAATACGAAAGAGGATCCACATTAGGAACCTCGAAACCGAAAGACCAATCTATAACTAAAAAAACATCAAAGCTAAAACCAAATCTAATAGCCCAAGCCATTAAACTCACCTCTGACTTCCAATATGCCATCCTTCCACCACCAAGAACTTGAAATTGAAACCACAACAGGGCTAAAAGAGACAAGGAGTTACAAATGCACTCGAGACGAATTTTCTAAGTCCAGAGACACATCTAAAACAATTAAGAGTGACAATACCAAGATATACGAGGAAGAAGAGAACACCAACAAGCAAGATTCACACCCTTCATATTGATATCCAATCCAACCCAATACTCAAAGGCAAGCTGTTGATATTCATCACCAATAGAAGAGTTATTCGGATAGCGGATTAGGAGGACAACTAAGCTGTTAGGCGAGATAAATTAGCCGTGTAAACAACTTCTTCACCACGGAATCACACTTAAAACCCAGCACTAAGATAATCTCTTTAACAAGCCCAAAGGAAACAAAGGCAAATCGCATGATGACCATCCAGAGAGGAGATATTGGCAGGACTATAAACCATGAAAACTATTTGTTCTAGATAAGGAAAGGAATAGTACCTGAAGCAAAATACACAGGCTCATGATCGAGGAAGATGTACCTCAAAGACCACTAGAAGCAAGATTCAACTCCACCATACTCACAATTGGCCGGGACATCAAGTCAAACAGAGCTAAACACTAATCGAGAAATCGACGAAAGGAGAGGAACATCGTCAAGGGGCCATAGCCAGAGAAGTGGAGAAATATGGATCCAAAAACTGAACCACTTGAAAAAACCAGAGCTCAAACCAACTTCACCGCCGTTGCTCCTAACCAATTTCAAAACTCATCTCAACAAACCAGATCTCGAGATCTCACACATCCACGAACCAATAAATTCAACCCGAAGGATGCACGAAATAGCAGAAAAGCTACACATATTCTAAGTGCCAAATCCCGACCTACGGCGGACGGCGGAGCTAACGAAGCCTCCGACCATCCGCCGAGCAAAACGAAATCGCAGTTTTGTTCTCTCTCTAAGCGACCATAGATAAAATCTAATTTATTTATTTAAGTTCATAATTTCCCTAAATAAAATACCATATTTTTTTGTATTATGTCATGTAAAGTAATATTCTACATCTAAACTTGTACTGGTTTAGAATATGGAGGCGAGCTCTGGAGGCGATAGGGTTTCTCAAAACCAAGACGCAACGATGTCCGATTCCACTGAGAAGAGGCAACCACTCGGGGATCCACCTGATGGGGGAACCTCGTGGGCGATGACGGTGATGGGAACAAGTGCGGGAGGGAGATTGAATCCGGAGGTGGTTCTTGATGAGGAGTTTGTAATTTGAGGTTGAATGTAGAGTTTCCGAATGGAGAGGAAGGTGAGGCGGTGATAACAATTGGGGATGAAGTTTTGGCGGTGATGAACGGTTTGTGGAAGCACTGTATGATCATGAAAGTTTTGGGGAGGAGTTTACAGATTGCAGTGTTAACTAGGAAATTGAGGGAGATGTGAAAACCAAAGGGGGCAATGTATGTGATGGATCTACCTCGTCAATTCTTTATGGTTAGATTCGATGAGGAAGAGGAGTATTTGGCAGCCCTAACCGGAGGACCATGGAGGGCTTTTGGTAGTCATCTTATGGTGCAAGCATGGTCACCGGAGTTCGACCCGACAAAAGATGTTATTGTTACAACTCCGGTATGGGTTCGATTATCGAATCTCCCGATCAATTTTTATCACAAGGCTATACTATTGGGTATAGCAAAAGGCTTGGGGAAACCGTTGAGAGTGGACGCTACGACTCTTAATCTTGAAAGAGCTCGCTTTGCTCGAGTATGTGTTGAAGTGGATTTGCGCAAACCATTAAAAGGATCAGTGATGATTAATGGGGAGCGATACTTCGTGTCGTATGAAGGTCTTCCTAACATATCTTCACAATGTGGGATATACGGGCACTTGATCCATTCTTGCCCTAAGGGAAACGCGACGGCTCTGGTGAGGGACGCCGCGCCAAGGGATGATGGGTTTATTCCCGTAAGAAGGTCCGGTCGTCAGTCGACCCAACAGAATTGGAACGAAGCGTTTAAGGCAGGTAGGGATCCAAAAAATCTTGGGAGAAATCTTCGGGAGATTTCGGAAAATATGGAAAAAGAGAATATTGCTCTGTCGAATAGTTTTGGAAGTTTGGATGTGAATATGGATTTGGAGGCAGTAAGGGAAGGCGTGATTAATGTTGAGGTAGATAAGGAAAATCAGGTTGTTAACGTGATGAGAGATCATGGTAAGAATATTGTGGGATTGAAAGAGGGAAGATTTGTAGGGGATTTGGTGAATCAGACAAATGTATCTAAGGGAAGTTTTGAAAGTAAACGGACTGGGAATTCTAAGCCCGATATGCTTAATGGGTCTAAACCGAGAATTAAACAAAGCAGACCAACTCGGGGTCTTGTCTTTGGCCCAATTATTTCAGAAGTTGAGCTCTCTGGGTCAGGGAAGAGACACAAAGTGGAGAAGGAGGGAGTGAGTCGAACAGGAGGTAGCTTTGGTCAAGGGGTAAAGGAAGGAGATGGACTGAAGATATTAACTCAAGAGAACCAAGAGGTTTCAAACATGGTCGAGATAAATAATTTGGGGTTGGTACGACATAACAAGAACAAGCAATGCATTGAGCAGGGGACTCCATCGGAGAGTGGGATGGAGGAAGTGGTTGCATAACAGCTTGGCCTGGTAGTTCGTTTAAGCGTTTACGAAGTTATTATGATGAATCTTCTCTTATGGAATTTCCGGAGGTCGAATAAACCCAATTTCCGACGTTCGATACGGTATTTGTTGAAGAAGTTTAGTACCGATGTTCTTGCTTTATTTGAAACACACGCAGGAGGTGATAGAGCAAAAACGATCTGCCAGAGTCTGGGATTTGATAATTCTTATCAAGTAGATGCAGTGGGTCAAAGTGGTGGCTTATGGTTATTATGGAGATCCGGTGTTGGCGATGTCACAATCATAGAGAGTTCGGATCAGTTTATTCATGCCAAAGTGGGAGACGGCCAGGATAGTATTTATTTGGTGGTGGTGTATGCGGCTCCAACGGTGAGTCGTCGTAGTGGCTTATGGGATAAGCTTGGAGAGATCATTCAAGGTATTTCTGATCCTTTGTTTGTAGGGGGAGATTTCAATACGATTCTTTGACTTGGTGAACGTACTAGAGGCAATGGTCGGTTGTCACCAGACTCGTTAACTTTTGGAGATTGGGTGAACCTATCATCTTTGATTGATTTGGGTTTTAAAGGTGCAAAATTTACTTGGAAACGAGGAAGAATGGAGTTTTTGTTAATATTGCTAAAAGACTTGACCGAGTTTTTGTTAATGCGAATGCTAGATTGAAATATATGGTGGCGCATCTCCCGTTCTTAGCTTCAGACCATGCTCCTCTCTGGGTGCAACTCTCTCCGATGAGTAATGGGGACCCGAGAAGGAGACCTTTTTGGTTTGAAGCGGCATGGCTTCAACACGCAAGTTTCAAGGGTATGTTGAAGAATTCTTGGCGTGATAATCTGACAACGCCGCAAGCTTTGAAAGGGTGAAGGGAAAAACTTATTAGATGGAACTAAGAGGTGTTTGGTGATGTACAGAGACGGAAAGAAGGCTTAATGAAGGAGAATAAGGAGGTCCAAGACTCGTTAGATGTACACCAAACTGATCTCTTATTGAATAAAGAAGCCTCGTTATTGAAGGAATTTGAAGTTGTGCTTCAACAAGAAGAGTTGATTTGGTTTCAGAAATCGCGAGAAAAGTACATACCTCTGGGGGATCGAAACACGAGCTACTTTCACACTTCGACTATCATTAGAAGACGTAGAAACATGATTGAGTTATTGAAAGATAATGATGGGGAGTGGGTTTTGGATCAGGTGGAATTAGAGAACTTGGCAATGAATTATTATAAGAGATTGTACTCCATGGATGATGTGAATCCGATTATGAGAAGGTTGCCACAAGAGGGGTTCACGGTTTTATCCCATGAGGAAACGAAGAAGTTAAATGACCCGTTTGTATCAACGGATGTTGAAGTGGCAATTAGAAGTATGGGACAATTTAAAGCTCCGGGACCCGATATACTCCTAAAGTTGGTAAACCGGAACAAATAACGCAATTCTGGCCGATTAGCCTATGCAATGTGTTATTTAAGAGCATTACAAAGGCTATGGTTTTACGTATGAAGAGTTTGATGCCGAATTTGATATGACCGGCTCAATCGAGTTTTATCCCGGGATGACTAAGCATAGATAACATCGTTGTGGTTCAAGAGGCGGTGCACTCTATGCGACGAAAGAAAGGTCGGAAAGGTTGGATGTTGTTAAAATTAGATTTGGAGAAAGCGTATGACAGGATACGGTGGGATTTTTTTGGAAGACACATTGAAAGCGGCTCATTTCCCAGGCACATGGATCAATTGGATTATGAAATGTGTCACAAGACCTTCGATGCATCTTTTGTGGAATGGTGAAAAATCTGAACCGTTTAAACCATTAAGAGGATTAAGACAAGGAGATCCGTTATCTCCGTACTAGTTTGTGTTATGTTTAGAACGGTTGTGTCACCTCATTGATAAGTCGGTGGTGAACAAGGAATGGAAGCCTATAAATTTGTCTCGTGGAAGGCCAAAGCTTTCACATATTTGTTTTGCCGATGACTTGATTCTCTTTGCAGAAGCTTCGGTGACTCAAATTAGAGTTATTCGTCGGGTGTTGGAGAGTTTTTGTGAGGCCTCGGGGCAAAAGGTCAGTTTGGAGAAGTCAAAGATCTTTCTTTCGGATAATGTTAGCCGAGATATGGGAAAATTGATTAGTCAAGAGAGTGGGATTAAATCAACGAAGGATTTGGAGGATTAATAAAGACACATTTGGGGATATTCTAGAGAAAGTTTCGTCTCGCTTGGCGGGTTGGAAAGGGCGATGCTTAAGCTTTGCGGGTAGATTAACTCTAACTAAAGTCGTTCTCTCCTCGATCCCCGTTCACGCTATGAGTACAATTTCCCTTCCGAAATCAATGTTAGCACAGCTTGATAAAGTGTCAAGATCGTTTTTGTGGGGAAGTAATAATGAAAGAAGGAAACAACATTTGGTGAGTTGGGAAAGAGTGTGTAAGTCTAACTGTGAAGGAGGCTTGGGATAAGGGAGACAGGAGATATGAACAAAGCTCTCCTTGCTAAAATGGGATGGCGTCTTCTTCATGATCATGTTAGTCTCTGGGCACGAGTGTTTCGGAGTAAGTATAAGGTTAAAGAAATCCATGATTATTCTTGGTTAGTCTCTAAAGGCATATGGTCGTCCACGTGGCGTAGTGTGTGTTGGTTTAAGAGAGGTCGTTATTCCGGGAATTTCATGGGTGATTGGCGATGGCAGAAGAAGTCGGTTCTGGTTAGATAAGTGGTTATTGCAAATACCGCTAAGGGAGTTGGTCATTGGGCAGGTTCTTGCTGGTGTAGAGGAGCTTCGGGTTTGTGATCTCTGGAGAAATGGCGGTGGTTGGGTGTTGAATCAGATTGAACCATTCTTACCGAAGAAGTTTGTTTACAATTGAGATCGGTGGTGCTAGATAGTGTTACGGGGGCTCGTGACCGTCTTTCCCAGGGAGAATCTTCTAACGGAGAGTTTACAGTGAGTTTAGCGTATTCTTTCATACGACGAGATCTTACACCACGACAAGATTTGGGAAAGTTGTATTCATGTCTGTGGAAAGTGATCGCTCCTGAACGAGTTTGGATATTTCTTTGGTTGGGAGTTAATCAAGTGATTATGACTAATGTGGAGCATCGACGTCGAAATTTATGTGAGTCCGCAATGTGTCAAGTATGTAAGAGTGGGGATGAGACCATAATACATATCCTTAGAGACTGCCCCGCAATGGAAGGGATTTGGAACCGGTTGGTGCCTCATGGGAGGAGAAGGGAGTTCTTTACAAAATCACTTCTTGAATGGGTTTATGGTAACCTTCGAGATGATCGCTTGATTGGGAATACGACTTGGTCGACTCTTTTTGCTATAACCATATGGTGGGGGTGGAAATGGAGGTGTGGTAATGTGTTTGGAGTGAACGGGAAGTGTCGGGACTGGGTCAAGTTTGTAAAAGATATGGCTACGGAGGCATCCTTGCTCACGTTGCGGCTGGAGTGAGTACACGTAATAGTGTTGATACGGTGGAAAGATTGATACATTGGACACCTTCTCGAGATGGTTGGTTGAAACTTAATACGGATGGGGCGTCGAGGGGGAATCCAGGTCTGGCAGCCGCATGTGGAGTGATTAGAGATGGAGACGGGACTTGGTTTGGAGGGTTTGCGCTTAATATTGGTATTTGCTCCGCACCATTAGCCGAGTTATGGGGGGGGGGGGGGGGTATATTATGGTTTGTGTATTGCTTGGGACAAGCGGGTTCCTAGATTGGAGGTTGAGGTGGATTCAGAGATTGTTGTTGGGTTTCTCACGAAAGGGATTAGTGATTCGAATCCTTTGTCGTTCCTGGTGTGCTTGTGCCATGGCTTTATCTCAAGGGACTGGATAGTCCGTTTTTCTCACGTGTATAAGGAAGCTAATCGTCTTGCGGATGGACTAGCTAACTATGCGTTCTCTTTGCCTTTAGGTTTTCATTTATTTGATTTTGTTCCGGGTGATGTTGACCCGATATTGTTAGAGGATAGTTGGGGAGTTTCAACTTCACGACGAGTCCCTGTGTAAGTTTTTTTATTTTAGTTTGAATAAATATGGGGACATTGTCTACCTCTCATACCAAAAATAAAAAAATGTAAAGTAAATCTCATCTTAAAATACTTGTCTCCCACTCTATTTGTTTATTATGTACTCCTTCTATTTCATTATGCATGATGTTTTAGAAAGTTTTTTTGTTTCATATTATATAATATTTTTAAGTTTCTATGCAAAATTAATTGTGGTTTTGTTGTTTTTGACTGTTTAAATTTTGTAGATTGATCTTTTATTGGTTGTTTTATTATGAAATTGATAACACAATATGTTTTATTTTGAGAAAAAAAAAAATTAAATGACTTCTTAATATGTGTGTAAAAATCTTAAACATTAAATAATATGAAACTTGGTGAGGTGGCTAACGGTGTTGTAGAAACACTGTTTATTGGTGGGGATTTTAATATCATTCTTCGATTGGACGAGAGAACATAAGACAATGGTCAATTATCGTAGGATTCACTTGAGCTTGGACATTGGGTGAATGAATCCTCTTTGATTGATATGGGGCTTAAGAAGCCGCGATACACGTAGAGAAGAGGTCGAACAGTGAATAATTTTATTGCTAAGCGACTGGACAGAGTTTTTTGCAACGCTTATGCAAGGCTGAAGTTGCAAGAAGCGTCGGTGCATCATCTTCCCTTTCTTGCCTTATATCATACACCATTTTTTGTTGAACTCTCTCCGGTACCAATGGATAACAGCAAACGAAGACCGTTTAGGTTCGAAGTGGCGTGGTTAAAACATGAAAGTTTTAAAGACTTGATTCAACATTCCTGGAATGGTTCTTTATTAACTATGCAAGCGTTAAAAGGTCTACAAAATCGATTGAGAGTATGGAATCGTGAGGTCTTTGGAGATGTGCAAAAAAGGAAGGAGAAACTGTTGACTGAAATAAGAGATATCCAAGACTTACTAGACGTGCATCAAACTGACGTGGTATTAGCTAAAGAAGCGGAATTGATAAGCGAACTTGAGGTGATTATGGAACAGGAGGAGCTAATATGGTTTCAAAAATCAAGAGAGAAGTATATTGCGTTGGGAAACCGTAATACTAGCTATTTCCATACGTCTACGATCATTAGAAGACGTAGAAATAAGATCGAATCTTTGCAAGATAATGAGTGTAATGACCCAACCCAAGACTAGGAATGGCCCAGGCCAAGTATCGAGACGAGACCGGACCGACCGAGGATCGTTTGGCCTTCGGAAGGGCCAAGGACCTCGGTGACTAAGCAGCTTGCATGGCCAAGCATGAGGTGTCCGATGACTCTGTTGCTTACCTGCTTGCTTCACCTACTTTGAAAACCCTTGGACGAAGGAGCCTTTTGTCTGACTGTGAGTCATAAACCTTGGCTGAAGAATCCTTATGACTCATCTGCCACATGAAGCATGAGGAGGCTTGGCTCAAGGATGAGTTATCCCTTGTTGCCACGTGTTGTGCTAGTGCAGTGCTCGGTGGTGCATGAGTTTCACCTGCATCACCAGATTGCCTTGGCTTATATAAGGAAGGCCTTAGCCTTAGACCCAACACTAGACCGAAACACCTAGAAATTTTCAAACGCCCTTACTCTGTCCAAAAATGCCCAAGCAGTCCTAAGTCTTACCGAGCTAAACTCGATCCAATTACGAGTAATCCTAATCGTAGCTCTGTCCAGATCATTATTGCCACCAGTGCCTTGCCAAAGCCTGTTAGCCAGCGTATAAGTCCTGGAGCCTTATCAAGATAACTTAGGATAAGCTTCCTAAGATCGGATCCATATCAGTTTTACCTTGATTCTTATACTGAACATGAATCTAACCTTAGCTTATTGATCTTATGCTTAGGATCCAACACGAATTGTTGGGTCAGTCCTGGGAAGTTTCCCGAAGATCTAAAGCAGTTCCTTCTAAGTCCCAATCCAATCTAGGTAAGATTAGTTAGCTGATTTTTTAAGTTTTTCCTTGAAAAACTCTAAGTGTTGCCTTAGTAAACCTTGTGATTTACTATTTTCATTGCTTTTTAACTTCACTGGGATTTATGCTTAATAATTTATTTTTCTGTGTAGAGCAAGTTTAATTGGGATATAGGGACCACTGAGGTTGTTAAGGGCCACTTCATCAGGATTACAACTAAGAGAATGAGAGGCATTGTCAGTCAGGTTAGGAAGAAAAGTATGAGGACAATTTGGATTGGTGAGAAGCTTTGGAATTGTATGTGTGCATTCTAGGCCACTCCAGAGGCTTTGGAAAAGAGCGCAATGACTTCAAACTCTCGTAACTCTGATCGAAATGTATGTGGACCTCACAAGCACATATCATGTTAATCCTCCTTCTTGACCAATAAACAACAAATGGTAATCAATCTTATCTTCCTTACTTTTATCTTTTCCTTGTCTTTCAAACTGCATTTGATTAATCTGTATACTCTATTCTTACAGGAAGAGGAACTACAAAGGCATGTATCTTGGGGTGAGGTCTTTGTGAAGACTCATACAATGCCAGATGGGAGTTTCATCGGTCTTAAGGCTTTAGAAGCTACTGAGAATTACGAGAAGTCCATGCAAGACGTTTTGGATCAGGCTGGCCAAGGTGCATTATTTCTTAAGGTATGCTTCTTCTCCTCAATTTGTCTTCTCTATAATTATTTCTTTACATTAGTTATGATTCATTGTCTGTCAATGTTTGTTTCTGTTTGATGATTATTGCTCTTTTATTCATTGTTACTGCATGATAATATGTGCTTCAAATCATTGTTTATGTTTCGTATAGACTTGTTAGTTATTGAAATAATAAAGACTTGTTGATGGTTGGTTTTAAGTATTGAATTTAGGTCTGTGCGTACTGATTTATTACATTTTCATGGTTGCATTTGAATGATATATGTGTTTGTTGTTGAAGTGTACATATTTCGATCCTAAGGGTACCCCTTATGGAATGGGACAACTTTCCTAGAAGGTAAAAGGAAGATCAGCTATAGTGAGGGTTCTTCGCAAGGCATGTTAGAGGCTCAAGAAGAGCTGAAGAGAGCTCGACAAAGGATTGCAAACCAAGATCAGTAGAACGAGCAAAGAGATCTGATAAATGCTCGCCTTGGTGCTGAATTTAAGGCAAGCCAGCTAAGGATTACTGAACTCGAGAGGAAGATGGATGAGTTCATGCAGAACAAAGAGCCAACAGTTGTCAGCGATCCTTCACGTGACACTGCAGAACCGAGCCTTCCTCCCCGTGCAGCTGACGATACACCGAAATAGTTGTCTCTCTCTTCTCTTTACAACTTTTTTTGATACAATGGTTGTAATATTTTTTGGTAAACTAACTACCAAGCTTTTTGTACATTGCTTCTACTTTTGCCAAGCTATATATATGCTTGTTTTGTAGTATAACTTTCCATTTCAAGTTCTTATTTCATTCACAACATTCGGTAATTGTAGAAAACACAAACAAATAACAACAAACAATTATTAGTAGCATATAAGTGACTCAAAAGGGATTTAATCGGTGACTTATAAACCAAGGAGTCACAAATCAGTGGCAAATTAGTGACCAAAATGTGACTAACCCAAAATGTGACAACAACAATATAGTCTCTAATTAGAAGCTAATTAATCGTTAATTTGTGACGAATATAGTTAGTCATAACCCAGTCGCAAAATCAGAAGTCACTAATTAGTCGCTTATTTGCCATGCACAAGACAGTCTCAAGTCCGTTGCTAATTAGTGACTACCTGCCTGAGTCACACAAGTGTCGCTTCTTTGCAACGAAAAATGTGGAGTCCTAAATCCGTCGCAAATTAACGATGAATAAAGAATTGCACACAAGCGTCGCTAATTGGCAACGGTTTTGCGACGCCAAAAATTAGCGACGAAGGTTTTGCGACGACTTGTTTTCGTCGCAAATGACATGTTTTCTAGTATTGTCTTGTGTAGATTGAAGTATGAAAAATCTCTAGTTATGATATGTTCACTAGTGATATACAATTAATTTACTGTATAATCAATTAACTTACAGTTGTGGATATACACAAGTAGCATAAGCTTAAACTGAATAAACTTCCAAGTTGTAACTAACTTTCCACTGAGCACTTAGTTACCAACTCTGAATCTGATACAGACTCTGTAACTATGAGTTAAATAAGAGACTAGCCTTCTGGTTCCATCTAGTTACACAAAACATGTTGGGAATGTTGGAGATTTATTTAATGTTTGTTAATATTGATGAAAGGACACATCTTGTAGTAAAATAATACATCTTGTAACGAAAGAACACATATTCTTCTCTAACATATGTAATGATTGGAAACAAGAGACATATCCTTTTATTAAAATCAATACACCCTTTTAACTACTATTATAAAGAGAACGTGAGATGGGAGTTGTGACAAGAGATTGATCCCAATTACTCTTATCTTTTCTTCTATTCTCCTTCTTCTAAACACTTTCTAAGAATCTCAAAATACATTTGCTAGGATTTCTGTAAGGTGTTAATACAAATATTGATAGTTGTATCCTTCAAGATAGACGCCCATTGAAGCTACTTACACCACGGTAGGGTGAAATTCTGTCTTAAGAGATTGCAATTTGCAAGCCTCTATCAAACGTTCTCCGATCATTCAAGCAAGAAGAAGAAATCATCAAATTTGATCACTGAACTTGCGGGCTGATTTCTCATCGTTCTCTAAGCATTTTGAAAACGCCAATTTCACTTTTGGAAATGTGGTTTATTTTTTATTTGCCTTTAAGACTAGAGGGAAGAGTAGGGGAAACCAACCGTTTTTGAGACCTGGATTATTCAGAAAGTATCTTTCTGGACTCAGTTTTTCTCTTTCGATCAATTTAAGCCTGAACACAACCAAATTTGTACCGAATTGTACCTTGAATTGTTGACCATAAGTCAACAACGACGGAACAATGACCTGGCCGACACGTAGATAAACGGCTATTTTTGTGAAGAATCATTAACTAAAATGACATCGTTTTTGAATTGGGAAAAAAAAATTAATTCCCTAATATTTCAAAAATCTCCAAATCTTCATTCTCTCTTACCCTAACACAAAACCATATGAAACCAAGCTAAAAATTTGCAAATTCCCAAAATCGATTGCACTCCAAATTCGTCATTCTCTTTGTCGATAAATACACGAAAACAAACTAAAGGAGAATCGACCGATGAATTAAGACTAGCGAGGCAGTGGCGGAGCCACTTTATTAGTAGGGGGGTCACTTGACCCCTATAACTTTTTTTTTTTTGGTTGAAAATGCTTATTTATTTGTGGTATTTGGTTAATATTTGGTTTGAAATGCTTAAGTTGACCCCCTTCTCCCAAGTTCAAACCAATCATCTGCACCTTTTTTGTTAAATTATTTTTTCATACATATTCTATAACTAGTTATCTATACATTTAGATAAGGGTTAATTTCTTATATAGCAAACAAAAAAAAAATTATATTTCAAAGACTAACTAAAAACCCTAGATTCAATGGTTAGGATGTTGCCACATATAGAGCTTTTGGTTAGTTTTTGAAATATATTTTGTTTTGTTTGTTATTCAGAAAAGTATCCCTCAAGATAAATAAGTATTAATTCTATACATTTCTTTGCTCTCCAAGAAATCAACGAGTCTCCTAAGAACATACAATAACCAGTAACAGAACGACGAGAATCTAGACATGTACCCCAATCAGCATCAGAAAAGGCAGTGAGATGAATTTCTGATGATGCAGAGTAAAATAAGCCTTATCCTGGATCATTCTTAAGATAACGAAGAACTCTATTTGCAGCCTGAAGATGTACTGATCTCGGTTTATACATATATTGACTTAGTTTATGCACATCATAAGTAATGTTAGGGCATGTATGAGTCAAATATAAAAGTCTTCCGTCAAGTCTCCTATACACAGATGGATCCTTAAGCAATTCACCATCAGATTTAGACAACTTGATATTTGGCTCCATTGGAACAGATAGAGGTTTACATCCTAGTAGGCCAGCATCTTCCAGTAGCTCTAGAGCATATTTTCGCTGATTAATGGAAATACCACTCTGAGTCCGAGCTATCTCAAAACCCAAAAAATATCTAGATGGTCCCAAATCTCTGAGCTTAAAAGCATTCTTCAACACAACTTTGAAGGATTCAACCGCATAATCATCACTTCCTACTACCAAAATATCATCCACATATACTAGGATAATCAAATAAACTCCATTTGATGCTTCACAAAGAGAGAATGATCTAAGGGAGATTGACGAAATCCATCAGCCAAAATAACAGATGAGAGTTTATGATTCCACTGTCTAGACGCCTGCTTCAAGCCATATAAAGACTTGTGAAGTCTACATACTGCATTAGGAGGATGAAATTTTCCAATGAGCTGAGAGTAACGAGGAGGAATAGTCATGTAAATCTCCTCATCTAAGTCACCATTGAGGAATGCATTATTGATATCAAGCATATTGATAGAAAAGTTCTTGATAGCAGCTAGACCAAGGATCATACGCAAAGTACCCAACTTAGCAACTGGAGAAAATGTATCTAGATAGTCGAGGCCTTCGAGTTGAGTATACCCCTTTGCAACCAAACGAGCTTTGTGTCTCTTAGTACTACCATCAAGTTTATATTTGATGGTGAAAACCCACTTACAACCAATAGGATGCTTACCAAGGGGAAGCTCACATATAGACCAGGTACTAGTAGCCTTTAGAGAAGTCATTTCAATTATAGCAACATCTACCCATACCACAGATGAAACAGCTTCTTTAAAGGTTTTAGGAAGGGTGGTAGTGGTTATGGAAAGAACAAAGTTCTTATAGGAAGGTTCTAGTTTGTCATAAGACAAAAAAGAAGAAATGGGATATGTAGTAGTAAAGGTAGAATGAGCTGGAAATTCTTTTTCTTGATTTAAAAATAACAGTGATATATGAGCTTTAGTTTGTCTTTTAGGTCTAGGATTTGGAACTGTACCCCCTGACGGACTCACATTAGAAGAAGATGAATTTGAAATGGATGAAGAAGAAGGTAATGGAGAAATAGGAGAAATAGATGGTGTAGAAGGATCATCAATGGGAAGTGGATCATTTTTTGGAATATCAGAAGATATTGGATCACAAAAGAAAGAATCATTAGATTCAGGTTGAATATCAAACGATGAAGGAAATATATGAGGTAAAAGATCTTAGAATAAAAATATCATTGACATATGGATCTTTAGAAAAGGGAAATTCAATATCATGGAAAACGACAATTCGAGTTATAGAAATAACTTTAGTGTCCAGATGAAGAACCCAGAGGGATAACCAAGAAAAACACAAGGAGTAGCTCGAGGAGAAAACTTATGTTTGTCCTTTAAAAGAGTAGAGGCAAAACAGAGACAACCAAAGACTCTCAAATGATCATAAGAAGAAGATTTAGAAGTCAAAAGCTCATATGGAGATTTGGTTTGAAGCAGAGGAGATGGAGTTCTATTAATAAGATAGACAACAATTAAAATATAATCTCCCCAATACTCCAAAGGAATATTTGATTGAAAAAGAAGAGCTCTTGCAACATTGAGAATATGTTGGTGTTTTCGTACCACAACATAATTCTATTGTGGAGTATATACACAATAGAAGAAATGAACAATGCCCTAAGATTTAAGAAGCGAATCAAAAGATAATTCAGGAGCATTGTCAAAACGAATATCTTTTATTTTTGAGTTATATTGTGTTTCTACCATTTGAATGAATTCAGGAAAAACAGTAGAAACTAAACTTTTCTTTTGTCAGAGATAAACCCAAGTCACTCTAGTACAATCATCAACTTGAGTCAAGAAGTATTTATATCCTTCTGAAGTAGGAATATGAAAAGGACCCCAAACGTCAAGATGAATCAAGTCAAAAGGATGTTTAGACAAATTATTAGAATAAGAAAGAGATTATCTTTTCTCTTTTGCTAAAGGACAGACTTTACAAAGAGGATTAGGAGCTACTTTTCCATTAGGAATGTTCAAATCTTTGAAAAGATGTTAAACTTTATTTTGAGAAGGATGTCCAAGTCTATGATGCCAAATTTCATTGGAGACTTGGAACATTTGATGATCTTGAGATGTAGAAGAAAGAATGGTAGGAAAGTTTGAAGTAGATATGATTGATTTAGGGAGGCTCCAGGACATAAAGATGGTTATGGAGGTTACCCTTCCCAATCATCAAATCCGGAGTAAGCTCTTGAGAAAGAAAAGGAATGTGAGGAAGGATATAACAAGAAAGAAGAAAAGAGAACTAAGATAGTGCTGTTTCTGGTATGGGCACTAATACTTAGAAGATTAAATTTGAAATGAGGTACATAAAGAACATAGCTAAGGATTAGATGTTCAGATAGAGAAATAGTGCCAGAGAGAGTCATAGAAATGTGAGTGCCATCAGGGAGTGTAACATATGTGTTACTAATTGTTTCAGTGTGAGTTAACAATTCCAAATCAAAACAAACATGACAACTAGCCCCTTTATCTATCACCCAATTATGTGCAGCAAAATTAAGGCATTTCTTGATTCCTACATTGGATATAATGTGAAGATTAAGTGGTTCAAAAGAAGTACCTGGTAAAGAAGGTGTTTGTGGGATTAGATGAGGTTGTGGTTTAGAAATAGAAGCTGTTATATCTGCAAGAGTGATAGTGATGCAAGCAATCTGAGAACAGTTGTCAAGAACATTTGGATGTTTGTTCAAAACACTTAAAAGCTGATGGACCTGATCTGAAGTAATATCCCCCAGATAAACACCATGTTGATCATGAATGGACATTCCACCATTCTGTTGAATAGCCAAGTTAGCCACATTTTATTTTCTTCGTGGCTTAGACAAAGGATTGTTGTAGTTTTGCTGAGATTGAGGACGATTAGAATTAGGTTGAGATGGAACATTATAACCTTGTGGATAACCATGAAGTTTGTAGCACCGATTCACTGTATGTCCAGCTAATCCACAGTGTGTACAGATAGGCCTATTCTTGGGTTTGTTATATCCACTGACATAGGCTGCCACAACTGGTTCAGGACTAACTTGAGATGTTTGAAATGCTACAGCATTGTAGATGAACTACTTTTCATATTTCTTTGCCTTTCTTCCTGAGAAACAAGATTGAAAACCTTGGAGATAGAAGGTTTAGGCTCCATCATCAAAATCCGACCTCTAGTAGCAGTATAAGTATCATTCAACCCCATTAAAAACTTCAAAACACAATCTTGTTCATCACGACTATCTAGTCTCTTCATATTAGCACAATCCAAATGAACACAACAACAACTATATGAACTCTCATGGTTCTTCAATTTTTCCCAAAGTTGTTTCAGCTTAGTATAGTAACTACTAAAACTGTGAGTCCCTTGTACCTCAAAAAAGATTTGTCGGTTGATTTCCGCAGTACGAGGACTATTGTAGGGGTCATATCTCCCCTAGAAGAATCGATAGTGTGCATTGAACCGGTTATCCCAAGAGTCAAATAACCGGATGTTGAACCAGAAGCTTCATTCAAATCAGCCCAATGGTTAAGCCCAGAAGATAAAAACCCATTTAAGGCCCGGCCGACTTAGAGATTGTGGGTTAAATGGAAAACCTATGAAACTTAGGAAAACTTCCTATTTTGTATTAGGTCTGACCTAATCGACTTAAGGCACTATAAATATACTTGTACATCCTCATAAGAAGGGGATTACGAAATTCTGCACGAAAACTTTTACAGCTTTTCAGCACCCTCTAGTTGATTTCTTTGCTCTCTAAGAAATTCTGCACTAAAAGACTTAGGAGACTCCTTGATTTCTTGGAGAGCAAAGAAACAACCAACTATATATTCTGCACCCTCTAGATAAATAAGTATTAATTCTATACATTTATGTTATTTTTTCTCACCAATGCCCCATGTTTAAAGCAGAAAAATAGGAAATGATAAAACATAAGACTACTCGTTTATACAAAAAGTTAAGAACTTCTCAAACTACCAATTTGTTTTTATCGAAATAAATTTTACAATAATAATGAAATTATTCTTGGTTTTATTTTATTTATCTATCAAAAACTACTAATGATGGCTATATGTTTAAATTTATTTTCAAAAATAATTTATATTTGAAATAAATGATTTAATACTATTATATAATAATGTGTTAATATTGACCCCGTTAAAAGATATTTCTAGCTCCGCCACTGAGGAGTAATTGGGTTTTGTTGTTGAAGCTTGCTATGCGACAATGGCTGAATTTCGACGTCGAGGAAGAAGAAGAAAACTGATCAAATTGATTTTAAAGTTTCAAATTTTTGTTTTCCCCCAAATCCAAAACAATGTCATTTAACTAAAGCTTGGAAACGATGTTGTTTTAGTGCTATGAAACCGAGCAACGAAGCCACATGTCGGATTTTGTCGTCCTAGTCTTTGTTTATGTCATCCTACTTACTGTTCCGTCATCGTTGAGTCACGGTCAACAATTCAAGGTACAATTCGACACAATTTTAGTTAGTTGAAGTTCTAAATTTAAATTTTGATTGTGTTCTTATGTAAGTTGAGCGAACGGAAAGACAATGTCCAGAAGAGTAGTCTGTTCGACTAAGTTAAAGGCTTAAAGCTATTATAAAAAAAAAAAAAAAACATTTTCACAAAATAATTCTGAAATTCTTGGATCATCTTGCAACTTTTATAAGAGTATCTAACATCCGACAATGGAACGCAAACGGTGTACATGTCAAAGTGACAATAGCTACTACAAAAGCTTAACCGACATTGAACCAAACTGAACCAGAATCATCTTCCTAAAATCTTGGCTAACTCTGGTTTAGAAGAACCGAGTGTGGTAAAAACATACAAAATTCACTCAGCCCTCAAGACGCCATTAACTTCCATATTCCCAATTTCCGGTTAGACTAGTTGTCGTTTATATTTACAAGAAGAGGGCTTTCTTTGCTCTACCTAAGCTCTTGATTTTCGATTGCCGGTTCTAGATCGTTTACGAGACGTTCCAGAACCTTCCAGCTTCCATTTTGATGCAACGAGATATTTGGAATATTTCCAAATATCATTATTATCTATTTAATTAATAATATTTATATTTTAATGTTTATCTTCTAGAATATTCTAAAAAATATTAGGGTTTTATGCTTTCTTATAAATAGTCTATTATGGCCTCTTTTTGTATTCAGTTTATTGATATTGATTAATCGAAAGATTTTAAAGGGTTTTGTTAAACCACTGTGAAAAGTATTCACAAACCCTAGTTTCCGGATATTCTCATAATCAACGGATCTAGTTCTATCCCTAGAAGCTTCCGCCTGCATCACATTTGAGGTCTTCATTAACAAGCACAAATTGCTGACAATGGAAAGTCCTGAGATTGGTCACAATCGTATACACAATGGCTTCACTTCTCGGTTCAGAGACTACTCTTCTCTCAACCACACCGCTATGCCCGCAACTGGATTCTTCAATCGCTTTTTCTCTCAGGCTTTGTAGCACAGCCTCCTTGTCAATAATCTCTCCATGCTCTTCCTTTGAAACCTACATAAATTTTTTTGAAAATGTTGTGAAAAAATGTTCACAAGTCAAGATAATGAAGAGAGCCTTATCAATAGTACTAGTCTTTGGTTAACCTCAAATTTAAAGGGAATGTTAAGTTTGGTGGGGAGACAGTCACAACCATCACTGTAGTTAACTGTCAAGAATATATCAAATGTTTCGTTTCGAGTTGTTCTCCTGTATAAAATATAACAAAGAGGAATGAAATTTCTATAAGAACGATAAATAGGACAAGAAATTGATTCTTAGGAAAGGTGTTTGTTACCGTTTCATATAAAATGGCTGCTTATCGAGAACTGCATCTTTGTACTTCTGGTTATCTGAGAAAGAGATCTGGTTCGCAAATGGAAAATATCAGAAACGCTCACACAACCTCGTTTTGGTGTCGGTGTACAATGATATAGTAGCTTTCTAGAGATCACCTCGATTGTTTCGATAAATGGTAACTGAGAAGTCAGTCCATGAACACTTGCAACACGAAGGGTCCAGTTAATGTACCTCTGATCTGTAACCGAAATGATTAGTTGTAAGTTGGAGCTATGAAGCCAATTACAGTAAGATTCAGGATCAAAATCCATTAGCTACTACCTCCGCTTAAGGATCGAGTTAGGATTATCTGGAAAAGATCTATTCTGACATATGGAGGAATCTGCATGTTGAGAGATTCCATGACCCCTGCAACCACCTGCACATCAGAATAATGAAGGATTAAATCTGTAAGACTCAGTTTGGGCACAGTCCTCAAGGTGATCTATTAGGTTTGGCCCACAGTATTAAGAAGCATCAAAAGGTAAGTCTTACCTTATCAACCAAACCATGAATCACTACGTTTGCTTTCTTGTCCTTTGGGGTTTTCTACAAGGACGAATATAATCATCTATTTATTGACGCATGTAAGAGCTTGTGCAGATGGATAAGGCGATAATATACCTGAAGATTAACGATCACGATCTTGCCTCCACCTCTGAGACACTTGAGAGGCAAATTGCAAGCTGGGGTTATCTGCAAACTGCAAAAAGGAGTTAGGCTCATGAAACAGCAAAACACAAGATAATCCAGATTAATGAGTTTAGTTACTTGGCTAGATGACCAAGACTGTTAAAGAGATTCTATACATGAGAGTTTTTATGAGTCATTAGTTACCTGGTACCCAAACAGAGTACAAGATCAGCCATTTTACAGTGTTTTTCTGCAGGATCAATCTCTTTCGGAGGCAAAGCATCCTGCCACGGAAAGAATGAAGCATAAGTGACACACAGAGAATCATTTTACCTATTTAGAAGTCTTAAGCTACTGAATATATAAGGAAGAAAATATAAATCCGGTGGTAGATGATTTAAGGACGTCAGGGTTGGAGACCATCGCCAAGGACAAAGAATTTGTATTAGAACAGCAAAGAAAATTCACCTCCCAATCTAAGACCGTGTCTTTAAGTTTAGACCCACACTTTCCACTAGAGCACTTTCTTGATGTCTCTTTTAATCCAATAGTTTCCACCTCGAAATCACGCAGGTACCTTCAAAAGTTCAAGAAAAGGTTGTTACCATTTATGGTCCAGAGACCATAGGGATTAGATAATGACAGTTGTCATCAAAAGGGATCACAGTGTAAAAGCGAGTCAAATAACATATATATATATTGCTTACTCTGCTCCACATGATGGGCACATCTCCATGCAGTTCAGAAAGCTTCTCTCTTGGTATTCCAGATCGAAGATGTAAGCCGTCCACGTTCTGATAATTGAAATTAGAGATGTAAACATGGAAACATGATTCTATTAGTGATCAAGCATAGTCATTAAGCAAGGCGAAAAGAATGTATATGAAGAAGACGAACAAATGGTAAGGCAGTCGGGGGAAAAAGGATTACCTGACTGATGACGAATTTTAAAATGCCAGCTCTTTCTAATTCAACCAATGCCATATGGGTCATGCTCGGCATTGCACGATGAAATGGTAGAGATGCCTTGGGTAAATCTTTGCCCTCGCGCTGAAACCAATAAACATGTGTTAAGTTACTAGAGATGCTGCTTTGTAAAAGACATGTACATAACCAGCCAACTCAAGCAGTGATGATAACAAACGGACAAACAGGCCAATCAATGAGAAAGCTCAAATTCAAACCACTCGAGCCAAATAGTCAGAGAAAACAGAAATGACCTGTAACGTCCAAATTCCTTTGGGGCCTCGGAAATCAGGTATACCACAGGATGTTGAAATGCCTGCTCCTGTGAAGACTACTAGATGCTTACTCTGCAAACATAAAATGAGCTTCTTGAAGATACGGAAATAACAACAAAAAACCAAAAGAATATTCAAAAACCACCAAGAAGAGTATGAAAGAGGGCGAAGATCCAAACCTTTTGAATCATCATAGCAAGTTCTTCGATCTACAGTTCCCAAAAATAAAAAAAATCAGACAAGCACAATAGTGAAACAGGCACTAAACACACACAAAGTGAAAGCAAGATGTAGCAACCAAATCCTATATCAGACCTCATATTCCAAACAAGAAGAGGTACTTTCAATACACAAACAGTCAAGTTCATACAATCTGATTTCAGACATAACCAGTAAATACAAATCAGTCACATTTTGACCTAGCTCATCTTAAAATGCTTGTTATCAACCCAATTCCATTCTTCAATTAACATTATGCAAATCCATATACAGCTACTGTAAGACCTAAAACCATATGTAATGCATAATTAGGTAGTCATTATCCAACTCATTGATAACCCCCCCACGACTTTTCAAAGAAAAAGATAAAGCGTAAACGCATAAACATGAACCTGCAAACACTAAGACAGAACACACCAAGGATCAACTGTTTCCGAAACCAAAACCGAAGCTGCTACGCGATCAATCGCGAAAACAACAATTCAAAAAACGTGAGATTACATAGAATCTGGAGAAAAATCGAGTAAACCCACGAAAACCCAAGAGGAGAGGGAACCAAAGAAGAGACCTTGCATTGTAGAACGTGAGATGGGTCGAAGAATTCGGCCATGCCCACTTGACCAACATCTTCGATGAAGGACAATTTCTCTGCGTAACCTAAGGACATTTGATTTCTACAAAGATTTGCTCTTTTTTCGACAAGAACACCTTCCCTGCCTCTCGATGTATAAAAAGCAGAGGGGATCTATTATAGTCTTGACAGTGAGTTTAAGAAGAAAAAATATTCGTTTTAAAAAACAAAATTGTTTTTGGACTAATTTGCTCAATAACCAAATAAAATTAAGGGGGGTGGTAAGAGCAGTGATGATGGATGGCGATATTAGGGCTTCAGGGGCGGCGACGATAATGGATGTGGGCGAGAAGGGGAGACCGCCTGGGGAACCACCAAATCTACATAATTCTTGGGTTACAAAGGTGATGGGAATGAGTGGAGGGGGGATGCCGATCCCAGAGAAGATGATAGAGGATTCATTCGTTGTTAAAAGGCTAAGTGTGGAGTTTTCTCATGGTGAGGATGGAGAACCGATGATTACAATAGGGAATGAGGTGCTAGAAGCGATGAATGGCTTATGGAAACAATGCATGATTGTGAAGGTGTTGGGATAGAAGATTGCTATCTCAGCCTTGAGCAGGAAGCTAAGGGAGTTGTGGAAACTGAGTGGAGTCATGTATGTAATGGATTTACCCCGACATTTCTTCATGATCCGATTTGAAAGAGAAGATGAGTATTTGGCGGCGTTAACGGGTGGGCCATTGAAAGCTTTTGGGAGCTACCTAATGGTGCAAGCATGGCATCTAAAGTTCAACCCGTTACATGATGATACTGTAACAACTCCCGTATCGGTTCGGTTATCCAATATACCAGTGAACTTCTATCATAGGTCGATCCTCATGGGTATTGCGAGTGGGTTGAGGAGGCTAATTCGGGTGGATTCAACGACTTTGAAGTTTGAAAGGGCTAGGTTTGCAAGAGTTTGCGTGGAGGTGAATCTTGCTAACCGTTGAAGGGGTCCATGTTAATAAATGGTGATCGTTACTATGTGTCTTACGAGGGATTGATTAATATATGTTCTAGTTGTGGCATGTATGGCCATTTGGTCCACTCCTGTCAGTAAGTAAGACCAGAGGAATCAAGGGTAAGTGAATCACAAGAAGTGGTGGAAGAGTCAAGGCCTAGTACTCCAGGACATGATGGATATTGAGGTAAGAAGTCGTAGTAGAAGGGCAGAGAAGATAAGGGTTAGTAACACGGTCGATGATGATTTCACAGAGGTGCGAAGGTCTTGTAGGAAAGTGGAGTCATCATCGGGTCAGGTTACGTTTGCAGCTGGAGGATTCAAAGGAGGGGAAAATCGCAATCTTCGGGAAATCTCACAAAATATGGCAGGAGGAGGGATTACCATATCGAACAAATTTGTTAATTTGGGAGAACATATAACTGAAATTCGAGGAAGGAAAGATATTGATGTGGGTGAGTTGAATAAGGAAAATGAAGGTTCACAAAATACCCACAGTCAAACCAAGAGTGTGAAGCAAGGAAGGGAAAGAGTGATTATCAAGGGATCATGTTTAGAAAGAAGTAGAGGAAGTAATAGGCAAAGTAATAGAAAGTTCAGTGGTGGAAAGCCCAATGATGGAACCAGGTCCAAACCGAACCAACATCCGAATAGGCCAAGGAGAGGTTTGTTTTTTGGCCCATTAAGAGAGGAAAGTGGGTTATCAGGATCTGGGAAGAGATTACGGACAAAGAAAGACAGTGTCGGAAGAAGCGGTGGAGTATTTGTTTTACCCACAGGAGAGAGATCGGTGGAGAATGGGCAGACAAGGGAGCGAGTAGAGGAGAGTGTCGAGACTCGTACTAAACAAGAGGAGAATCGTAAGAAGGAGGACTTGGTTATGCAGTTGGCTCCGGCAGCGATTGATGCCGGAAGTAACAAAGCACAACATGAAGCCCCGACATTTCAGCTGCAAAATTTGAAGCTCATCATGAATACATTATTCTGGAATTGCTGAGGGCGACTAAACCCAACTTTAGAAGATCTATTCATTACAATTTGAAGAAATTCAAAACCGATGTGTTGGCTCTGTTTGAAACACATGCTAGTGGAGACAAAGCTCAGCGAGTTTGTCAAGGGTTGGGATTCGATAAGTCTTTTTGGGTAAATGTAGTTGGTCAGAGTGGAGGAATTTGGTTATTATGGAAGTCGGTTTTTTGGGATATCACAGTGGTTGAGTCGTCGGAACAATTCATTCATGCTAAAGTCGATACGGGTCTGGAGATTTTGAACTTGATTGTCTTGTATGCAGCCCCAACAGTTGGTCGTAGAAGTGGATTATGGGGTCAACTTACACGTATAATCAGGAACATCAATGTCCCATTAATCATTGGAGGAGACTTCAACACCATTGTTCGGTTGGATGAGAACACTGGTTGTAATGGAAGACTCTCGGGAGATTCATTGGCTTTTGGAGAATGGTTGAATGAGTTTTTTTGTAATTGATATGGGATTTAGAGGTAGCAAGTATATATGGAGAAGGGGTCGGGAGAAGAACACGTATATTGCAAAGAGACTTGATAGGGTATTGTGTTGTGGTCATTCAAGATAGCGGTGGCAGGAAGCCGTGGTAACCCTTTTACCATTCCTGTCGTCGGATCATGCTCCGATGTATTTACAACTCTGTCCTGAGGTAGCAGGGGATCGAAGGAGGAGGCCTTTTAGGTTCAAAGCAGCTTGGATTCAGCACGATAGCTTCAAAGATTTATTACGGTCTTCATGGAATGGAGAATTAAAGACTCCGGAAGCTTTTTAGATTCTGCGAGTTAAGTTACGGAGATGGAATAAGGACGTCTTTGGTGATGTTCAGAAGAGGAAAGGCAAGTTAATGGATAAGATTAAGCTCGTGCAAGACTTGGTTGAAATTACTCTGTTTGATGATTTATTAGAGAAGGAGAGGAATTTTATTAGAGAATTTGATACGGTATTGGAACAGGAGGAAGTTATATGGTTCTAGAAATCTAAAGAGAAGTGAGTCGAGTTAGGTGATCGAAACACTGGTTTTTTCATACCTCCACCATTATTCGGCAAAGGAAAAACCGAATAGAGAGTCTAAAGGGAGAAGATGGTCACTGGGTTTCACAGTCACATGAATTGGAGGAATTGGCTATTAATTACTATACTCGTCTTTACTCCATGGATTATGTAGATGCTACAGTTGAGAAATTGCCTCCTGAGGGCTTCATGGAACAGATGCGGAGGGAGTTAGCTGGTCGTATGGAACCATTTATAGGGAAAGAGGTGGAGGACGCGTTACAGAGTATGGGAAGATACAAATCTCCAAGACCAGATGGGTTCCAGCCCGTGTTCTATCAGTTGGGTTCCAGTCCAGCAGTTGGGATGTGGTGGGGGAATATGTCACTTGATTCTCTTTGGATTTCTTTGCTACAGGAGTCTTACCCACGGGAATGAATGATGCTCTTGTTGTTCTCATCGTAAAAGTGATGAAACCGAAATTTATTACACAGTTTCGACCAATAAGTCTTTGCAATGTTCTTTTCAAGATTATTACGAAGATAATGGTGATGAGGTTAAAGCCACTGATGTCGAAACTTATGGGGCCAACTTAAGCAAGTTCCATACCGGGAAGATTGAATGCGGACAATATTGTCATAGTGCAGGAAGTCATTCATTCTATGAGGAAGAAGAAAGGCAAGAAAGGATGGATGCTTTTGAAATTAGATCTCAAGAAAGCTTATGACCGAATCCGATGAGACTTTCTTGAGGATACGTTGCAAGCGGCAGGATTACCGGATAATTGGATTTGGTGGATCATGGAGTGTGTAGCTAGCCCATCGATGCACATATTATAGAATGGAGAGAAGACAGACGCTGTTAAGAAGACAAGGTGATCTCTTGTCTCCATACTTGTTTGTACTATGTCTGGAACGCTTATGCCATATGATTGAAAAATTAGTTGAGTCGAAGGAATTGAAACCAATTAGTCTATCCACAGGCGGACCAAAATTGTCGCATATATGCTTCGTAGACGATCTCATTTTATTTGCTGAAGCATTGATGGCGCATATACGAGTGGTTCAAAGAGTTCTTGAATGGTTTTGTGTTTCATCGGGTGAGAAAGTAAGTCTTGAAAACTCTAAGATTTTCTTCTCTGAGAATGTCTCTCGCGACTTGGAAAAAGCAATTAGTGACGCTAGTGGAATTAAGGCGACAAGAGAGTTAGGAAAGTATTTGGGTATGCTATTCTTCAAAAGAGGATAAACAAAGATACATTTGGTAAGGTATTGGAAAGGATTTCGTCTAGATTAGCCGGTTGGAAGATACATTTGGTAAGGTGTTGGAAAGGATTTCATCTACATTATTGATTCCAAGAAATTAATTTCTTGTCCAAATTCCAAACCATACCGTCTGAGAATTTCTAAGATAGTTTTGCCTTCACCTTCTTTTGCCTTACAAAAGAAAAGTTTGTCGCCAGCAAACAACATATGATATATCAATGAGCTTCGCCGAGCTATTTTAATTCCTGTTAATAAACCATCCCTTTCTGCATTGCGAATATTGGCCAACATGACCTCCCAAGATTCTTCCGTTAGGGATTTCTGATTTAAAATTCCAAATTTCGGGTTTTGAAGAAGAAGAAGAAGTTGTCGGGTATTTCGGATAAGGGTTTTGGTACAGTCAAGTTCCCAATTTGGTTTACTCTTTGGTTTAAGTGATTTCAGATCTTGTTATCTATTAAACCGATTAGATTTCAGGGGAAATAAGAGTAAAACTTTTGATTTGTGGGTAAACAAGAGTTTAATTTCCATATGGTGGAGCAATTGACCGAGGCATAGTTTATGTGTAGTTATGGTGCATATGAAAGTTTTTGGGGGATATAGACCATCTGGTTATCTATTAAACCAATTAAATTTCAATTGGTGAGGAAATAAGAGTGAAACTTTTGATTTGTAGGAAAACAAAAGTTTAATTTCCAGATGGTAGAGAAATAGACCGAGATATAGTTTATGTATAGTTAGAGCACCATTATATGTGGTAAATTAGGGTAAATATGGACTTATTTTGTTTAATAAATCCATTAAACAAAAGGAAAGTGGGCCACAAAACATATTTACAGTTCTAAAGATAGAACTTATATTTGCCGTAAATATAACACATGTGGGTCGTTGTGATTGGTTGAGTGTGGTGGAGTTTTGGTGAAGCAGATCGAGAAGAAGAAGCAGATCGGAGAAGAAGAAACATATCGGAGAGGAGATGAAGGGAGAAGAAGACAAAGAATGTAATTATAAAAGAAAGTTTTTTTTTTTGCAAAAAAAGTAATAAAATATTCACTATATGACAAAAAAAATTTTACCTTTTTCTTTGGAAAAAGTTACTTGGTAAAAATACAGTAAAAAGTGGACCTATTTATATATGGAGAATTTCCTAAAATCCTTAGGGAAACTAATTTGGACATGATCAAGATTACAACTGAGCATTTGTGGGAGCTGGAATCCTACAATTAGAATTTGTCGGGTTCGCAGTAGATCTGAAGAACTTCCTAGCAATAATCTTAAGAACAGTTTGAGGAGATAGAGTTTTATTGCTGTTTTGGCAGTAAAAGTACAAGGATTTTGTGTATGCAATTCGTGATCGCCCAAAATGAGGATGATACAATGATATTTATACTACACTAAGTCGGCTAGGGTTTCTGGCGTGAGCTGCACTCCTAGGTCGGCAGGCCCATTAACGGTTCAGCCCGCTTACCGTTTGGTTCAGCCCAGTTAAATGGGCTGAGCTGAACTGGGCCTGTTGAATAGATGAAGTCCTGAAATCGGCTCAGCCGGTTTGGTTCGTTACCGCCGTTGGTTTATTAACCTCCCGACCGGTCAGCGCATCCCATAAATTCGGTAGAGCTTTTCCTCGCCCAGACTTAGCCATGTTCTTCTGATGATCTTCAAGGAGTGGGATTTGACCTCTACAGTTAGCCCCCCAGCTCGGAATTATCAGTAATGGTGAAGCCGAGATAATGTTAAAAGTTTCAGATCATATAGAAGAAAATGTTCCAACTGTTTCCCCGAGTTTTGGATTCGGGTTCCTAATTCGGTTGGTACGATTAAAGAATTTCCCGAGCCGCTTGGTGTAATGAAAGCCGTAGTGCTGAGGCGCGGCTCGAGTACGATTTTTGCTGATGTTAAAAAAAATTTTTGTTTTATTTTTTTTATTTTTTATTTTTTAAACGCCGAGCCGCGTAACGGTGTTGCCGTTAAAATTCTCGTTCTGCCGATCCACGGCTTTTTACTTATGATTCTCGTGGCTCGGGCTTTATGAGAAAAGGAGATGAATTGGGCTTTTAGTGGACTTTTTGAGGAAGAAGAGGGAAAAATCTAGGGTATTTGCGGATTCCGAGGCAAATCCTTTAGGTTGCCTCCTATATAAATGAGAGAAAGGGAGAAATTATCATCACTTCATTTTCCAAAAGATCTAGAGGTACTCTTCTCTCATTTCTCTCTCTTCCCCACGTTTCCCTTCTTTTTTTTTGTTGTTTGTTTTTTTTTAAATCCCGCCGTCCGACGGCTAGGGCTCCGCCGGAAATCTTCGCTCCTCTGACTCGCGAGCTCTGTCGGCGATCTTTGCTCCTCCGACCCGCGAACCGCCTGTCGGTGATCCTTGCTTTCCCGACCCGCGAGCTGTCCGTCGGTGGTCCTGGCTTCCCCGAACCATGAGCCGACGAGGAGAGATCTGCCGCTGAGCCGAGGCTTGCGTGATTGGGGATCCCAAGCTGTGAGTTGATACGGGTTGATGTGCTGGAATCATTAATCGGTCACCGCTTCCCCAGCCACCGTTCTTCCGTGACCCGAGATGCAAACCGAGCCTTTGCTATTTCGACCCAAACCGTGAACCCGGAGGAGGAGACCCAGACCGATGATCGAAAGAGGCCCGAGTCGTGGGCTTCATTGTTGTGCCGAGGTATTTCCGTTAAAGTGTGCCACGTTTTTAGAAACAAACCACTTTTTCTCGAAGATTTTAAGTAACGAGCCACGTTGCTTTAAAAGCGAACCGTTTTTTCGAAAACGAGCCACGCTCTCTTGCATACGAACCGTTTTAAAATCAAAAATCCTTTTCCAAACAAGCCACGCTGTTTGTTAGCGAACAGTTTACTGAAAAGCGACTTACTTCCTATGTCAGATGAATCGAGTCGCGGTGATTCTCCCAAGCCGATATCTTCGGGTGTGCTGTCTAGCACAGAAAAACCAAATCGGTTGGATATTATTGCTCCTACTCTCCACGATTCTTCCACCGAAGGAACTGAATTGTCGGAAGGACCGCTTCTTGACAGGAAGCCGCAAAGAAAAATGATACGACCCGATCCTCCCGGTTCAAGTCTTTCCACCGATGAAACTCTCTTTATTCTTCAGCGACGGTTTACAATCCTGGACTCGGTGGAACTGATGGAACCAGAACCATATGATCGAGCAGAAGAGCCGCCTGAGGGATATTTCACTCTTTATGAGAGTTTTTTCTATCTCTGCTACTTGTGGTTTCCGATCCCTGAGGCCATCCTTCTGTTTTTATGGGAGTACCAACTCGCGCTTGATCAAATCAATCCTCGTGGAATCCGTCACTTGGTTGGGATTTTTATCTAAAGTTATGAGCGCAAGATAGATATCGGAGCGGACCCCTTGATGTGCTTCCTCGATGTTCAGCGCCGTGGACCAAAGAAAAATAGAAAATACTATCTTTCCTACAAAAAGCTGAGAAGAGTGATTGATCGTTTTCCAAGTAAAGATGAGAATGCGAAAGATTATTTATTCTTCATAAAAATTTCTGAAGCTTCAGTGGGGCCGAACTGCCTTCGGTCGGTTAAAACCAAATGGAGGCAGATTGGTAGCGGATTTGTAGTTTTCTTAGGATCGCGGAGTAGCTGTTTATTTGTTTTGACACTTGGATAATTGTATGATTATAACCAATTTTGTTTTTCCTCCTGTTTTGCAGTTTGCCCGCTACCAGCAGCGGAACCTCCCGGTCTTAAAAAGATTCACAAGAAGCTTGCGGCTTGCGGGTGCAATTGGAAAATAGATTTCAGCTTACACCGGGTCGAGAGAGCATGAGCTATTCGAGAGGATCTTTTAGTCAAACCGTCATCACCACCGTCTTCAGATCACTCGGGCGACATGAGGAGGCCTACTTACCGTGACAGGGAGATAGCCGAGGAGAAAGAGCGCAAGGCCTCTGAGGAGAGGAAACGGAGAGCCGCCAAGGAGACGGAGAGCCGATTTGAGGAGAGGGTTCGCAGGACTCCCACGGACAGAAGACTACCCCTTCCTCCGCCTCCACCGAGCCGTAGCTCGAGATTTGTGCCGACAAAATGCTCGTCTCTCCCGTCCTCATTTGCAGGTGAGCTGCTCGCGCCAAAGAGCTCAAAACCCGCCATTTTAGATGGTGACGATCGCCCGTTATCTTCTCGCCTCGCCGTTCACCAATCAAAGAAAAAGGAAGACGTTGGTGGAAAAGGAAAAGACGGGACGATTCACCAACGCCTCACCGACCTCAAGAGAAAAGAAGTCGCCATGGATGGAAGTAGTGGTAGCCGCGATGATAGGAGTGCGAAGAAGCCGAGACACGATATACGCGAAGTTATACCCGAGCCAAATCTCGGTGTTACCCAAATGACTACGCCTCTTACTCCAGGAGCACTGTATGATAACGCCGAGGCGTCGACAAGTTTCTTTGCACAGGTTCATCATAAGGACGACCGTATGTACATTCCGAGCAGCTTAACCAAGAGCAAAGCCTACTCGGAGATGACTCTTAAAGGAGCTAAGGTATCAAATTATCCTTGTTCTTTACACTTTAGTTTTCATGTTTTGGTTGTCCTGATATTGATGAGTGATCCGTTTGATCTGACTTTCTTGTGTTCTCAATTCTTTGCTGCAATAAACCGGATGGTCATGGAATACGACAAGAGCGCCCAAGAGGATCAAGCCCGTATTGGTGAAGCCAAAACCTCGGCTCATGAGACCGAAGATCGTGTTGCAGCCGAGAAAGAGGAGATGTCCAAGGTGATCGAGGACCTGAGAGCCAAACTAGAAATAGCTAAGTTTAAGTGTGCTGACGCAGAACGCCAAAACGGCGTGTTGAAGTCTGCAAAGAACCGGAACGAGGCAAAGATAGCGGAGCTGACCCGCAATTTGCGCGCCGCCGACGATCTGTTAGAGTCGCAAACCTTACGAGCCGTGATCGAGGCCAAGTAGGAAGTAGAGCAGATGTTTCAAGATAAGATTGCCTGTGCCTTGAAGAAAACTGAGCTTTTGAATGGCGATCCGAGGCAAGAGATGTTAGACCTTGCTTGCATAGAGGCTAACGCCCAACTCATAGAAGTTTTTACCGGTGAAGCACCTCCTTCGTTTGCTCAAGATAACAAAAGGATGGATGAACGTTTACTCCGGTTCGGGAGTGCATATGAGCGGTTTGATGAGATTATCTCCGAGATTCGGGCTGAGCTGACGGTTCCTCCTTTGAAGAAGAACTTGTTTACCGAGATTCATGACAACGAACCGGTCGAGCTATCCGCGGCGAGAACCGGTATTCAGAACCTTTCCAGTTCGAACCTCGACGTGGTTGTCTCTTCGCCGCTCGGTCTCACCATCGATGCTAGGCTTTCTACCAGCTCTGGTTCTGCCGCTTCATCTCTCCCGATTGATGCGAGCGCGTGTATTGCCAGCACTCTGGCCACACCGTCAGCTGCGCCCCAGACAGGTAACTTGCCTAAATCTTCTTTGTAAATCTTGGTGATTCATGGAAAGATAGTTTTGTTCTTAAATGTTTTGAGTTTGGACAGGTGGCCTTGGTGCTACCGAGGTGCCACATGGCTCGGTGGAGATTGTCCAGCCGTGAAAGGAAGACGACATTCCAGGGACGTCTGGATTTGCATCCCACCTGGATCCGACCGCGAAGAAGATCAAAGCAATTGAGGAGCTCGTAGAGAAGAGCAACACTGAGGCCTAAGAGATACCGCCTAGTCACTTGATCCTTTATGTTTTCCTTGTTTGCCTTAGTGGCTTTTGTTGACTATTTTTAGACATTGCATCTTAAATTCGGATGGTTTGTATCCATTATGACTGCGGTTTTTTCCTTGCATCTAGGAAAGATGCGAGATGATTATTATGAAAACGGAGTTTGGTTTTTATGACACTTTTATTTGTTCCGGATTCCCCGAGCAATAGCTTCGCCAAATACTTGCCGTGTTTGTAAAGTGTTGCCGACTTGCGGTGTTACTGATTTTTTTGTTTTCAGGAATGAAAACTTAGATTTATTTTTACCAACGTTCTGTTAGATGGGTTTTTGAGTAAAACATTTTGGGTTTACAGATATGTTGCCCATGAACATAGCTGTTCCAAGGATGAGCACTTAGACTTTTCGTACCAACTTTTTGTTAGTTGGGTTTCTGAGTTGGACATTTTGGTTTACAGATATATTTCCGTGAACACAACCGCTCCAAGAATGAACACTTAAATGTTGTACCAATGTTTTGCTAGTTGGGTTTCCGAGTTGGACATTTTGGTTTACAGATGTGTTCCCGTGAACACAACCGCTCCAAGAATGAACACTTAGAATTTATATAGCGCGTTATTTATCCGGTAGGATGTGGTAGTTTGTATTTGGTAAAGATGTTAGAGTTCACTACTATGGCCAGTAGCAGTGAGAATAAACAAAGATGTTTGTTGAGAAAATGTTAAGTAAACAAATCATAAGAAATGAGTTTTCATACAAATGATGGGTTTTCGGCTAACCGGGGTAATCGTTTACAAAAGATGGGAGTATACGAGTATACGCACCCATTCCCCCCCTCCCCCCCTTTCTTTTGAGGAGGGAGGCAACAGAACTCGTACGAAAACGAGCTGCCTACGTACCCTTTGCAGGGATCAAGTTGCCCCGTAGTTCATGGCAAAAAGCTTAGTAATAATATTTTTTAAGTTTTCTTTCGTTCCACGAGCGTGGGAGCATTTCGCCTTTCATGTTGGCGAGCTCGTAGACCCCTAGGCGGACGACCTTTGTGACCTGATAGGGTCCTTCCCAGTGCGCGCCGAGCTTCCCGGCGTTCGGCTCTGCCGTGTTCTGGAAAACTTCACGGAGGACTAAGTTGCCTTCGTGGAAGCGCCAGATCTTAACTTTGGAGTTATAATATTTTGTTGCGGCTTGCTGGTACTCTGTCATTTTGAATAGCGCCTTATCGCGCCGTTCGTTAATGAGATCCAGCTCGTCCAACATCAAGAGATGGTTAAGTCCTTCCTGTTTGGGGAGTAATCTTCGGCGGACCCCTGGAAAATGAATTTCTAGAGGGATGACGCATTCCGTACCGTAGACAAGGGCGAAAGGTGTTTTGCCGGTGGCCCGGCGGGGCGTGGTTCGGTAGAACCAAAGTACGCCTTCTAGTTCATCGGCCCAGCGGCCTTTCTTTGCTGCCAGCCGTGTCTTCAATCCATGGATGAGTGTTTTATTGGACGCTTCGGCTTGACCGTTGCCTTGAGGGCAACGCGACATAGATTTGGTGCTTCTGATTTTCCACTTATCACAGAAAATATCAAACTTTCTGGAGATGAACTGCGATCCGTTATCGGTGACGATCTCGTAAGGAACTCCGTAGTGGCAGATAATATTCTTCCAGATGAATTTCTCAACCTGCGTATCCTTGATGCTACCGACAGCCTCTGCTTCTACCCATTTGGAAAAATAATCTGTACGGACTAATATATAGCGCTTTTGCCGCGAAGGGTGAAGCGGGCCGACGATGTCCATTGCCCATCTCATGAATGGGTACGGTGATGTCACGGATGAGAGTACTTTGGTAGGCTGGTGAATCATCGGGCCGTGATGCTGACACTTTTCACACCGAGCGGCAAATTTCTCGCAATCCTTGATCATCGTAGGCCAGAAGTAACCATGCCACTTGATTGTGATGGCGAGTGCTCTTCCACCAGAGTGGTTTCCGCATGAGCCACTATGCACTTCCCTCATGATATCGCGGGCTGCCTGTCCTTCTACGCAGATAAGGATAAAACGGGCTGATTGAGCCTTGAGCTTGCGAGCCGCTCATTTATCTGTGGGTGCCTCGCCGTCAGCAAGATAACCACGAATGGCGCCCATCCACTTAGTGTTGCACCCGTACACAGTGGTGTCATCATCTTCGAGATTGGCTGCACTGTGCTCGGGAGGCGACTCATCGTGGAATGCATAAGCATCCTCAGGGAAAGGCCCACGGTAAAAGGTTGTCCTGTCGAAATCGGGTTCTTCATCCATTGCTACTGGGTCATCTGGAGAAACTGGAGTTGCCAGCGGGATTGTGCCGGTGTGTTCGGTAGGCCCGGTGTCCATGGGGGATGCTATGCTCTCGTTCGGCCCGGCTGGGCTCGTGCTAATTTCCATAGGAGACGGACCATCCTGCTCAGCCGACTAGGCTTGAATTTGAAGTTGTTTCTTTTTCGCAGCTTGTGCCCTTGTTAAAATGTTCACTATTTACGGAAGGGGGATGCTTGGTTCTTTGATAAAATCGACCGAGATGATCCGATGAAGGTCATCATCTAACTTTGTTGAAGAGCCGAGGGATGCGAGCGCATCCGCCAGTGAATTTTCTTCGCGCGGGATTCAAGTCAGTGTAAATTCATCAAATTTCACAGCGAGGTCCTTAACGAGCTTCCATTCGATCGTCTTTTGCGGCATACTCGCCGTGGAACTGATTGACGACGAGCTGAGAATCACAGAAGGCGAGGATTTTATTCATATTTAAGCCACGAGCAAGACGTAAGCCAGCGAGTAATGCCTCATACTCGGTTTCATTGTCGGAAGCCCGAAACCTCAAACAGAAAGATTGTTCCAGTGATTCGCCGTCTCGTGATGAGAGGCGAACACCGACCCCGGACCCGTGCTTGGAAGAGGATGCGTCAACGTGGAGTTGCCAAGGGAGGGCAGGTGGTGCCTCGGCTTCTGCCGTGGCATAAGCTTCGGGGAGCTCAACCAAAAAATCGGCAAGTACTTAAGATTTTATGCTTGTTCTACTACGATACTCAATATCAAACTCGCTCAATTCTACAGCTTACTTGGCCAATCGCCCAGATTAGGTTGGACGGTGAAGTACGGCGCGCAGCGGGAAAGTACTGAGCATGATGATGGAGTGTGACTGGAAATACGGCCTGGCGATCGTGATAACGAAGAGCGCTAATTTCTCGGTGAGAGGATATCTTGTTTCAGCTCCCGTCAGCGACTTGCTGGTGTTAAAGATAGGCTTCTGATCTTTTCCATCTGCTCGAACCAAGACTCCACTGACAGCTATTAGGGAGACTGCAACATATAGGAAGAGTGGTTCCCGTGTCACCGGTTTTGCCAGGACCGGCGGGCTTGCAAGATACTTCTTCACTTGTTAGAAGGCCTCTTCACATTTTGCCTTCCATTCGAAGATTTTCTTCCCGCGTAGAGTGTCGTAAAAGGCTAAGCATATTTCAGCAGATCGCGAAATAAAACGGTTTAGCGCGGCCAGTCTTCCAGTTAGGCGTTGTACTTCTCTTTTTGATTTTAGTGACGCTATTTGAACCAGTGCATCGATTTGCGTTGGGTTTGTCTCTATGCCGCGATGTGTTACCATGTAACCAAGAAACTCGCCGGAGGTGACGCCAAACCGACACTTCCAGTGACTATACCAACATTTCGTCTATGTAGACCTTCATTGTTTTACCGAGTTGTTCCGCAAACATTTTATTTACCAAGCGCTGATACGTTGCTCAAGCATTTTTTAAGCCAAAAGGCATAACTTTGTAGCAGTAAATCCCTTGGTCTGTAATAAATGATGTTTTCTCGCGATCGCCAGAATTTATAAGTATTTAGTTATAGCCAGAGAAAGCATCCATGAAAGAGAGCAACTTGTTTCTTGCGGTTGCTTCAACTAGCTGATCAATGTGCGGCAGCGGAAAGCCGTCTTTGGGACAAGCTTTGTTTAAGTCTATGAAATCTACGCACACCCGCCACTTGTCGTTTTTCTTCTTGAGGACGACAGGATTGGCGAGCCAATCCAGGTACTTAACTTCTGAGATCGATCCAACCTCATCGTTAACTGCTTGAGCTCTATCTGGCCCGAATATTCGGCGGTTTTGTTTAACCGGTTTGAAGGTCAGGTCAACATTCAGCTCGTGACTGGCCACGGCAATATCAATTCCTGGCATGTCTTCTGCGGACCATGCAAATGTACTCAGATTTTTCTTTAGAAAAGTGACTAACTCCTGCTTGATTGACTTGCTGAGGGTTGCACCGATTGCTAAGCATCGCTCCGGATTTTCATCGTTAATAAAGATGGGTATCACCGGCTCGCATATCAGGTGTGCCGCTTCTTATTCGTGGACCTCAGCAACCTGTAATTGCTATAACAGGTTGGAGATCTCTTTGACAGATTCCCAATCTGTCATTTACTTTTTTCGCTTCTCCTTTGGGATAGGAATAGTTGCTTGGCTCCTTAGTTTGTGCGATGCTAGGAAACACGTTCGGGACGCCGTTTGACTCCCCTTGATCACCTTTACCCCTTTTTTGGTAGGGAACTTGAGGCACAAGTGTTATGAGGATGCCACTGCTCGCATTGAGTTGAGCCAAGGTGTACCCATTATCACATTGTATATAGCGGGGTTATCAGAAACAAAAAAGTTAACTGCTTTGGTGACATCTTCGACACAGACGGGTAAATCGATCGTTCCTAGGGTCATAGTGGTTTCGCCATTGAAATCGGTGAGTGGCTTGGAATGGGCTTTGACTCGGGAAAAGTCAATTTTCATTCGCGCCAACGTCTCTTTAAAAATGATGTCCACAGTACTACCTGTATCGATCAGAACGCGCGCGGTATCCAAGCCATCGATAACCAACCGAATCACCAGTGGATCATCGTGTGGTTTGTCGATGCTGCTAGTTTTAATTTCTTCAAATGAAATGATGTCATTTGGGAATTTTGAAGGTCTGGGTACATTTGCCCCAATTTCGGCGCACCGTTGAAAAGCTTTGATCGATGAGACGGTATCGGCGCAGTAGTGAGAACCGCCCATGATCATGTTCAGCACCCTCCTTTTCTGACCTTGCACTGCATTATCGTTTTATCTTTCCCGTTTATTGGGTTCTCTATTAAAGTTTCCCTCTTCTTGGTTTGCCGCTTCTTCGATTTTGAAGTCCTTGATGCTTATTTCTCCTCCGCGAGCCGAGGATTCGACAGTTAGCCGTTGAATGCCCGTGCATTTGGTGCAGCTCGCAGAATGCTGATTTGTCATGTTCGTGTTGCTGGTCCAAGTATTGCTGAAACTGCGATCTCTACCGCGGCCCCGGCCTCGACATCCTCCGCGGCCGTAGCCTGGTGAGTCCACTTGGTAATTGTGTGCACCTCTAAAACCACCTTCATGTTGCACAAAGTTGCCGTGTTGCTTTTTTGCTGTTGGTGTCGCTGCTTGCTGGGAGTCAACATTTTTAGACTTCCCGTATTTTTGCGCCAGAGTCTTGACCTCTTCTTCACTTTTAGTAAATCCGGTTTCCCGATGCAGAGCATCCTAAATTGTAGATGGCTCATTTACCGTCATCTCCCTTCGGAATTCAGAGTTGTACCAAAGACCCTTTTTCAAAGCTTTCAGCATTGACTTGTCATCTATGTCTTTCACCTGAGTCATAACAAGCTTGAAACGTTCGATGAAGCTTCGTAGGGTTTCGGTTGCGCCTTGAGTCATAGTCCAGATATCAGCCTCCGAAGACCTCATCTCAATCAGAATGGCGTATTGCTTCAAAAAATCCTTGGACAGCTGGTGGAAGTTATCTATGGAGTTCCTTTCTAAGCTTGAGAACCAGTGGAGAGCCGTTCCCTTGAGGTGCTCTATAACCAAGAAGCAGTAGCCGATGTTTTTCTCCTCCTGCCAAAAGTTGGCGCAGGCCACTGCGATGGAAAAAGCAGTAATATGCTCGGTCGGGTCGGTTTTCCCTTGTATGTTGGTATTCTGATTTTCCCAGGGTCGGAAAGCCGCGCCTTTGTGATCCGTTCGGTGAATGGCGTTGTTCGCGCCTCTTCGAGTACTCGATCAATATCTGGGACTTTGTTGATTGCCCTGTGAACCTGAGAACGCATGGTGGCTTTGAGCTCATCCATCTCTTGCTGTTGGAGTTTAGATGTTTCCTTTCTCGCGTCAGCTGCTTCGACCTGTTCGACCCACTGGAGATTTTCTTCTTCTTCAGCGAGCTTTCGCTCATGCTCAAATTGGCTTCTTTATCGCACGGTTCTTCCGGCGCCTACTAATCTAGAGTCGTCGGTGTTGTTTTCTTCCTCGGTATCATCGATGATCTAGACAATTCGCGCAGTTACGTTCTCGGTTGGTGTACCTCTTTCTTTGGCTCACTGATTTGGCTCGCCGGGTGTACCTGAAGCAATTTGCACATGTTTTAACCAGTTTTAATCTCTATTAAAACAACCTAGTGACAATTCTTTAGCCTAGGATCTAGGGTTTGTAAACAACGAATCTACAAGAACGGATCTCGAATATACCTGGAGATTATGTAGCGGAAGATTGTTAGGTTATCGAGATCTGTAGCGCATCAAATGTTGCACCTCTACGGTTAGTCCACACGCACACAAACTGGAATCCGCAGGGATGGTAGTGCCTGAAATCGGATCTCTTAGGGAATCCTACGTTTCAGAGGCGGCTATGGACTTAAGGCTTCTCGGGTTTTCGTGCCTCATATCCTATATATAGACACGAGCCAAAAACCTAATTGACCAGTAAATAAAACGGCTCAATTTAAGTCATTAAACCAAAATCCCTATTTTGATTATTGGTCTGTGTCGATCGACACGACTCATTTGTGTCGATCGACACACTCTTTAAAACACGTTTCTTATGTGTATCAAATACACATCATTTGAATCATTACATTAATGATTATTCCCACATAAAGTTTATCCAGTTTGCTTAGGTGTGTGACCCTGTAGGATCATATAATACTAGTAATGAGTTCATAACTCATAGATCATCAGCGGCTTCTAGCAAAACGTCATGACCACCTAGTATCATATGAATGTCTAATCTCGACAGTACAACTATCACCAGAGTAAATACAAGTGTGATTTCAGGACATTCCCAACAATCTCCCACTTGTACTGGAATCAACTATTCCCATAATCCCTTCGTCTCTATATCTCGATATGGCATAAGGCAAGAACCGTGTCATCCTTATTATAGCCAATATCACGTTCATCGAAGTCCGATTTATACTGATTAAAAACAAACGACTGACAATCACCTCGTTTGAGTGCGGCCACGCATTTCTCAGCATCAAATCCGCGATGGGCCCTGAGATATTTATCTCCTGTTATATAGGAGGGACAAATCCCATCTTGTTCCATCCCTGTTACTTCACACACTTCATGATACGCCCAATCAATGCCTTTATAGTCACCTGTTACGGATAACGTTTGACAAAGTCAAAGCGGACCAATTCATATGCAAGAAATCATGATGAACTCAGGTCTAAGGACTATACTCTATAGTCGTAATGAGAACCTCTTATGACACTTATATAACTATCCTGTAGAGTTCTCATTAGCGGGTCATGTCCGATCATATGTTCTCTAACATATATCTATGTGATTGACTTTAAAACTCTTATTAATGACTCCATGAAACTTAGTCATCAGTCACCTCACATACCAGTCTCATGCGGTTGTCAGTGTCCCACTTTAACAACCTTGACCAGGGACAAATATAATCTATGTCATTTATCACTTATAGGGTTTCATGATCAAGTCCTCAACTTGATGACCTATAAAATTCCATAAATTACTTTGGGACTATTATTTAATTATCCAATAATCAAATAATACATGAAACAATTTCATCATGAAATAACCAAAGTATGTCTATATGAACATCATAATATAACTAAATCCATTACAACTCCCACTAGAATCAAGATCACATCTTAATATATCCAATACCTACCGCAGGAGGGTGAAACTCATGCTTAGGTCGTGGCAGAGGCTACGGTGCTCTGCTTGGAACCCTTTCCAACAAACCGCAAGCCGCGGTGCTCTGCTTGGAACCCTTTCTAACAAACCGCACCGCCATATAGACACAAGACATAACCAGGTTCCGACCGGAAATCGTCTTTGTCCGTCTAACCACTCTCAACAAAAAATGATTACTTCCTAAGTTTACCAAGCTCCTATCCTTAGTATTCCTCAAATACTTGAGAATATTCTTGGTAACTGTCCAGTGACTTTCACATGGATCATATTGGTATCTACTCATCATGCTTAAAACACAAGCAATATCTGGACGAGTGCAGGTCATGGCATTCATGATAGATTCCACTGCATACGCCTGGGAATCCTACTCAAACGTTCTTGCTCAGACAGTGTCTAGAGACATTGCATCTTGCTAAGATTAATGCCATGAGACATTGGTATGAGGCCCTTCTTGGAATCATGCATACTGAACCTGTCCAAGACCTTATCACCATAAGCATCTTGACACGATCCAATTAGCCTACCCAATCTATCTCTATAGATTCTTATTCCAAGAATTCACGCGGCTACTTCCATGCCTTTCATTGAAAAAACAACTTCCGAGCCAAGTTTCTAAAACTGAAGCAACGGAACATCATTTCCGAGAAGAAGTATGTCATCTACATACATAACGAGAAATGCAACTACACTCCCACTAGTCTTCTTGTAAACACACGGTTCCTCTTCATTCCTGATGAAGTCAAACCTTTTGACCGCTTCATCAAAACGAAGACTTCAACTTCGTAATGCTTGCTTCGATCCATAAATGGATCGATGAAGCTTGCATTCTTTCCCAACATTATTAGGATCTGTGAAAACTCAGGTTGTGTCACGTACACACCCTTTTCCAGAATTCCATCAAGGAAAACTGTTTTTCACATCCATCTGCCAAATCTCATCACCATGATAAATGGCATTTACTAGGATAATCCTAATGGATTTAAGCATAACAACTGGGGAATAGGTTTCTTCATAGTCATACCATGAATTTGCTTGAAACCTTTAGCCACAAGCCAAGCTTTGAATATCTGGATATTCCCATTTCGGATCTAGCGGCTCCAAGCCACTTATCGGAGTCCGGGCCCAACACTGCTTCTTCAAAATTTGCATGCTCGTCATTGTCAATGATCAACAAGTCATGACAATCGGTCGCGAGAAATCCATATCTCTCGTGATCGTTACAAATCTTTTCGGATCTGCGAACTTCAGGCACCACAGGTGTAGGTTCTACAACTCTTTGCAGATCTAGCTACTGCTCTTCCTTAACAGGTTGAGCAATCTCCTGTGACTCTCGAACATCTTCGAGTTGTATTTCACTCCCACTGTTCTTCTTGGAAAGACAATCTCTCTTAAGAAAACATAGTTCTTAGCAACAAACACTTTGTTTTCAGAATAATTGTAGAAGTAGTAAGCCTTGGTTTCCTTAGGATAACCAATCGAAGTAGCACTTATCGGATTTGGGTGTGAGCTTGTTAAATGTTTTACATAAGCCTCACTACCCCAAATTTTCCAGGAAAGACAAATTGGAACATTTCCAGTCCACATCTCATGTGGTGTCTTTGCAATTGATTTTGATGGAACCCTATTTTTTGTAAACTCAGACATTTCTAGAGTGTATCCCTAAAAGAGATAATGGAAGATCTTTGTGACTCATCATTGATCGAACCATATCCAATAAGGTCTGATTCCTCCTCTCGGAAACTCCATTCCATTGGGGCGTTCCATGAGGAGTGAGCTGTGAAACAATTCCACACTCTCTCAGATGATCACTTAACTCTTGACTTAAGTATTCTCCTCCGCGATCTGATCGAAGAAGTATTCTCCTCCGCGATCTGATCGAAGAGCCCTAATACTTTTCCTCTAGCACTGGTGCCCATCGGGCCGCACACATCTGTATGTATAAGGCCCAATAATTCTTTGCCCTTTCATTTAGTTTGATAAAATGGGCCTTAGTCATTTTGTCCAACAGTAGGATTCACATTTCTCACATGATTCACAATCAAGTGAGTCCAGAAGCCCATCACTATGGAGCTTCAGAATCCGATGTGGCCCAAAACGACAATGCCAGAGAACCGTTTTGTGTTTATGTTATAGACAGGCATAGATTGGTTTAAGACATAAAACTCATTCTCTAATGGGGTGCTACCATAGAACATATCATTAAGATCAAAAGAGCAACATTTGTCTTTTATCAAAATAAAATCATTCAAAATCATACAAGAAAATGAAATGACATTTCTGCTCATAGCAGGTACATAATAGCAATTATTTAGTTTCTAAAACCAAGCCTGAAGGCGACTATAGATGGAAACTTCCTACAGCTAATGCAGCAACCCTTGCTTCATTCCTGTTGAGCATATCCACTTGTCCCTTCTTCAACGTTCTATTGTTGCTTAGGCCCTGCATATTTCAATAAATATGAGCACCACAACCGGTATCTAATACCCTTAAGATAGAAATTGAAATAACATAAATACCTGAAGAAGAAGTCTCATACATCTTCATTATTTCCATAGTATCTTCCATGTATTTCTTGCATTTTCTCCTCCAATGCCTTGGCACCCCACAGTAGCTGCATATATCGTCATCAGATATGCCAGACTTGGGTTTAGTGGGAGACTCGGGCTTTTCCTGATTCACAATCTGGACGGCCTTTCTCTCACCCTTGTCTTTACCAGGTTACTCAAACCTTTTGCCCTTCTTGATGTTAAGCTCAGCTGTCTTGAGCATGTCATGCAGCTCAGTCAACGTCTTCGTCAAGGCTTTCTTGATATAGTACTTTATGAACTTATCATAGCTTGACGGCAGAGACTGCAGAATGATGTCAGTAGCCAACTCTTGGCTAATAGGACAATCCAGTCTCCTCTGGTTATCAATATAACCCATCATCTTTATGACATGAGGACTCACTGGAGCATCCTTTGGTAGCTTGCACTCAACTAGAGATTTAACCGTTTGGTATCTCTCAGTTCGAGTCTGCTCCTGAAACATAGCTTTCAGGCTAGTGACTATCTCGATAGGCGATTCCACGTTCTCAACCTGCCTCTGCAAGTCCGAGTTCATGGTAGCCAACATCAGACGGTGCACGTCGACCACATCATAATAATGCCTATTCCAAGCATCATATACTGCATGTGAGGCATTGGACCTTAGTTTCTCGGGGAGAACTTTCTCAAGGACATAGTCCTTTCTCTCCTGCTTGAGAACAATTCTCAAGTTCCGATACCAATCAAGGAAGTTGGATCCATTTAACTTGTCCTTCTCAAGGACGGATCTCAACGAGAAAGAGTTCTGATTAGATATAACTATAATAAGAAAAGGAAAAATCAGTTATGATATTCAGGAAATGAGAAATCTTAACAATTAAGAAAACTCGCATTATACTCAAAACAATGTTTCCTCAAATGAATATAATGATCCAAGATCCATATTTCACCAAAACCCGAGCGAGCCACTGGCTGTCACTCAAATCTTAGCTATATAGGTAAGCAACACTTTGCTAATCATATCCAATATGACTCTTGGTTGTGGATAAGACATCTTATGTTTTATCCACCTGATGTCTCTGGGCCCAGAACTTCTGATAGCCCATTCAAGTAAACCAATCTCTTCAGTCATGTAATAGTTGATGTCATGCACTGCAAGCCCATCAACTCAATTACCTACTGCCTTACTCATGTAACTGCGGACACCTTGCACTGCAAGCCTATCACGCAATGAAATGAGTCTTGACAGCTGACAAGATCGGGAAGACATCCAGAACACTTGATATTTAGTTGAGGAACTGGATCTTTAATCCTAACACATATCCAATATGCATTCAGGAAGGTTTAGAATCTCATTAAATCTGGTTTGGTTATTTGATTGTAGGTTCACTAACCCATAATTTTCGTAGGCTGTCGATTGACACTACCTTAGTGTCGATCGACACTCACCTCTCTGGAACAGTTCTTCGACAACCGATCAATCCAATTGAACCGGTTTCGATAACCGACCCGATAACCGGTCAGTGTCGATCGACACAACATTTGTATTGATCGACATTGACTAACCAAATTTAATTTTCTATAACCGATCAATCCAATTGACCGAATCGATAACCGGTCAATCCAATTGAACTGGATTGATAATTGGTCTCTGTCGATCGACATAACGATTGTGTCGATCGACGCTAACCAAACCAAATCAATTTTGCGATAACCGGTCAATCCAATTGAACCGAATCGATAACCGGTCAATCCAATTGAACCGGGTCGATAATCGGTTGGTGTCGATCGACACAACATTTGTATCGATCGACACTAACCAACTCGCAATAAGCCGGTTTAATTGATTTCTAACCAAGCGCGATAACCGATTCAATCCAATTGAACCGGTTAACCAATCGCAAGGTCGTGTCGATCGACCTAACCATTTGTGTCGATCGACACTTGGGTTTCTAGAACTTTGATCTTACGATCGAAAACCCTAAAATTTTAGCAAAGTCGTGTCGATCGACACAACCATTGTGTCGATCGACACGATCGGTTCTGATCAACTTTAACAAAACGAATTTCAGTGAAAATTGATCTAGTAAGCATCCTAAACATCACATGTTTCAATCTAAATTCTCTAATTAAATTATATGCTTTTAGATTCATTAGTTAAACCCTAAGGCTCTGATACCACTGAAGGAATTTGCACAGGTTTTAACCAGTTTTAATCTCTATTAAAACAACCTAGTGACAATTCTTTAGCCTAGGATCTAGGGTTTGTAAACAACGAATCTACAAGAACGGATCTCGAATATACCTGGAGATTATGCAGCGGAAGATTGTTAGGTTATCGAGATCTGTAGCGCATCAAATGTTGCACCTCTACGGTTAGTCCACACGCACACAAACTGGAATCCGCATGGATGCTAGTGCCTGGAATCAGATCTCTTAAGGAATCCTACGTTTCAGAGGCGGCTATGGACTTAAGGCTTCTCGGGTTTTCGTGCCTCATATCCTATATATAGGCACGAGCCAAAAACCTAATTGACCAGTAAATAAACCAGCTCAAATTAAGTCATTAAACCAAAATCCCTATTTCGATTATTGGTCCGTGTCGATCGACACGACTCATTTGTGTCGATCGACACACTCTTTAAAACACGTTTCTTATGTGTATCAAATACACATCATTTGAATCATTACATTAATGATTATTCCCACATAAAGTTTATCCAGTTTGCTTAGGTATGTGACCCTGTAGGATCATATAATACTAGTAATGAGTTCATAACTCATAGATCATCAGCGGCTTCTAGCAAAACGTCATGACCACCTAGTATCATATGAATGTCTAATCTCGACAGTACAACTATCACTAGAGTAAATACAAGTGTGATTTCAAGACATTCCCAACAGTACCGCCAGTTCTCCGCGTGCCAGTGATCGTTGAAGTGAGGCCTGTCGGGATCCCACGAGTTGCAGGCTTTTGAAAAATCCCTGGTCCGCGAGTGCGGGTAGCCCTGTCAGGGCTCGTACCTCAGCTGTCAAGGATTTGTTGAGTGCCTCCTAGTCCTTAGACTTCTTGAGCAGCTCTACCAACATCTCCTCCAGGTCATTGACGTTCCGTCGCTCCAAATCCACTGAGAGGCACCTGCTCTTCTCTGTTCCGTGAGCCGTCTGCTCGCCGCGGGTCCTCTGCTCGCCGCGGGTTCTCTGCTCGTCGCGAGTTCTCTGCTCGTCGCGAGTCCTTTGCTCGTCGCGAGTTCTCTGCTCGTCGCGAGTCCTCTACTCGTCGCGAGTCTTCTGCTCGTCGCGAGTCCTCTGCTCGTCGCGAGTCCTCTGCTCGTCGCGAGTTCTCTGCTCGTCGCGAGTTCTCTGCTCGTCGCGAGTTCTCTACTCGCCATGAGTCGTCTGCTCATTCTGTCCGGCTGTCCCGGAGCCGTTGAGCATCATCTGCTGGTTCTGATCAGCGTTGTCGTCGGTGGTGTTGTTTCGTTGGGTTATTTCGCTGCTACCGGTCATCTTCTCAAATTTGCTTCTGAGATCTGTGTATGAAGTTTTGCTAAAAATACCCTTCTTCTAGCGCCAAATTGTGGGAGCTGGAATCCTACAATTAGAATTTGTCGGGTTCGCGGTAGATCTGGAGAACTTCCTAGTAATAATCTTAGGAACAGTTTGAGGAGATAGAGTTTTATTGTTGTTTTTGCTGTAAAAGTACAAGGGTTTTGTGTATGAAATTCGTGATCGCCCAAAATAAGGATGGTACAATGATATTTATACTACACTAAGTCGGCTAGGGTTTCTGGCGTGAGCTGCACTCCTAGGTTGGCTGGCCCATTAACGGTTCGGCCCGCTTACCGTTTGGTTCGGCCCAGTTAAATGGGCTGAGCTGAACTGGGCCTGTTGAGTTGATGAAGTTCTGAAATCGACTCACCCGGTTGGTTCGTTACTGCTGTTGGTTTACTAACCTCCCGCCCGGTCAGCGCATCCTAGAATTTCGGTAGAGCTCTTCCTCGCCCAGACTTAGCCATGTTCTTTTGATGATCTTCAAAGAGTGGGATTTGACCCCTACAACATTCCTTTCCGTTTATGATTTCGAAATCTATGTTTTAAATGTTTTTGATTTTTGAAATTTCATTTTTTATTGAATGTACTAAGTTTTCAATTTGGAGAAAATAAACTTTACTTACAAAAAATACAAATTCATCAATCTTTTTTTTTAGAATCCCTCTATATTTACTACCTATAATCACTAAAGAAAACACAAAATTAAATTAGAGTAAATATGATAATCCCAATACAATTAATAATATAAAATTTTTATATTACCTCACCATTTTACCTATCTATAATGATGCATGGTAAGATATGAAAGTTCTTGGGGGATATAGACTGTTTTCCCATCTAGCCCAAACAAAAGATTGAAAGTTGCCACACTCATCCGAAACACGTGCATCTTCGTTGAGACATTTTTTTAATGAGTTTGGTACCGCTATATATTCATAGTAATAAAATCCTTTTTTATTTGTCATTACATGACAACGTTTTGTCTACATCCATTGAAAAGACACAAACGTTTTCTTCAGAAATTCTTCAACACTTACGACATGTGTTATGCCATGCGGCAGACTATACGAAACCCTGGATACAAATTTCATCTCTTTGTATTACAAGTCTCAAAGACTCAAACCAATATCTTGATTTTCAAAGACCAAAACACCAAACTCATCTTCTCTAAGCAATCATGTTGTCTCTTCATGCTTCTGCTTCTCTCTCTTTTACCTTCTACTTATTACTTCTCAACTTTGTCAATCTAAACTCAGCTTTGGATTCAAACACTGGTCTTTGCACGCCTTACCCATGTAACCAACCGCCTCAATCGCCTTCCTCTACAGGCTACTCTCCATACGGTAATCCTCCTCCACCGTCTTCACTGCCTTCACCGCCTTCACGTTCTCACTGCCCTCCCGTTCCTTCCACAGGCTGTTGCAACCAACCACCACCTTCCACGTTGTATTCTCCTCCGTATCCTTACCTTTTTACTCCCCCTTACCCTTTCGGTGGTGGTGGCAGCGGCCAAGGAGGTGGAGGAGCTGGAGGCGGCACAACTGGAAGTGGAGGAACTGGAGCGGCGGTGACTTACGATTCCTCTTCCGTGCGGGTTTATGTTTTGATGCTTGTGTTAACTTATGTCGTTGTTATCTTTTAGGGCATGCATAGGTTTAGATAAACATTTTAGCTCTATCAAAAGCCACCTTCTTTTTTCTGCTTTTACCTCAAGATTTTTTTTTTTTTGGTCAACCTTACCTCAAGATTTTGTTTGTATAATTTTGATGTAAAGTATTTCGAATAAAAAATAGAGAAAATTGATAAATTAAACCACACTTAACCATAAAATATTCCAATAGGATTTATTTTTTATGAAAAAGTCCCATTAGGCTTTTCAAATTTCAAATCCCAAATACAACTTTGATTTCAAATTAATAATTAAAATTGTTAATTTTTATAATAGTTTTTAAAATCAAAAAAGGAAATATAATAAAATGTTTAATTATAAATAAGAAAAAAGGAAATAAAATAATGATTTAGCAATAAAATCATTACTAAAAACGAAACTAAATTAAATAAAATAAAAAATTAATATCATTTGTTTTTCCAATCAAAGAAAAAAATTAGGGTTTTTGGTAACAAAAAAAAATCAACTTTCTCAAATCAATTCACCAGAGAATTTAACGTCTCTATCATTTATCATTTCCAGCGAGTGGAAACAAAAAAAATTCTAAGTTTTATTTAATTTATACTAAAAATAAAATAGATAAAAATAAAAATAATAATTAAAAATTCTATTTATTTTGGAATTTATAAATATTTATAAATGAAAATCTTTTCATTTTTTTATTTTAGGCAACTAAATATTTCAAAATTTTAATTTTGAAATTAGTTAAAATTCTTTTAAAATATGTAAATTTTTTCATTAGGCAACTAAATATTTATTCCTAAATTTTAAGAAAGTATAATTAATTTCGTACAAAAAAAGATTCTATGACTTGGTAGATAGAAGACAAATTCGTAGAACTCCTGGTAGAAACGTGCTTCTAGATATGATAGAATTATTAAAAATGGTAGAATTTGAAATCTGCCATTAGTAGAAACTTCAAAATTAGTAGAATCGAAATTCTACCTGATTCTACGAAATAGCAGAACGTTGATTATGAAGTAGAATACATGTTCTACATATGGTAGATTTATGTTAAATGGTAGAATCTAAAATGATTATAGAATATGATTATAAAATTCTCTAAATTGATTGATAAGTTAGAGAAAATATAACAAAACTGACAAAAAAATTGAAAATTTGACCTCTGCTTTTTGTTTAAAAGAGACCTCTATTTTGTTTTTCTTTTAAAACTGGGAATCTAAAAATTGGCTAAATTATCATAAGTATTTCAAGCTAAGCAAACGATATAAATTAAATGTTTACGATTTCATCAATCGAAAACGTTTAACCGATATCGAATCGTAAACCGGTCCGCATCAAGTATAGGACGAGCAACATGTCACAACCGTCCACGTGGAACGCACCGAACATTTTTGGATAACACGAGACCAAAATCTATCAAGATTGACGACAAATCAACGGTGTATAATAAATAAACAAAGATCAACGGTGATGATCTTTGAGGGGGAAAAAAACCGATAGAGTCGAGAAAAAAGGAATCATCTGTGTTATCTTGAGACGTTATCAGAGGCATGAATGGCTTCTCTTCCTTTCAACACTATCCCGAGTAAACTTCCATTTTCTAACCATCACGATGATCAAGCTCGTAACCCTTCGTCCACCTCCTACTTTCATCGTGTTTCGTCTCTGTGTAAGAAGGGTGAGATTAGAGAAGCTGTGGGTTTGGTTACGGAGATGGGTTGCAGAAAACTACGGATTGGTCCCAAGATATACGGTGAGATCCTCCAGGGATGCGTTTACAAGAGAGATTTGTCAACGGGACAGCAAATTCATGCTCAGATTTTGAAGGAGGGCGCCAAGAACGAGTACATAGAGACGAAACTGGTGATATTCTACGCGAAATGCGATGCTATTCAAGTAGCTGAGCTTCTCTTCTCGAAATTGAGGGTTCGTAATGTCTTCTCTTGGGCGGCTATTATTGGTGTGAGATGCAGGATTGGATTTCTTCAAGGAGCTTTAATGGGGTTTGTTGAGATGCTTGAAAATGGGATTGCTCCTGACAATTTTGTGATTCCGAATGTTTGTAAGGCGTGTGGTGCGTTGCAGTGGAGTATTTTTGGGAGAGGGGTTCATGGGTATGTGGCCAAAGCTGGTCTTCATGATTGTGTGTTCGTGGCTACTAGTTTAGCTGATATGAACGGGAAATGCGGTGTTTTGGATGGTGCAAGGAAGGTGTTCGATGAAATTCCTGAGGGAAATGTGGTTGCTTGGAATGCATTGATGGTGGGTTATGTTCAAAATGGTATGAACGAGGAAGCGATTCGGCTTTTGTGTGATATGAGGAAGGAAGGTATTGAACCAACCCGTGTCACTGTCTCAACTTGCTTATCCGCTTCCGCTAATATGTGTGGCATCGAAGAGGGGAAACAGTCTCATGCCATTGCCATTGTAAATGGCTTAAAGTTGGATAATATTTTGGGAACATCAATCTTGAATTTCTATTGCAAAGTTGGTTTGATCGAGTATGCTGAGATGATTTTTTATCGGATGATCGCAAAAGATGTCGTTACATGGAATCTGCTTATTTCGGGGTATGTTCAACAAGGGCAAGTTGAAGATGCTATCCATATGTGCCAATTAATGAGACGTGAGAATCTGAAATTCGATTGCGTCACTTTATCGACATTAATGTCGGCAGCTGCACGTTCTCACAACTTAAAACTCGGGAAAGAGGTACAGTGTTATTGTATTCGACACAGCTATGAATCTGATATCGTTTTAGCCAGTACCGCGGTTGATATGTATGCCAAGTGTGGCAGCATTGTTGATACTAAGAAAGTATTTAATTCCACAGTACAAAAAGATTTGATACTGTGGAATACGTTACTTGCAGCCTATGCAGAATCTGGTCTTAGCGGGCAGGCTTTGAGATTGTTTTATGAGATGCAGCTAGAAAGTGTACCACCGAATGTGATAACATGGAATTCGATCATTCTAAGTCTTCTCAGGAATGGCCAAGTTAATGAGGCCAAGGAAATGTTCTTGCAGATGCAATCCTCTGGTACATTTCCAAATCTAATCACGTGGACTAGTATGATGAACGGTTTGGTACAAAATGGTTGTAGTGAGGAGGCAATTCTTTTTCTCAGAAGGATGCAAGAGTCCGGGCTGAGACCAAATGTCTTTAGCATCACTGCCGCACTCTCTGCTTGCGCAATTTGAGCATCATTGCATTTTGGAAGATCAATTCACGGATACATCGTAAGAAATCAGCACCTTTCCTCTTCGGTTTCGATAGAAACTTCTTTGATTGACTTGTATGCTAAATGTGGAGATATAAACAAAGCATGGAGGGTTTTTGGAAGTAAGTTATACAGCGAGTTGCCTCTCTACAATGCCATGATCTCGGCGTATGCATTATATGGTAACGTGAAAGAAGCAATTGCTCTGTACAGAAGCTTAGAAGAAGATGTGGGCAGTAAACCGGAAAATATAACAATTACAAATGTCTTATCTGCTTCTAACCACACCGGGGAGATAAACCAAGCCATCGAGATTTTCACTGATGTGGTTTCAAAACATGGCATGAAACCATGCTTGGAACATTACGGATTAATGGTAGATATTCTTGCATCAGCTGGAGAAACAGAGAAAGCCTTAAGGTTAATCGAGGAAATGCCATACAAGCCTGATGCACGAATGATCCAATCTTTGTTTGCTTCTTGCAGCAAGCAGCATAAGAGTGAGCTGATGGACTATTTATCAAGGCAATTGTTAGAGTCAGAACCTGAAAACTCCGGGAACTATGTGACGGTATCGAATGCTTATGCGGTTGAAGGAAGTTGGGATGAAGTTGGGAAGATGAGAGAGATGATGAAAGTTAAAGGCTTGAAGAAAAAGCCTGGATGTAGTTGGATTCAGAGTAAAGTAGAAGAAGAAGAAGGAGTCCATGTGTTTGTTGCCAATGATAAGACACATCTTAGGAACAATGAGATACGAAGGATTTTAGCATTGTTACTAGATGAAATGTGCTCGGATTCGAGATGATGTAGTGTATGAAATATTAGAAATTTGAATATACATTCCAATGATATTAACTGAAAGTTGAAAATTTCAGCATCCTATAACATGGCATTTCAATAAGGGGCTGCTCAATAAATTGCGATAAGTTATGGGGTCCTGTGCAAATTCTAGAAAATTTGGCCTTTAATTCTTAATTTCTGAATATTTTGGGCTCTTTATTGTAAAATTTTAGGCACAAAAATTTCATAAAAATAGTAAGCCATGGCATGTGCTCTACTTGCTCCCCTCCAAAGTCGGCACTGATTTCAATGGCAAAAAAACAAAGTCGGATAATAGTGGTCCTTGCTCGACGGGTGGGTCTTGCAGTCAAACTCCTCTCAAAGAATGAGGGACAAAGAGATTGATGGAGAAAGATTTCTTGTTCTTATTATAAGATGGCGGATTCGAATGTTATTTCAGAATGTGATTTGAAAAGCATATGTAAGAAAGGGTTAGATGATTGAGGTGTTGGTATTTACTATTTGAAGTCTCATATAGAAGAGTTGTGTGAATATGTTTGACTCATGCAAATTACTATGTTTGGTTTCTTGAAGGTAGAATCGATCAAAATGTAGAAGATTTTGGAAAAAGGGTCATTTGGAAGTTTGGTTTCAAGTACTCACCATATGAACATTCCATTCACAGAGAGTTAAAATTCGGATTTCCCAATCCCGCGAGTCGTATAACACAATTTCTAACCATTTTTTGAGAAACAATTAAAACTTTCTTCACTCAAAATTACAAAATTGTTAGTTTAAGTCTCTTGGATATTCCCTCCATTAGCCCAAACAAATTATGAGAAAAGTGAAGACAATTCTAGAATTATGGAGAAAATTCCAGAATGCTAAAGAAGATTAAGGAGAGTTATGGATAATTCTAGAATTATCATGCTAAGTTATATTAGGATGAGAGTTAGAGATAATTCTAGAATATGGTAAAGTATATTTGTAAAAATGTAGAGAGAACTCTAGAATAATCTAGGACTTAAGGCACCACTTCTATAAATATGGGTGCTTGGTTTCATTTGTGAAGAATAGAAGAGAGAAGAGAGAAACCTAAGAGGAGTGTTCACTTACAAACTTCTCTTATACTAAATCCTTTCTAATAATGAAAATAGTTGGTCTTGAAATTCTAGTTGTCTAATTCCTATCTTATTCTCACAAAAGAATATTGGGTATTTTTCCTAACAAAGTCAGACTTATAATAGGATATGACTCGCGCAAAAGTCTTTTTGTGTTTCTATAACTGAGCTATAGAATTCTTCTTTCGCTCTCTCAAACAGAAGCAACCTCAGGAGAAGTATCTTTCTTTCTGATCCTGCTTCATCTTCTAGGTTTTTGGTTTTCTTCTCTTCTCTTTCACGGCTGCGATTTGAGCTTCTTAGGGTTTGTTTGATTCCATATGGTTATTTTCTTTATTTCTCGAGAAATTCATTAGATATTTAGGAATCATTTCATCTTGAATCCCGTAAATTCGCTATTTTGATTAGTAACCTGTCCGATGATTTGCTCTTGAAGATTTTGTCATCACTTCCTATCAAAGATGTCGTTGAAACCATGTTTTTGTCGAAACGATGGAAGTTTCTTTGGACAATGGTTCAAAAACTTGATTTTGAAGATGGTTTCCTTGCTAATTGTTTTTATGATGAAGATAGTTTTGTTGCCAATTATAATTATTAAGAAGATGAATATACGAAATTCCAACAATATGTTTACAAGTTTATGGTATTCCATAAGTCTCCGGTCCTTGAAACTTTGAAGTTCAACATTGGTTGTGTCCAGTATTGATGATATAACAACATAAATCTGAATTGCAGTTGTTCGCCGTTTGAAATCAACCGTTATCATCCAGGAGATGGTGACTCGGTCACATTGCCAACGTGCCTGTATACATAAGAAAATTGTGGGAGTCGAAACTCGAACAATTAAATTTGTCAAGGGTTTGTGGAGGAATGAAAGATTTCTAGGTTAAACTACGAACGGAAAACACGATTGCTGTTAAGATAAGCTTTATTGATGTTTTTGCATATAAATTTGCGGATCCCTTTCTCTAGGGTAATACAAGCGTATATATTATAGTATTAAGTCGGCTAAGCCCATTACAAAGAAGAAAAGGAAATTTTCCTAAGTCGCAAAGGCTTTCCTTTTGTCGTAGTGGGCCAAAGATACGTGGGCTTTATCTTCTGGGCTCGTGTGATGCTGGACTTGTTGCTACGGCCCAAATCCATCTTGTCGTCATCTCCTTCTCGCCAAAGGTTGATACGGCAATATTGTTGAAATCGGTATTGTTTATGAAGTAGTAGATCGTTTCACTGGTTCGTACACGGAACAATTTGCGTATGGATTGCGAAACAGAAGCATCACTTAACTCGGCAAGACAGCGAACACGAGAAGGCAGTGAACTCGGCAAGATAGTGAACTCGGCAAAAGACTGGGAATTCGGCAAAAGACTAGGAACTCGGTAGAAGACGGTGAACTTGGCAAGACGAAGTCGTCGAGACAGTTTTTAATGAGAGATGATTCGTCATGTGACAATAGTTGCATAGTTTACGGAACATTCAGCGTACCGCGACGATTAACGCCTTAGCATAACCAAGTCGGCAATAGTGAACTCAACACGACCGAGAAGTGATCTCGGCGAAATGGCCTCGGAGAGGTGATCTCGACGAAGTGAAGTCGGCGGTGTGGAAACCCGAAGTCGGCAGTCGGAGAAGTAAGATGAATTCTGCGAGGCGAAAATGATTGATGAAGTCGAGAAACAGTTCTTCGTATGGAAGTGATTCGCTATTCGATAGTAGTCGCAAACAATTATGAAACAGTTTGCGACACGACATGATTTATTATACGATATAATATACGTAAATGAACTAGGCACTAATTATTGAGGCCATTTCTAACCGTTGTCTTCGGGAGAAGGGATTCCGACCCCAACAGTTAGCCCCCCAGCTCGGTACTATGATAATAGTAGCGTAGCGATAAATGTTGTGTACGAAGACAATGGTTAGAAATTTACCGTAAAAGCAGGCTTTGCGTTTGGCCATTATTTCCAATGAGAACCTTATGTCATGTTTAACTGCTTTGTGCCTCATCTTGGTCCGTGGGTTGGAATTTGTGACTATTATGAATTTCAGAACACACAGATTGCAAGCTTCCAGTTCGTACCGTGTTAGTGACTTGTCTTGACATCGTGATATTGTTTTCCCTACGTGCCAAGCGCAAGAAATCACCGCAAGTCAATGATGAGTAGCATTCATCGGTGTAAAGCTCTATCTCGTAGTGACTTAGATTGACCCGATTTTGCTTTAGGCCTTCGTGTAGTGATGACCGAGATGGAACTTGCGAATTTTTACTGATTACGACTCAAACTTTAACAATAACTTGATTTGGATCGGATTCACGCGGAATAGTTAATAGTACCAACGTTGGCATCGAGGTCCCGCCGAATTTGTGTGTCGCTGACATCAACTTTAAAATCGTGCCGATTTCATGTGGACGCTGAGTTGGTGTGTTTGTTTGGTGCCGAGTTGGCGTTTCGCCGATGTCGGCGTTTAAATCGTGCGGAGTTCGTGTGCATGCCAAGTTTGAACAAATTACGTACGATTCCGAATTCGCGCGAATTTTGTACAGTGCCGACTTCGTACAGAATTTGTACAATGCCGACTTCGTACATAATTTGTACACTGCCGATTTTGAGAAAATACTGTGCATTGCCGAGTTTGCACAATTTTTGCACTGGGGACAGTGTTGTTTAAGTCTGGGGGAGGTAGTTGCTAACTTTTGTGTTTTCTTTTGGTGATTTTGAGTCATTTTTAAAATTTTTAGAGTCAAAACCTCTCCTTTAGACTTGTTTTGAACAACACTCATGGACCATTACCAATGCAAGTTGGCTGGTTTTACTGAGGTGGGTAACTGGAAGTGGATCGGTTTAACGGAGCGAGTTCAGATTTCTGGAGAATGCCAGAAAGGATGTCAAAGACCCCGCCCTAATGAACTCTAATCTCTTGTCAAGGGCGTTGGCTAATCGCAAGGCTTGATTCAGCTTCCAAACACTTGAAAGCGAGGATGAACCGGTCTTGAAACTTCTTCCCGAATGACGAGTATAACTGTCCTAGATCGAAAAAAGAAAGCCTCATGACCCTGTCTCCACAAGAACACCAATAATGAGAGCTGATCTAGTGATCATAGAGATGCCAAGGAAATAAAAAAAAAACAAGCAGAAAAGTGCAACCAAATTCAAAAATGGAGCATACAAATGGTAAAGGACCCTCTGCTGAGGTACCCGCCATCACAAAAAAATCATTCAACAAAAAGGCATTGCATCTCTATGATATCCTTAATTGGATACAGTTTTAGAGGGAAGAGAGAGGGTGAAACGCAAGAAAGTGTTCAAGGAAGTAAAAGAATCTAGAAAGTCCAGCGATCAATATTCCCTCGATGAGACCGCACTTAATTGAACTCAAGGGGTCTGCGATTGAAAGTCTGAGATTTTCTAAGGGATTTGGAATCAAACTAGAGGACTGCTAAGCTTCTAGGGACACATCGAAGTATCACCGGATTAGCTTTGCAAAGGTATGTGGTTCCTAAAGGAGTGATTATATCTGTTTTGCTTAGGGACAAGCAAAAGCTAAGTCTGGGGGAGTTGATATATCATGGTTTTTACCAGTTTTCAACCATGATATAAGTCCATGTTTTAGTGTCTTTTGGTGTTTTTGGTATTGTTTTAGTGTCTTTACAGGAACTGGACCGTCTGGAGCATAAAAGATGTTTATTGGAGGTTTTGGAGCATTCACGGAGTGAAGTGGCAAAATGCAAATTCGGAACCAAGATTTTGAATCTGTGTCGATCGACACTGATGAAGTGTGTCGATCGACACGTTAGTTACTGGAACAAAAGAAGCCGATTTGAAGATTGGTGTCGATCGACACCACCATGTGTGTCGATCGACACCCTGTTCTGTCAAGCCCGAAACTTAACAAAAGAAGCCCGTTCGAAGCCCGAAGACTCCAAATGTTTACTTTTGTGATCTATGACGGTTCGGAACCCTATATATACGTATTTACAGCCATTGTTTAGGAAAAAAAAGCTTTATTTTATTGTGTTTAGAATTACTCTTAAGAGATATCTCTAATAAAGATGTTTTGTGCTTCATTAAACATGTTTGAGTAATTTCTCTGTTAGGTTTAGGGTTTTTAAGGGTTTTGATGAATTGCTAGATCTGATTTCATTGTTAGGATAATATCATTAGAAGTTCTTCATCTTGACTTGTGTTTATTGCTGATTTTAGCGTCATGAACTAGAATATGATATTAGGTTAATTGATAGACACGACAGTGTTATTGATTGCTTAAACTAGTCTTTGATGAGCAAAATTCCTATTCACAAAGACATTTGGTTTAGGGTTTTGTGAACAATTGAACTTGAACTTTAATGCTTGTTTAAATCAATCTGATTTTGCAATGACAGTTGGTTGTCTAGGGTTTAAGCATAGATAATATTCGCAGCGACAACTGGTTTGTTTTACATTCGTGTTCATGTTTAGGAACAGAGCTTTCATATTCCTAATTATCTGTTTATCCCTGCAATTCTGATTCTCCTGAGATTTCCTTGAACCTAGCTTTTATCTTCATTGTTTTAAAGCTTACCACTATCTTGCTTTGTTTTATTTGCTTTTTCTTATATTATATTTGCCTAGCTTAGTCTGAATTTAATTATCTATTGTGTCCATGATTCCCTGTGGATTCGATAACCTCAAGTACTACAATCGATCTCTTAATTTGAGAGAGTAGGTCTAGGGTAAATTTGACCATATCATGTTCTAAAAGTAACTTATTTAGATCAAGTGATTTGATTGCCTAGACGATACCAATGTTTTGATAATCGGGCCTTCTGATGATCATTCTTTGGTTTACGCAAACGTTAGCCTTTTAACGAATACGCTCCAATTATGAACACGTAATGACCAACGATATGTCTGCTGGGTTTTCTGACGATCATTTTTGGTTTACGCAAACGTTAGTCTTTTAACGAATACGCTCCAGTAATGAATATATTTCGATTGAAGTTTAGTTGACACCAATGTTTTGCTGATTGGGTTTCTTGATGAACACTCTGGTTTACGCAAATGTTAGCTATTAACAAATACTCTCCAAAATAGTGTTTGAACATGTTATATTGAGTATGACCAGTGATTCGCTTGTGGAGTTTGTGAAAGACGATATTTGGTTTACAGACGAATTATCATTAACAAGTCCACTCCAATCGTAAATCATATTGCGGTGTTCTGATGATCATTCTTGGTTTACATTTCCTGGGTTTTCTGATGATCATTCCTAAGTAATTTCTTTGATGATGCAAAGTCCGAGGACCTGAGATCGAAGATCGCGACCTTCAAGCAGGGCGATACTGAGGCATTCAAGGCTGCGTGGTTTAGGTTCAAGAGCTATCAGAGAGACTATCCACACCATGGATTCAACGAAGTGCAGCTACTCAATATTTTCTACAGAGGGATTGCGCTGCAATATTCTGCGTCTCTAGATGCTGCGAGTAGTGGGAACTTTAACACAAATTTGCCAGAGGCTGCCTTGAGACTTATAGAGAATCTTGCCGACAGCAACAGTGCTAAAGCCATGGATTTCGAAAGGAGCAAGTCTGGACAGAGCATCAGTGGAAACCAGCTAGCAGAGGTCACTAAGAAGCTGGACACTATGACTAGTCTTCTAGCTGGGAAGAAGACAGTTCACTTTGCGCAAGACGTCGAACCTGCAGGAGAGGATGTGAACTATCTTCACCAGACCGGATTTCAGAAGCCTTACCAGAACAGCAGCTATTGGCGAGAATATGGATCTTCTTCGTATCAGAAACCGCCTCCTCCGTCAGAGAACAGTAGATTGGAATCCATGATGGAACGGCTTCTAGAGGGACTGCAGAAGTTGGCTGTGGAGTGGAATGGGAAGTTCGATTCACTCTATACGGACTTAAACGGTAAGATCGAAGCTCTAAGTACTCATGTCAGGAAGCTCGACGTCCAGGTAGCTCAAACTGCAGAAACTGTGAAGAGACAAGAAGGATTTCTTCCTGCGAAGACTGATAGGAATCCCAAAGGAGCCTGCAATGCCGTTCTGACAGCAGAGGAGAATATTTCGATGAGTTCGATGCAATTTTTGGAGCAGCAGAGCCTGTGTTGATCGACACAGATCATGCGTGTCGATCGACACGTGAAGAAATTGCTATTTCTGAAATTGAAGCTCTTCTTTCGAGCGACGAGCCTAAGTGTGTCGCTCGACACGATGAAATCAGTAGTGTCGATCGACATAAACCCCATATCGCTCGACACGCAGGCCAGTCCGAAACTGTTCATCCGAAACCGTCTCCAATCCTCGTGGAATCCGTCTATAAGCCGAAGCTACCCTTTCCCAGAGCTAGAAAGAGCAAACAAGAGGCTACGGAAGCCATTTGCAAGAGGATGATTGAGAAAATCATGGTTGAGATGTCTCTTGTGGATGCAATCAAGCTTTCTCCTGTGATTCGCCGTTATGTGCAGCGAATGGTTGCTAATGGAATCAGTCCAGAGGAAGGTGCGCTGCTGACCAGAGATCTCCAAGCAGTACTCCTGAACACAGTTCCAGTCTCCAAAAAGAAGAAGAAGGAGATAATGGTTTCTGCTGAGGTTAGCGCAATGATCCAGGGCAAAGTTCCTGTGAAGTTACCTGATCCAGGAAGTTTTGTACTCGACTGTTCCATCTCTGATGAAAGCTTTTCTCACTCTCTCTGCGATACGGGTTCTGGAATAAATCTTATGCCTCTTTCCGTTGCTGTAAGACTTAGGATGACGGACTTCAAGAAGACAAGGATGTCTCTAATCCTAGCTGATCGTTCTAAGAGATTCCCGAAAGGAGTTCTTGAGGATGTGCCTATTAGAATTCAGGACTGCGTTATTCCAACAGACTTTGTCGTTTTGGAATACGATGAAGAGCCTCAGGATCCTTTGCTTCTGGGAAGATCTTTCTTAGCAACAGCTGGAGCGCATATTGACTGTAGAAGAGGAACGATTAAGCTTGACCTTGGTGATGTCATCTTGGATTTTGACATGGACAGTACAAGGAGAAGACCCACCATTGATGGTCAAGCTTTCTCTGTGGATACATCGCTAGAAGATCAGCCAACTGAGGAGCCTTCGAAAGTCATTTCTGCTGAGACCATTGAGGAAGCAATTGCTACAGTACCATCTGCTAAGGTACTTCTTGAAGAGCCCAGGTATGAACCTTCAGTACTTAATTCTATCTCTTCTGATTTCATTAAAGTTGAAAAGCCTGTTACGCGCTTACGCAAGCCTCGAATTTCTCGAAAGCTTGTTCTTCTGATGAATTTGCAGGCAACAGAAAAGAAGAGATGACGCCAAAGAGAAATTTAAAGCCATTCGTGAAGTTGCAAATCATCGTTCCCCAGAGGTTTAAAGATCAAGAAGAAGCAGTTCTTCAGGAGATGATGGAGAGAACGATGAGACTTTTCCCTGAGACTGTATCTGATAAGTCTGGGGAAGCTGTCCAGAAAACTCGAATCAAGCAAGCTGCTGCTGGTTCCATCCCGGATAAAGGAAGTTCAATACTTCTTAAAGATCCACATTAAAGTCCTCAGTTCCAAAATAGTCAAGCTAAAGACTGAAAACAAGCGCTTAGTGGGAGGCAACCCACTGGTAAGTATATTTAAATTTTTATTTTCGTTTTGTTTTACTAACGTTTTACTTTAAGTGTTTCAGTTCAAAAAAAAAAAAAAAAAAAAAGAGTCAAGCGTCGATCGACACTCATTGAGTGTGTCGATCGACACCCGAGGAGAAGACCAATAGATGGAGCCGCGGATCGACCTGATCAATCGATCTGATTTTGGACCAGATTTCTTGGTGTCGATCGACACCATATGTGTGTCGATCGACACCCCTCGGCAGGTAAGTTTCTTCTTCCTTTTTCAATTCGTTTCAATTTTGTTTATGTTTCTTTCACCGATCTTAGGCTTAATAACACTGGGGACAGTGTTGTTTAAGTCTGGGGGAGGTAGTTGCTAACTTTTGTGTTTTCTTTTGGTGATTTTGAGTCATTTTTAAAATTTTTAGAGTCAAAACCTCTCCTTTAGACTTGTTTTGAACAACACTCATGGACCATTACCAATGCAAGTTGGCTGGTTTTACTGAGGTGGGTAACTGGAAGTGGATCGGTTTAACGGAGCGAGTTCAGATTTCTGGAGAATGCCAGAAAGGATGTCAAAGACCCCGCCCTAATGAACTCTAATCTCTTGTCAAGGGCGTTGGCTAATCGCAAGGCTTGATTCAGCTTCCAAACACTTGAAAGCGAGGATGAACCGGTCTTGAAACTTCTTCCCGAATGACGAGTATAACTGTCCTAGATCGAAAAAAGAAAGCCTCATGACCCTGTCTCCACAAGAACACCAATAATGAGAGCTGATCTAGTGATCATAGAGATGCCAAGGAAATAAAAAAAAAACAAGCAGAAAAGTGCAACCAAATTCAAAAATGGAGCATACAAATGGTAAAGGACCCTCTGCTGAGGTACCCGCCATCACAAAAAAATCATTCAACAAAAAGGCATTGCATCTCTATGATATCCTTAATTGGATACAGTTTTAGAGGGAAGAGAGAGGGTGAAACGCAAGAAAGTGTTCAAGGAAGTAAAAGAATCTAGAAAGTCCAGCGATCAATATTCCCTCGATGAGACCGCACTTAATTGAACTCAAGGGGTCTGCGATTGAAAGTCTGAGATTTTCTAAGGGATTTGGAATCAAACTAGAGGACTGCTAAGCTTCTAGGGACACATCGAAGTATCACCGGATTAGCTTTGCAAAGGTATGTGGTTCCTAAAGGAGTGATTATATCTGTTTTTCTTAGGGACAAGCAAAAGCTAAGTCTGGGGGAGTTGATATATCATGGTTTTTACCAGTTTTCAACCATGATATAAGTCCATGTTTTAGTGTCTTTTGGTGTTTTTGGTATTGTTTTAGTGTCTTTACAGGAACTGGACCGTCTGGAGCATAAAAGATGTTTATTGGAGGTTTTGGAGCATTCACGGAGTGAAGTGGCAAAATGCAAATTCGGAACCAAGATTTTGAATCTGTGTCGATCGACACTGATGAAGTGTGTCGATCGACACGTTAGTTACTGGAACAAAAGAAGCCGATTTGAAGATTGGTGTCGATCGACACCACCATGTGTGTCGATCGACACCCTGTTCTGTCAAGCCCGAAACTTAACAAAAGAAGCCCGTTCGAAGCCCGAAGACTCCAAATGTTTACTTTTGTGATCTATGACGGTTCGGAACCCTATATATACGTATTTACAGCCATTGTTTAGGAAAAAAAAGCTTTATTTTATTGTGTTTAGAATTACTCTTAAGAGATATCTCTAATAAAGATGTTTTGTGCTTCATTAAACATGTTTGAGTAATTTCTCTGTTAGGTTTAGGGTTTTTAAGGGTTTTGATGAATTGCTAGATCTGATTTCATTGTTAGGATAATATCATTAGAAGTTCTTCATCTTGACTTGTGTTTATTGCTGATTTTAGCGTCATGAATTAGAATCTGATATTAGGTTAATTGATAGACACGACAGTGTTATTGATTGCTTAAACTAGTCTTTGATGAGCAAAATTCCTATTCATAAAGACATTTGGTTTAGGGTTTTGTGAACAATTGAACTTGAACTTTAATGCTTGTTTAAATCAATCTGATTTCACAAAGACATTTGGTTTAGGGTTTTGTGAACAATTGAACTTGAACTTTAATGCTTGTTTAAATCAATCTGATTTTGCAACGACAGTTGGTTGTCTAGGGTTTAAGCATAGATAATATTCGCAGCGACAACTGGTTTGTTTTACATTCGTGTTCATGTTTAGGAACAGAGCTTTCATATTCCTAATTATCTGTTTATCCCTGCAATTCTGATTCTCCTGAGATTTCCTTGAACATAGCTTTTATCTTCATTGTTTTAAAGCTTACCACTATCTTGCTTTGTTTTATTTGCTTTTTCTTATATTATATTTGCCTAGCTTAGTCTGAATTTAATTATCTATTGTGTCCATGATTCCCTGTGGATTCGATAACCTCAAGTACTACAATCGATCTCTTAATTTGAGAGAGTAGGTCTAGGGTAAATTTGACCATATCATGTTCTAAAAGTAACTTATTTAGATCAAGTGATTTGATTGCCTAGACGATACCAATGTTTTGATAATCGGGCCTTCTGATGATCACTCTTTGGTTTACGCAAACGTTAGCCTTTTAACGAATACGCTCCAATTATGAACACGTAATGACCAACGATATGTCTGCTGGGTTTTCTGACGATCATTTTTGGTTTACGCAAACGTTAGTCTTTTAACGAATACGCTCCAGTAATGAATATATTTCGATTGAAGTTTAGTTGACACCAATGTTTTGCTGATTGGGTTTCTTGATGAACACTCTGGTTTACGCAAATGTTAGCTATTAACAAATACGCTCCAAAATAGTGTTTGAACATGTTATATTGAGTATGACCAGTGATTCGCTTGTGGAGTTTGTGAAAGACGATATTTGGTTTACAGACGAATTATCATTAACAAGTCCACTCCAATCGTAAATCATATTGCGGTGTTCTGATGATCATTCTTGGTTTACATTTCCTGGGTTTTCTGATGATCAATCTTGGTTTACAGACAAGTTCTCAATAACGAGTCTGCTCCGTTGATGAACACGTTATCGCTTTACGACCAACGTTTCAGTTTGTTGGGTTTTGAACGAACGTTTGAGTTTACGGACATGTTCCCATGAACACACCCGCTCCTATAACGATTGTTTTTAGCGATGAACCAACGTTTGTTGGGTTTAGAATGAACATTTGGGTTTACGGACATGTTCCCATGAACACATCCGCTCCTATAATGATCATTTTATTTATATAGCGCGCTTTATCCTGTAGACGGATGTGATAGTGTGATAGTCGGATCCGAAATATTTGTAAGAGTTCGCCGCTGTGGCCAGTAGCGACGAGGGTGCAAGAAGTATGTATTTGCATAAATTTGTAATCCATGAAGGATGTGATTTAAGTGCCTGTATTGATAAGGCATAAAATAATCCGTAAAGGATGTTTGAGATATGTTTGTATTGTTAAGACATAATCCGCAGAGGATGTTATCAAAAATATGTCTGTGCAGACGTAATCCGTGAAGGATGTTCGTTCGTTGTGAAGAAGACGCAACTTGATATAACAGTGTGCAGATAAATGCGAAAAACTAATACGAAAAATGAATGTGAAGACGAATATAAAAATGAATGTATATGAAAGATAGGATATATATGAGTATGACCCGTCCGAAGACGAGCTGCCTACGTACCCATTAGGCATGTGTGTGAGGTAACAAACTAGGCAACAGATGAGCTAGGCATCAGAGACCTAGGCACCAAAGGAGTTGACGAATTGTTGCAGCGGACGAGCCAAGTAGCTAGGAGAGCTGGATGGCGAATTGGAGTGATCGATTAGATCGTTGTAGATAGGATGCCGTATTAATTAAGTTTATCTTCGAAGATTAGTCGGATGTGACGAATTGTATTTTCGGAGAACACATGTTACTGTGAATATATTTGAAGAAGCTACAAGTATCAGATCTGCAATCCGATACATGTTCTGGAAACTAGACATCGAGATCTTTCCAATGATATGTTGATTTCTTTCTGGATCTTGATGTGTTGCCAGGAAGAAGTTTAAGAAGATGAATCACCGAAGGAGATGAGTAAACTTTTCATGGAATATACGCCACTGTGTGACCATCTTAGCCATTGTCTCAAGAACAACTATGTTGTTAGTGTCCCATGTTCCATCTTTTTCGTTTGTGGATTCGTTGCTGGTGTTAACGCTACGTTACTGATCGTCGCCGTTGCTGATCTGCGATACGTTGTTGTTTAGCAACGCGTTGTTATTGGGCGATACGTTCTTTTTCCTGCAAGAAGACTTAAGGGTTTTCTGTAGAAAGACGTAGGGAATTTCTGCATAGAGACCTAGATGGCACTTTCGTATAAATACGTAGAAACACTTGAAGGATCTCAAAAACTTGGAATAAATGAGTCTAAGTCTCTCAAAAACGTGAAATGGAAAAATCTCAGAAAAAGTGAACTTGTTTTTAGGAAAGTGGCTGCCTCTAATTTATAGTAAAAATTAGGGCAACTTGGTTCTGGGTGACTGACCGGTCGGTCTGGTCCCGGACCGGTCGGTCTGTCTTCCAGCAGCTACGGTCTTCGGGTCTTCGAGTGTGGGGACCGGTCGGTCTTCTCATACAGACCAGTCGGTCCGGATTCCAGGGAGCTTCGGATTTGGGACTTCGAGTGTGGAGACCGGTCGGTCTTCTCATCCGGACCGGTCGGTCTGGATTCCAGGGAGCTTTGGCTTCGGGACTTCGGGTGTGGACCGGTCGGTCCTGTGGTTGGATCGACCGGTCCTATTTCCAGGGAGCTTCGGCTTTGTGAGTCCTCGGGCGAGCAGGTATTCGCACCAAACCGGGCAGGTGCTCAGTTATGAAAAATGCTAACTTTCCTCCAGATTTGTCCCTTATGCTCCAATGACTCCCAATGACTCCAATCCATGCTTGAGAGCCTCCTAGAACCTGAAAAGACACAAAAGGAACTAGAAAGAACCGAAAACAGATAGAAAACAATACGTAAAAGAGACTGAAATACTAATATATCAACTCCCCCAGACTTAGATCTTTGTTTGTCCTCAAACAAATTCAGAAATAAGTAAAGGAGAGAGATTTGAAAACGCGTGAACTCTTTCATCCTCAGTGAACCGAATAAACTTCAATCTGCAGACCACGTAATCCAAATTACGAATAGCAAAGCTTTACCAAAACAACCTCACATTTTTCAACCAAGCAATTTCCTAAACACAAACTCAACGCACTCAAAGTATGCGTGAGGATCTCGCTAAAGGCACCGTAATAGGGAAGATGGCGCTAAGGGTTTAAGGCCATTTGGTGGTGGAGTTCAAGGTGTTTAGAGTGTTTAAGGGTTACCCGATGTTTCGTAGAGGATGCTGGATATCACACAAAATTGCAAGAGAGAATGAGCACATTGATATCCAAATTCTCTAAACCACTCTTTCTTCTCCAAAACTCTCTAACGTATCATTCGGCTAATCATCCACCTTAGGTATACTCGCTGTGTAGAGAGACACTTTTTCTATTTTACAGATTCACCACTCTTCATCATCGATTTTTTTTTTTTTTTTTTTTAAGAGATGATGATGAAGAGGGACATACATTACAAGTATGTGTCTCTCAAACACGAATATAAATAGGAGTGTTCTACATACCCAAGTGGAGCTCATCATTGCTATTCCTTCCTTAGTATAAAATCTTCTTTTGAAAATGGGAGCAGGTGCTCAATGTCTTGCGAGCAGGTGCTCAATCTTCAGAAAGAGTGATTTAGATGCAGTGTCAACTCGATTCTCTCCGGCCTTTTTGCGCATATGCTGCACATGTGACAATGAAGTAACAAGAAGGCAAGGAGTCTGAAAAGAGGTAGTGGTTAAGGAGGGTACTAGCTAAAAATGAGCTAGCTATTCAGGATCAACAAGAGTGGTAAAAGGAATAAGAAGTCCTGAATATGATTCGTTTTCCTGATCTAGTGCCAATAACGAGAGAAAATTTGGTCAATCTGAAACCTGGTTAATAGAGCGTCGAAGTGTTCCAGCTGTTCCTTGTACCCGTGCTATGTAAAAATGGTCACTAGAGAGAAGGTTAAACACAGATGGTTCGAATATCATCATAAGATAAAGTCCTAATTCCCTACAAAGTTTTGACTCAATAAAACAGAAAATAAAAAGTACAAACGCAAAAGCAAGACCGCTCCCCCGGACTTAAATCACACCGTCTCCGGTGTGAGAAAAGCTTAGGAGATTGGTGACACAAGAAAAAGATAAATAAAACGGATAATAAAATGATAATAGAAGGGTGAGAAAAGATATCACCGAGAAGAAGCGTCGTCGCTTCCATTGCTACGCGTCCTCCTCTTCTTTCGTACTAATGGCTGACCCAAACCCGAGTTGGAGCTGGAGGGAACTGGTTGAGCGTCCCTTGTTGCCGTGGCGTGACAACAACCCTTGGAAAGCGTCTCCATAATCCTCTGCATGAGGCTGTTGTTCTTCTTCGTTGATTGGATCATCCATTGCCTATACTCTGCACCATCAGCATCGTCAGAGATGGGTGGGAGATCAAACTCACCTTGGGGAGGATCGGTGTGGTAAGTCAGGCATGGAATGGATGGGCCAGCATCTTCGAAGTTGGGTTGCGAGCAGGTGCTCGGTTGGGAGGTGCTCCTTCGCGAGCAGGTGCTCGGTCTGGCGGCTGAAGAAGAGCAGCTCGGATTGGGCATAAGATACTCCGGAGGCGGCTGAAGTGCAAGGTCATCCATCGTGATGAGCTGTGTGAGGTGTGGGCACGGAAGCATAATGAAGTTTGAATCCCCGTTTGCAGCTATGAACTGATAAGCACTTGGCTTAACGATGATCTTCGAATTGAGCATATGCTGCATATCCGCACATGATAGCTCTTCGACTCAAGTAGCCTCGGATAGATACACTCTGAGATGGCAGAATAGTGAAGTGAGCAAGCTTCCAATGCGCTCAACACGTGGTCCATTGGCGGTCGAGGCTGGTTGACCCTTAATCGCGCATATCGTCTTGGCAAACCGGATGCCCAAGTTATAGCGATAATTCTCATATTGTTCCAAGTCTCCATTTCCTAAAATCGGAGCAACACCCAAAAACAGCAACATCAACTCATCATTATGTACCTTGTTACCGGCAGTACGGTCAAACAACATGTTGCTGAGAAGTCGCGCAACAATGCGGATAGCGGGATGACGGAGGCGGTTTTGGCTCGCGGAGTTGCTCGAGTATGCTCTAGAGGCTATGACGTTCTAGAACATCTTGGATTCCTTGAATCGCTTAGGGCCTTCCACCTTCTTGTCGGTAGCGTGAAATCCGTAGATGATGCAAAATTCGCTCATCGAAATCTCGTATCTCGTTCCTCCAGCAAAGAACGAGAATGTAGCCTCATCAAAGGATGGTGTCTCCGGATTTGCATAAGTGAGAGTGGCGGTCGTGAGGCATTGCCTAGTTATATCCGGGTAGAGAACATCCTCTTCCAGAGCAAAACTCATTCAACGCGCATTGAAAAGAATGCTACACACTTGCTCCTTAAGGCCTAGTTCGGTCAAGGTTTTCTCGCACAAGAACCTAGTCGGTTCAAGCTTCAAGGCCAAGAGCTTGTTGTAGTTGTAAACACTTATATCGTCCCAAACGGTTGCTGAGTTAGGCGGGACCCCAGCGGTGTCAATATCGAACGGAGTGTCCTCGGGGCGAGGCCACGGATAAGTGGTGGGTCTCGAAGCAGCGGAGGATGAGGCAATACCCTTGCCTTTGTTGCCAAATCGCACGTGTGGAGGCATTGTTGTGAATGGAGAGAGAGATTGAGCGACGGAGAGGACTCGGCGGTTGAGAGAGATTTAGCAACGGAGAGAGACTCGGCGGTGGTGAAGAAGAAATCGGTGGTGGTGGGGCGGAGATTTTGAAGGAGAGAGGGAGATTGGGTGATGTGAGGGAGAGTGAGAGATGAGAGATGGCGTGAATGTTGAGGGAGGTGGGAGGAAGTGCGGCACTGCAAAAGAAGAGGAAGAAGAAAGAGTTAGTGAAAAATAGAAATTTTAGGTTTTTATTATTATTATTATTTTTTTTTTATAAAAGGAAAAAGAAAATCAGAGTATGCCCTCGTGCACTGGACCGACCGGTCCTGATACTGGATCGGTCGGTCCGATTTACAGAGCTTGCCCGGAAACAACCTGAGGTGTGAATTAAAAAACAAGACTTGATCGTTAGGAGCAAAGTTACGGGAAATAATCCTCTTGTCATGGTAAGCCTTGGTCCGCTCCTTATAGATTCTCGAGTTGTCATAGGCAAGATGCCTAAATTCCTCTAACTCGTGCAGCTGCATAGACCTCCTCTTGGATGCACTAAGGATGTCAAAGTTGAGCATCTTAACAGCTCATGCCGCTTTGTATTCCAACTCCACCGGAAGATGGCTTGCCTTCCCATACACCAAATGAAAAGGCGTTGTCCCCAACAGAGTCTTATATGCGGTTCTATACGCCCACAAAGCGTCATCCAACTTAGCGGCCCAGTCTTTCCTAGTGGGACCTATGGTTTTTTGTAGGATATTCTTGATTTCTCTGTTGCTAACCTCAACTTGGCCACTAGTCTGCGGGTGATATGCCGTTGCAACCTTATACTTTACACCATTTTTCCTCAAAAGGTTCTCAAAAATCTTATTAATGAAATGAGTTTCTCCATCGCTAATCACCACTCGAGGGACTCCAAACCGGGGGAATATTATGGTTTTGAACATCTTTAAAACCACAGCGGCATCGTTTGTTGGGGAAGCAATTGCCTCAACCCATTTGGACACGTAATCAACAGCCACCAAGAGGTACTCGTGTCCATAGGAGGATGGGAAAGGTCCCATGAAGTCAATCCCCCATACATCAAAAACCTTCACTTCCAGAATGAAGTTCTGAGGCATCTCATTACGCTTGCTGATGTTCCCTTGCCTCTAACAGGCATCACATTTAGACACAAATCTATTCGCATCCCGGAGCATCGTTGACCACCAAAAACCGGCTTGTAACACTTTCGAAACTGTCTTGAATGTGGCAAAATGCCCAGCATAAGACGAACCGTGACAATGGTCTAAGATCACAGGGATCTCTGCCTCTGATACGCATCTCCTATAGAGCCCATCCGAACAATGCTTGTACAAATACGGCTCATCCTAAAAATACCGCCTAACATCGCGGAAGAACTTCCTACGCTTGCTTCCCGTTAGGTTCTCAGGAACCCTATCAGCAGCCAAAAAGTTAGCAAAATCGCCAAACCAAGGGAAACTCGGAGGTTGAACATTTTGAATCATTCCGCAAAAGATCAATTGAGCAGGTACTCGATCCATCTGAGCAGGTGCTCGATTTGGTGCTCGGAAATTATCGCAGATTTCAATCGAATAGATATGCTCATCCAGTAGACTATCATCCATAGGCGTTTTATCTTCAACGTGTAGCCTACTCAAATGATCCACAACTCCATTTTTGGACCCTTTCTTATCCCGAATCTCAATATCAAACTCTTGAAGAACCAAAATCCACCTCAACAATCTGGGCTTAGCATCCTTCTTGGTCAGCAAATACTTCAATGCGGCATGATCGGTGTGAACAATTACCTTAGACCCGACGAGGTACGACCTAAACTTCTCAAAAGCGAAAACAATCGCTAATAACTCCTTCTTGGTAATAGTATACCGACATTGAGCATCATCCATCGTCCGACTAGCATAGTATATCACATGGAGCTTCTTGTCTTTCCTCTGACCCAGAACGGCTCCCACACCAAAATCACTCGCATCGGTCATTACTTCAAATGGTAGTTCCCAGTCCGGCGGTTGTACTATCGGTGCACTAACCAAGGCACCCTTAATGGTGTGAAACGCCGCCAAACAGTCACTATTGAAGTCAAACTTCACCTCTTGACACAACAATCTAGTGAGGGGTCTAGCAATGTTGGAGAAATCCTTGATGAACCGACGCTAGAACCCAGCATGTCCTAGAAAGCTTCGGATCCCCTTAACCGTAGTAGGCGGTTGCAAACTCATCATTACCTCTATCTTAGCTTTGTCAACTTCGATCCCCTTCTCTGATATTCGGTGCTCAAGCACTATCTCATCTCGGACCATGAAGTGACACTTCTCCCAATTGAGAACAAGATGCTTCTCCTCGCACCTTTACAACACCCTGCACAAATTTGACAAACACACAGTGAAAGAACTCCCATACACAGAAAAGTCATCCATAAACACTTCCATAATATCCTCAATAAGATCAGTAAAAATGGACATCATACAACGTTGAAACGTTGCAGGGGCATTACACAAACCGAAAGGCATGCGTCGGTACGCGAAAGTGCCATAAGGGCATGTGAACGTCGTCTTCTCTTGGTCCTCTGGGTGGATAGGGATCTGAAAGAAACCTGAATAACCATCTAAGAAATAGTAATAAGGATGGTTAGCTAGACGCTCAAGCATCTGATCGATAAATGGTAAAGGAAAATGATCCTTGCGAGTAGCAGCATTCAATTTTCGATAATCTATACACACCCTATGTCCGGTTACTGTCCTAGTCGGTATCAACTCGTTCCTATCATTTTTAATTACCGTGATACCTCCTTTCTTAGGCACAACATGCACAGGACTGACCCACTTACTGTCAGATATAACATAAATCACCCCGGCATCTAGAAGTTTCATTATCTCCTTCTTGACGACATCCTTGAGATTCGGATTTAACCGTCTCTGATGCTCGACAGAAGTCATCGATTCATCCTCTAGGTGTATTCTGTGCATGCATAAGTTGGGAGATATCCCAGTAATATCATCAAGTGAATATCCTAGAGCCTTCCTATACTTTCTCAATTCACACAAAAGCAAGGTAATCTCAACATTATTCAATTCAACATTCACTATAACGGGATAAGTGGAGTTAAGACCAAGAAACGCGTACTTGAGCCCTGCTGGGAGGGTCTTCAATTCCAGCTTTGGAGCTTTCAGCTCGCTCCAAGAACTGTGAACAGTAGACTGAGCAGGTGCTCGCTTGTTTTCGATTTTTGTATCCTCTCCCAAACTCAGATATTCATCTCCCTTTTCCACTCGGGTGTTAGAATCCAGAAACTTAGCGAATCCTTGGGTGTCTTCACTCAGAAAACAATATTCCCCCTCGGCTTTAGTCAATGTGACTTCAAGCGGATCATTTGCTAAAATCTCTTCAATCCCATCCTCTAACATCTCTGATTCATCATGGACAACAAACGTGTGCCCATCTATCATCGGTTTCTTGAGAAACTTGCTCATCTCAAACCGGACTATCATGTCTCCTAGACGGAGATCCACTATGCCTTCTTCGACATCGATGATGGCACGTGCTGTGCGTAAGAAAGCTCTACCCAAAATCAACGGATCCTTAGGTTCTTCATCAAGCTCTAGAACCACGAAATCAGCTGGGATTAGAGTATCCCCAATTCGGACGTGCAAATACTCTATGATACCCACCGGAAGTTTTGCGGACCGATCCGCGAAAACCAATGAGATCTTGGTGGGTTTGAACTCGGTGAAGCCCAAACGCTTAGCCACAAAATATGGCATCAAATTCACGCTGGATCCTAAATCGCACAATGAGCATGCAAACGTGCAAGGCCCAATCTTCACGGAAATCACAAATCTTCCCGGATCATCCTTCTTTGTCAACACCTTACTCTGAAGTATGGCGCTACATTCCTTAGAAACCATCATCACATTCTCGTCTTCAACGACCTTTCCAGTAACTAACTCCTTCATGTACCACTTGAGTGATGGGATCATTTGAACGGCATCAGTTAGAGGAAGCTTTACTGTCAAATCCTTAAGCATTTCCTTACACTTAGCATTCTCCAAGTCCTTCCTAGATTTCTTGGGATGTACTGGGTAAGGCACCTTGGGTACATAAACTCGTTCGGACGGAGTTGCGGAAATTTTCTTGGGAGCATCCTGAGTGAGCAGGTGCTCGGCAGTAGGGAGCAGGTGCTCGGAAAGTTTTTTCGCAGCATCGACTTCGACAGAAACCTGAGGTGTCCCTGAGCTTGATCCAACCTCTTTAAGCCTATCTTCTTCTGATAAACCATCCTCATGAGCCTGGTGCTCGGGTAACTTCTCATTAGCTTTCACTTGAGAGCTTGTAACCGTAGGCGGTACCAACTCCCTTCCACTCCTCAACTCAATAACATGCACGTCATACTCCTTCCTAGGATTAGCCTCACCACGTCCTGGAAGAGACCCAGCTGGTCTCTTGATAGCCTCTGCGGTTTGAGCCACTTGTGTATCCAACTTCTTCACATGTGCGGTGACGGCCTCATACTTAGCATTAAGGTCATTGTACATGTGATCTACCTTGATATTTATCTCAGTGGATGCCTTCTGTTGGTTGACCATCAGCTGCTGCATGAGACTCTTCAACTCGTCTTGAGAAGTAGACGCGGAGGGAGCTTGTTGTGGTGCGGTGAATTGAGCGGTTTGTTGTTGGTTTCCTCCTTGGAACCGATTCTGATTCGGGATGAACTGCTTCCCTTGAGAGTGGCTGGAGTAGTATTTCTGAAATCCTTGACCTTGTGCATTCTGATTCGTACCTCCTTGCTGTGGGTAAACTTGGTCTTGTGGGTTCTCCACATTAGTGCTTTGGTAAGAGAGGTTGGGGTGACTCCGATAGTTGGGGTTGAACCCGCGGTTTTGATATCCTTGGCCACTTACGAAGTTAACCTCTTGAGTTCCAGCATCTTCGTCATCTTCAAACTCTTGAGGGATAAGCGTACCCTCATTTTCCTCCACAAGCTTTACTGATCTTTGATTCTCGCGTAGAAGTAGATTAACCTTTGCTGTCAACTCATCAATCTTCTGAGTGTCCATGCTATTAACCTTTCTGGACCTATCGTATTCAGGAGCTTTGTTGTTGGAGCTCGAAGCAAGGTTCTCGATCAGCTCGAATGCACCATCTCTAGTCTTTGTCATGAAGTCCCCATTACTTGCAGCGTTAAGGGCGTTACGATAGTCCCATTCTACTCCATCGTAGAAGATTCCCAGAATCTGCTCATCCTTGAAACCGTGATGAGGACACTCCCTAGGATATTCTTTTAGTCTCTCCCAAGCTTCACAGAAAGCTTCTCCAGAATGTTGTTAAAAAGATGAGATCTTGTTCCTTAATGATGCCGTCTTGGACTTAGTGTAGAAGTGGTCCAAGAACGCAGCTTTAACCTCATCCCACGTCCTCAAAGAACCAGCGGGCAATGATTTTAACCACCTTAAAGCCTTGTCCGAAAGTGAGAACGGGAACAACTTGTATTTCAGGAACTCACTCGGTACTCCATTAGAACTCGTAGTGCTACATATTTCTTCGAAGTTTTCGATGTGGTCCATCGGTATCTCAGCCGGTAATCCATGGAACAAGTGTTGTTTCACCAACGAGATCATCTGAGGCTTGATCTCAAAGTCTTGCCTCTGAATTGCTGGCGAAACTATAGCCGAGTGGTTTTGGTAAAAAGCATGGGGATTGTCTGAATCTCCAATCCCCGGATGTAGAGGTGGAGCACGTGGTTGATTCCTTTGCAACACCGCAACTTGATCCCTTAGCAATTGTAACTAAGTGTTCATCTCTTCCTGATTAGCCATAGTGTCCGGATTAGGTGAGTTTCTTTGCCGACGGTTTTGACGTTCAAGACGGGCTAACTCTTTGTTCGAAACACTGATTAAAGATTCGGTGATGTTTCTTCTTGTCTTCTACTGTTCATGCACCTGAAACACACCAAAAACAAATAAAAACAAAAAAAAATTAGAAAAACGCTTAGACTATAAATTGAAATCGAATTTCAAAGGTAACGCAAATGGTCCCCGGTAATGGCGCCAAAAACTTGGTGTGAGCAAAGTTTTAACCCAAACAAATCCGCAAGTGCAGAGACAATAGCAGTAGTATTTTAGGTATCAAATCCTCAGAGACCAAGGTTACTCTATGAAACTATGGATTTATATTTAAAGCTAAGACAAAAATGGGAGTTGGTTTGCAATGAAACAATGAACGAGATAACAATTAAAATGATGTAAATTCAATTAAAGAAAGGCACTAGATCAGGATCTATTAAGGACTGAGCATCTATTCAGGATTCAAATTAAGCGCGGTCTAGAACTTAAACATAAATGTAATATTGCCCCACTGTTGTGATGCATCAATATCTTTATCTAACACCCTAAATGCCTAAACTGTCGTTTGAATTCAGAGATGTTGATAAGCATTAACAAGTTGGTTCGATTTATTCACGATCGATGGTAACAATCAACTGCCGTTGGTTACACACCGATTGCTCATCAATGGTTTATCTAGCAACCTAGAGCACTGTCGTGAATAAGTTAAACTTGAGAACATAGACTAGGTGATCAAATTAGCCTAAGCAATACGAATCCCAATTGATGAAGACAAATGATATCATTCCTATTTGGCTCAATCACTATCATCCTAATTCACCATTGAAATTCCCTAATCTAGCTATGAGACTACTCAACCATGGAGAACAAAAACGCAGTAATTAAATGAGAAGGATTCATCATGGTAAAATAAAGAGATAAGGGTTTAAGAGTTCTTCTCAATAGAAAGTTGTGGATGATCCTCCAATCTTACAAGCAAAATCCAAAGAATGAAAAACACTTGAAGGATCTCAAAAACTTGGAACAAATGAGTCTAAGTCTCTCAAAAACGTGAAATGGAAAAATCTCAGAAAAAGTGAACTTGTTTTTAGGAAAGTGGTTGCCTCTAATTTATAGTAAAAATTAGGGCAACTTGGTTCTGGGTGACTGACCGGTCGGTCTGGTCCCGGACCGGTCGGTCTGTCTTCCAGCAGCTACGGTCTTCGGGTCTTCGAGTGTGGGGACCGGTCGGTCTTCTCATACAGACCGGTCGGTCCGGATTCCAGGGAGCTTTGGCTTTGGGACTTCGAGTGTGGAGACCGGTCGGTTTTCTCATCCGGACCGGTCGGTCTGGATTCCAGGGAGCTTCGGCTTCGGGACTTCGGGTGTGGACCGGTCGGTCCTGTGGTTGGATCGACCGGTCCTGTTTCTAGGGAGCTTCGGCTTTGTGAGTCCTCGGGCGAGCAGGTATTCGCACCAAACCGGGCAGGTGCTCAGTTATGAAAAATGCTAACTTTCCTCCAGATTTGTCCCTTATGCTCCAATGACTCCCAATAACTCCAATCCATGCTTGAGAGCCTCCTAGAACCTGAAAAGACACAAAAGGAACTAGAAAAAACCGAAAACAGATAGAAAACAATACGTAAAAGAGACCAAAATACTAATATATCACCTTAGGCTCTGATACATAGTCTTTCGATGTTCTGTGTATTCATGTCTCTATGTTAACTTAGAGATAAAGTATTTGGTTTAAACCAATGTTTTTAGGAATTGAATCCGATGTGTTTGGATTATGTAATCCGATGACTCCGGATTCGATAAAACTTTTTTTCTTTGCCTATCGATTCTTGAGTTAAACCCGAAATAATAGGATCGAACTAACCCCATGATTTTTGGTAGTGAAACCGAGGTGAATTGAAATTGAAACCAAAGGTATATTATTAAATCGATGATATCATACCCGATAATACTGACGATGATGATTCGAGACCGAAGTCATTTAACGGTGATTTTGACCCGAAGAGGTAACATCGATTTAAAGCTGCGATGTCGTTGAAGCGGGCCACCAGTGAGAACCGACGATGACGTAAAGAAAAGTGATGGGCACCGACGCCAATGAGGAATCAATGATGACGATGTAATCGGAGAGAACTTGACGATGAAGCCGATGCCATAACTCATCAATGACACTGACGTGGACGGGTTATAGGCTGAAGTCGTGTGATATCGATTCTCCAACATCGATTTGAATAGCTACCGATGTCGAGATAAATTTTCGCTGATAGCTTCGTGTATTGAAACGATACTGATCTGATTTGACGACGATAACTCTTGAGTAACATAGAACTTTTGTTGACGATGATCATGTTTCGATGACGTGAAGATAATGGTAAGATGATATGATGTCGAAGCCGATTCCAGTTGTAACCCAAAATCACTTTGATTCGACGCCAAAGACGATGACCCAAGGTGTTTGTAACTTGATTTGATGTTTTCCCGATATCAAAAAGGAAAAAAGAGGCGAAGTGCTCATCTATAATTTGTGAGCTGATGACTCTAAACAAGGTCTGATGACATGATGGTTGTTAAGGAAACAGAATTGATGATGTCGATGTCAAGGAATAGGAGATGACGTTAACGTTGACATATCCGGTGAAGATGACAATAATAGAACCAATGGAGAAGAAGACGGAAACAATGTTAACATATTTGACGGGCCTTCGAAGATTCCATCATCAGTCACCGACGCAAATGCTATCAATTGCCGATATCTTCATTCATGGAAAGTCGAAGCCAATTTGATTCACCGATGATACTTAAAGTGAGAAACAGAGGACTTGAGACATGACTCGCGATCCGATGTAGATTTTTAGGTGTTACTATGCTTTGTTCCTGATGCCGTTTGTTGAGTAAACTCGAGATCGATGAGCCAAAGTGAACGAGACTGATGTGTCATGAAGTATTAGGTGAATTTCTCCGATGTGGTTTAGAGCAAGGACTTGACGACTTAAAAGCAAATTTTGCTGATGTGATTCTAGATCCGATGTTTGCAAGCGGAGATCGATTTTGATGTTAATCTATTGAATATGTCCAAAAATTTGACCTGATGTGAATCGACTTCGACAAGGATTCGAAGTCTCCCCATATAATTTCGGATAAGCTGATATGGAACCACAATCCGATGTCATATCCTCTCCACCACCGATGACGAAAAGAGAAAAAGGGACCCGATGATGAAAAGAGAGGGAATCTGACGATACGATGATGAGCTGTAGTTAGTGGTGAATGACCAGAAGACTCGTCGTTGGTAAATTTCACAATTAACCCGAAGCTACGAATTGAAAATCCTGAAGACTTGAATTCAGGTTCCTGATGTCAAGCCGATTTGGATATGAAAACTTTTGATGTCTCCGATATCGAAGAGAGGAAAACCGATGTTGAATTCAATTAACACCGATGTCGTTGACTTATTGCTCAAATCAAACTGATGATGATACGATTCGATCTCTGAGGCTACCGAGTTTAGCGATCGAAGTCGTCTGCAATGTTGATGATAGAGACGATGTCAAGGTGCTCTTCAACGATTCGAAGAAAACCCGATGTGAATTTGATTTTGACGTGGATCTGAAGTCTCATTAATTGATTTGGTGTTGTGACAAAGACGAAGTTATGTTGTCCCTTCCTCGGCGAAGTGGTCCGGGGAGTCTAGTTTTCCCCGTTTTTTGAGTGAAAATCTTCTTCTGTTTCTTGTAACGCACATGAGTCGTTCCACGATGGAGCACATCATGTATCGTAGTAGGAAGACGTAGGGCCATCTCTTCCTAGTAAGCGATCCGAATCAGAGTACTTTTTCTAGCGCTTGTAGTGTAGCAGTGTTGCTGGTTATCGCAATGTTACTCGGCGACATGTTCTTGTTCGAAGATACGTTCTTGTTCGAACATACGTTGTTGCTCGGCGACGCGCTCCTGTTTGGAAGCGCGTCATTGTTCAGCAGTAAGTTGGTCATCGTCGCCGGTAGTCATCGTTGAACGGTCGTTCGTAAGCTTTTTCGAGTCAGAAAATCTCTTTCTCCTTAGTCGGCGCCAAATTGTGGGAGTCGAAACTCGAACAATTAAATTTGTCAAGGGTTTGTGGAGGAATGAGATAAGTCTAGGTTAAACTACGAACGGAAAACACGATTGCTGTTAAGATAAGCTTTATTGATGTTTTTGCGTATAAAGTTGCGGATCCCTTTCTCTAGGGTAATACAAGCGTATATATAGTAGTCTAAGTCGGCTAAGCCCATAACAAAGAAGAAAAGGAAATTTTCTTAAGTCGCAAAGGCTTTCCTTTTGTCGTAGTGGGCCAAAGATACGTTGGCTTTATCTTCTGGGCTTGTGTGATGTTGGACTTGTTGCTACGACCCAAATCCATCTTGCCGCTAACTCATCTTGTCGTCATCTCCATCTCGCCAAAGGTTGATACGGCAATATTGTTGAAATCGACATTGTTTATGAAGTAGTAGATCGTTTCATTGGTTTGTACATGGAACAATTTGCGTATGGATTGCGAAACAGAAGCATCACTCAACTCGGCAAGACAGCGAACACGACAAGGTAGTGAACTCGGCAAGATAGTGAACTCGGCAAAAGACTGGGAATTCGGCAAAAGTCTAGGAACTCGGTAGAAGACTGTGAACTCGGCAAGACGAAGTCGTCGAGACAGTTTTTAACGAGAGATGATTCGTCATGTGACAATAGTCACACAGTTCACGGAACATTTAGCGTACCGCGATGATTAACGCCTTAGCATAACTAAGTCGGTAATAGTGAACTCAACACGACAGAGAAGTGATCTCGGCAAAATGGCCTCCGAGAGGTGATCTCGGCGAAGTGAAGTCGGCTGTGTGGAAAGCCGAAGTCGGCGGTGTGGAAAGCCGAAGTCGGCAGTCGGAGAAGTAAGATGAAGTCGGCAAGGCGAAAATGACTGATGAAGTCAAGAAACAGTTCTTCGTATGGAAGTCTTTTGCTATTCGATAGTAGTCGCAAACAATTATGAAACAGCTTGCGACACGACACGATTTATTATACGATAATATACGTAAAGGAACTAGGCACTAATTATTGAGGCCATTTCTAACTGTTGTCTTCGGGAGAGGAGATTCCTACCCCAACAAAAATCTTGTGGTCTTGAAACTTTAAAGAGTGATTGTTTTGGATGTTCCTTTGGACTTGAAGGTTTCACTTCCTTCTCTCAAAACATTATACCTTCTGAGTGTCAAGTACAAAAACAAAGCATCTCATCCAAGTCTTTTAGCGGGTTGTCATGGTCTTGAGGAGTTGGTTGTGGACAAGATGATAAATAATCATGTGACATCTTTCTCTGTCGTAATGCCTTCCTTTAGGAGGTTATCTAAGCTTGAAATGGATATCAACGAGGACTCTATTGAAGAAGAACCTATCTTTACCAACTATAGAGTTTTGATTAATGTCCCGCCTTTGAAGTACCTGAACTAGGTAGATGTCTATGACTTTGGTCATTTGTGTTAGAGTCAGAATATGCCTAAGTTGGTTGAGGCCAATGTTAAGCTTGTTTGCGAGAGTCCTGAGAGGCTAATGAGATCTATCACACTAGTCAAGCGCCTCTTGTTATGTTTATACGGTTCAATGGTAAACAAAACCATGCTTTTTGTGATTTGAATGCTTGTCATTACAATACTAACCGAGTGCTTATGTTTTTGTGGTCTCTCTGTAGCCTCAACACCGAATAGAATTCTATCAGCTTGTTCGCCTAGAGCTATGTGGATGCAGCTCAAAGTGGTGAGATCTACTTACTAGGATGCTCCAAAGTTCTCCTAAACTACAAGTTCTCAAGCTCAACATTTAACTCACCCTGATGTATTTTTACTCATTTAAGTTCTAGTTATATGGCCTAATAAACTATAATTTTGTATTAGTGTGTGGAGCGCAATTTTTGTTCTGTAAAACCTATTGAAGCTCGTTGGGGAGAATCACGCTCCATTCCTGAATGTTTGGTGTTCCATCTCAATACCTTTGAGTAGAAATATTACACTCGAATGCCAGAAGAGAAGAAAATTGTGGCTTACATCCTTACAAACGCAAAACGGTTGAAGACTGCGGAAATCTCTGCCTTGGGTTTGGGTTCAGAAGAGGGACCTCAGATACTCAAGGAATTGGCTTCTTTGCATAGAGCTTCAAAGTCATGTCAGCTTCTGTTGGATTGCTAAAAAATTGCACTAGTCTGTCTCAATTATATGTTTGACTTTTCACCAAAGTTTATGGTATTTTGGATTTTTAAAGAATATTATGGTATTAGATTAAAAAAGGGGTGAATTTGTTTTGTGGCTATTTTAAAGGGAAATTAGCATCAATAATACTCATTACACTAATAATTAAGAATCAAACATAATTTAAATTATATTTAGGTAAATAACATGCATCATATCTAAAATGACCATTTTGTCCTTATTTTATTTTTCAGTTACAGTAGTCAACTACGATATGATATAATAGCTGGTTATTATCATATTGGATAGCTAACTATGCATGTATAAGTAATCAAATTATATTATAAATATAATAACAAACACTCGTTTACATAGAAAATGTGTTACATAGTCAACTATGATCGCATATAAATGTTAAAAAAAATGAATAGTCGACTATGCATGCATAAATAGTCAACTATAATCATTGTGAATTAAACACAAAGTAAACTATATTATAACTTAAATAAGAAAAATTCTTTTACATAGACAATGTTTTACATAGTCAACTATTTTAATTAATATATAGTTAACTATTTTAATTAACATAATAGTCAACTATTTATAACTAATAAGATCATTGAGAGTATTTTAGTCATTTTCTCTTTAATGGGTGTTATACACCTAATTTTCAATTAGAGCATGTTATACATCTAATTAAAGACCCACAACCTATTATACACCTAATTAACCCTATTTTAAATTGAAGAAATTATACTCATAACACTACAAGAAAACAGTTAATTAGTGACTCTTGTTTGTGACAGTTTTTTGCGTCACAGATTTTTGTGACAGAAGTGAGACAGTTTTGCCACACTTTTGTGACTACACCTGTAAGAGTACCAAATCCGTCACAAATTTGTGACTAATATAAAGTGTCACAGAGACGTCACAAATTAGTGACCGACTAGAGACAAATTAGTGATTAATACCATGTCGTCGCAAACTTGTTACACATTTGTGACACTAGTGTGACACGTTGTAGGCGTCACAAATTAGTGACGGGTTTGCAACTACTGTATCCGTCACAGATTTGCGACACGACTAGAAAAGTGACACATTAGTGACAAAACTGATGTATTGGATTTGAATTTTAATTAAAAAAAGTGTATGTAATATATTTTGATTTTGTCAATGTTAAATGTGTGAATTTAAAATTAATTATAAATGTCAAAGTCAATTACTATACAACTAGTTAATATATTAGCTAAAGAATAATAATAATGAATAATTACCATAGTTCAGTGCGTTTCACTTCATAATAATTACCAATATTCAATTCATTAGTTGAATATTTATGAATTATAATGTTATGTAATATATTTTAGATATTATGAATTTAAAGGTGTGCATTTGTTTTAACTATATATATTATTTATTTTTGATGAATTTAAAGGTGTGAATTTTTATTAATTTAGATTTTATGAATTTAAAGGTGTGAATTTTTATGAATTATAATGTTTTTAAAAATTTCTTACCTATATATATTATGTAAAACAATCATAAATTAATAATGACCTTAGCACAATGGAAAACAGTTTTATCAATTTGAGACATGGTCGGTGGTTCGAATCGAGGTAAGTACAATAACTCAATTTTTAGCATTTTAAGGTTAGCAATATGAAAAGTACTATATATATTAACTTATGTAGGTATTACCGAATAACTACCATAGCAAAATGGATTTGCCCGCACATACAAGGCCGAGAGAACTCGGGTTCGACACTTGTCAAAGGATGAATATTTTTTCTCACAATTTTCACTCGAGAGACGCAAAAGAGTCACTCTTTTGTCACTGGGGTTTGGGGTTTGGTCTGTGACGAAAAAATGCATCACACATTCGTAATCTATCACATATTTGTCACTCTTTTGCCACTGATTTGTGACTCTACGTGAATTTATTACCTTAAACATACCATAATTACGAAATTTTATACAAATGACTTGTTTTGATACTTATATATACTAATTTAAGACTAAGTTTGTTACATTTGCTTCATGAAATAAGGAATATGAAGTTTTCAAAATCACCAACCAACTCTTTTCCAAACTATATTTATAAAACACTAACCATTAAACAAGAATTTTACTAAATCATAGTTTTATTAAAAACTTTTGTTGATAAGTGATAGAAATCTCTATAAACCCTAACCAATACTTGCACAATAGATTAAGATTGATTAGGGTTACCAAATCATCTAACTTTTTGGTCTAAAATGTTTAGGGTTGGGGAATCAATTTGTGACTCTTAAAAGTGAAACAAAATCATAGCTAATGTGTAACGAATTAGTGACAAACCTATATTTGTGATGCTTTAGTGACACTATTTGATTTTGGGTTTGAAATATTTTGAACTGAAAATGAAAAATTTGGGCGGAAAAAAATGAGAAACCTAATTTTATTAAACACAAAACCCGTGAATCCCTTTCTCTCTCACATGCGGCCAAACCTAACACTTCTCCGATTAAATCCTCTCATCTTCTCAGATTAAATCCTCTCTTCATCTCTCTCTCTCTCTCTCTCTCTCTCTCTCTCTCTCTCTCTCTCTCTCTCTCTCTCTCTCTCTCTCTCTCTCTCTCTCCCGATTTTCATAAACGAATCTAAAGATCCATCTATGAATCAAAAATCTCTTCATGTCTCTCTTTCTCTCTCCCTCTCGATTTCTCTTGGTCTCTTCAAATCGGTAACAGAAGCTTCTTTGGTTGCATCCATGGCTGCTCTGATGAATTTCGAACCTGAGAAACCACGAGAGATGGAGAAATGAGAGAGAGGGGATTAGGGTTTTTCTAGGTTGGATTTGGTGTGAAGTGAAGCAGAAGAGATAAGAAGAAAGAGAAATTGATTCAAATGAGACTGATAATCACACCGAAGGTGAAACAGGAAGCGACTCCAGGCTATCTAAGCTTACTCCAGGAGCCCTTTTGCTTGAGTCTTTGAACCCCCTAGAAAAACAATGGAGGCGCAGGTAAGATAACCTTTTTCTCTTTGTTCTTTCCAATATAGTTATGCTAGTTATGCTATGGTTGGATTTGGTGTGAAGTGAAGCGGAAGAGATAAGAAGAAGGAGAATCCGACGTCTCTAAATTTCAATTTGTTGCCGGAGAAACAGAGCTCCGAGTATTACCGAAATATCACGATAAATGCGTTTCTTCTTTGCTTACGAATTTTCCGGTGAGATCAAGGTTATTGAGTCATACAAGGGGACTTGTTGCTTATACAACACACATGGTAATAGAAGCTCGTTATCTCTTCCTTTAAACTTAATTTTGGTTTATGTTATTACAAAGTCTTTCGCTCGTCTAATATCTTTTGGTATGGTTTGGTCACAGAGTTCTTGTTGCTACGACTTTTATAGTTCTTGGAAACGTTTTCCTGAATTTTGGAACAAGATTAGTTTAGATCTAGTGTTGCGTTTTGGCATACGTTCAGTGGGACAGGAGGTGACCCATTTGGTTTTGCTTCAAAGTATTTGCCTTAGGAAGATGCTTGAAACTCTGTTGCTATGGCTAAGCCAAGAAGTAAGTAAAGATCGGTTTTTTTGTTGCTCGTATCTCTTCGTATTCGAGTTAACTTTTCTCTCTCTTACATTGTGAGTAAGTGAGTGAATTCATGTTTGTTTTTCAATACAGTGAGAACCAACTTTGAGTTTTGAAGATACTTGGAGTTGATTGGTGGTGTTTCCATGACAAAGACATAGCTCCTGATGGCAATACACTTAAGGTAATCTTAGCTTCCGTAAACACCATTACGGTTCATTGTTAAAGACCGTATAATTTTTAGTCCCTATATAGCTTTTGCATCTTGCTCTTTATTCTATTATTTCGTTAACATGTTTTTACTCAATTTTCTGCAGGAATCTTACAAAAACTTGGATGAAATTATTAAACTAGCCAAAGAACTCCAAAAGGTGAGTCATGTTGTTAGTTGCTCATTTCTCATTTCTGAAACTCTTAAGTGTATGAACTGATTGTGTCATTCTCTCTGGTTTTGGGTTTGATGAACTGATTTTATCATTAGCTCATCTAATGATATGAATTTGATGAACTGATGCATGAAGTTTTCAGGTTTAACTACTGATGTGATTGACTTGGATTAGGAAATGAAATCTATTTGGTATTGAATCACTGGTTATGAATGGTAACGGAAATTGTTATTCACTATCTTTGTTATGTAGGAGGAGCTGCTAAAAAAATCATTAACTTCAAAACTGCTACTATCTTACGGAGTTACTTGCGGAGCAACAAGAAGCTCTAGCTAAGATCTCTGAACTGGAAAAGCCTCTCACGTTAATGAAGAACTCTTATCCCTGCATCGAAGCATATATGAGTTAACCATCTGTTTATTTATACTTTCACAACTTTTGTACACTATGTTAACCGTTTTTGTTTTCGGAATTCGGAACCGTATTTCGCTTATGAAAGTCTACGTTTTATTTATCTAGATACTCTTTCTGTAAATTACATATTAGTAGAATACATAGTAGAATACCAAAAAAAATATTATTCTGTATACCAAAAATGTCACAAATACATTGCAAATTGGTCACTCTTTTGTGACATTTTAGTGATCAATTTGAGACTACCACTTTTTAAAGTAGTCACAAAAGAGTCACAAATTTATGACACTACCCAACATCACAAATCAGTTACAAATTATCCACTACATTTGTGTCACAATTTAGTCGGTAATTTGCGACACTGGCTTCAGTCTCTCTTATGTCACTAATCTGTGACGCATACATATCGTCTCAAATCCGTCACAAATGTGCTACTCCTTAATCTGGTAACAAAAGTGTCGCAAATATGTGACGCATTTGTGACGAAATAAATTAGCGACGAAAAAATTGTCACTCTTTTTTTCGTCACAAAAGTGTCACAAATGCTGCTTTTGTGACTGATTTGTGACGAAAATCGGAGTCACAAAATGACTGTTTTCTTGTAATGTAAATTATTTCATCATAAAGTATAGTCAGTCAAATTTAGAAAAGAAATTTCAAGAAATGCCACTTTTGACATGCCACTTTTAAAAAATGCCACTATCACTTTTACCGAAATTTTAAATCATTTATGTTTGGGTTAACTATGTTATATTAGAGTTTAGTTTATTGAGTTTAAGGTTTGTTAGGGATCAAAACATTTTTTAAATTTGTGAATTTTGAGATATAAAGTTTTTAAACGGATTTATAAGTGGCATGTTCGTAAGAAAATAATTCAAGAGTGGCATATTTGTAAAGTGGAATGTCAAAGTGGCCTTTTTGTAATTATCCCAATTTAGAATCTTTACTAACTTAAGGACATCTTTTTGAAATCATTTTCACAAAAACTATGCAGAGATTGATTTTTTTTGTTAAAACACAGAGATTGCTCTTGCAAACCCTAAATACTTTAGTTTAACAAGTTGCTAGTCATTTTGTGTCGGTAAAACTGTTCACATAATATTTGAGAACAAAAGAAAATTCAGATAAAGTATGTTTACGTGAATATTGTTAGTTGTGAGTTGTGACATTAACATGGTCTCTCATACTCCTTCAGTTTTTATTTGATTGATGTTTTCGAAAAAAATTTGTTTATAAAATATTGATTTTCTTTATTTTCTATGCATTTTTTATGAAACAATAATGACAAATTGTAAATTTCAAGGCATATTAATTTGTTTTATTGAAATACTATTGACTTAGAGTTATGAAAATTTGTTTAGTACAAAAAATAAGACATTTATGTATTTTTTTAATATAAGTGAAAACTCTAGAACGTCAAACAATAAAAATGGAGAGAGTACTATTTTTGTGTTGTCTAAATGAGGAAAAAAGAGAGAGGAAATTTGGAAAAATATATATTTGTGTTTTAAAATTTGAAAAATACACCTTTATTTTTAGTTTTTGAAAAATACACTTTTAAAATATTTAATTTACTTAAATAACCTTAATAACCTGAAAAATAATTTATATCGAAAATAAAAATATAGATAATAATATTAGATATTTTTAGTCTCCATTTTATCATAAAACAAAATCTATTCATCTTTATCCGAGGAGGAGGTGTTTTGGCAACAAAAAAGCAGGGTATTGTGGTTAGTTGCTTTTAATGCCCTTGTCACGAAGGATAAATTTCGGAAAGAATTTACGGCGGTAAAAACCGATATGACTAAGGCTTATGACCGGGTCGAGTGGGGCTTTTTAGAGAGTCTTATGCAGAAGATAGGTTTCTCAGAAAAGTGGATTTCATGGGTCATGCCATGTGTAAACTCGGTGACTTACCATCTTCTGCTCAATGGTAATCCCCGTGGAACCATTATCCCCACGAGAGGTTTACGGCAAGGGGATCCACTTTCACTGTACCTATTTATACTCTGTACAGAGATTTTAATCTCAAATCTCAAAGCCGCTGAGGCAGTAGGCGGTATCACATGACTCAAAGTTGTGTATGCCAGTCCACCAATATCTCACTTGCTTTTTGCCGACGACAGTTTGTTTTTTTGTCAGGCAAAGTTGGATCAGAGTGACAAAATCTTACAGATCCTGACTGAATACGGGAATGCATCAGGTCAACGAATTAATTTTGATAAATCAGCGATTACGTTTGGTAAGGATATTGATCAAGCTAGGTACCCGGGTGGCCATACATCAACGACTAGGGATTTTGAATGAAGGAGGTTCGGGGAAGTATTTGGGAATTCCCGAACAGCTTCAGGGCTGTAAAGCGCAGATCTTTGCTTATGTTCAAGATAGACTGAATGGACGTATTAATGGATGGTCGGCCAAGTTCTTATCCAAAGGCGGTAAAGAAGTCATGATTAAGTCTGTGGCTCAAGCTTTTCCTACTTATGTAATGTCCTGTTTCCTCTTATCTAAAGGGTTATGCAGGAAACTAGTTGGAGCAGTTTCACAATTTTGGTGGCTTTCTAAACCACAATCAAGAGGATTACATTGGATTGCATGGAACAAACTCTGTCTAGCCAAGAATCATGGCGGTATCAGATTCAAATCTTTTGAAGATTTTAATCAGGCCTTCTTGGAAAAACAGATGTGGCATCTCCACCAATTCCCTAACTCTCTTGCAGCAAGGGTCCTTAAAGGAAGGTATTTCCGACACGTCCATCCGTTCTCTGCGCCTAAACCAAATCGACCATCATATGGCTGGCGCAGTATATGGTCTTCGCATGCCCTTATAAAGAAGGGTGTGAGGCGTATTATTGGGAATGGGCGTAATACGGCGGTATGGAAGGAGAACTGGATCCCGGATACAGACCCTAAACCTCCATCTAGTTGTCACACCATTATCAATCCACTGCTTCGGGTGGCGGATCTTCTTAATCTAGGTAATTCTTCTTGGTGTATATTGACTCTTCGGGTTAATGTTCATCCTCGAGATATCCCTCGAATTCTCAGTCTCCGGGTTTCTTCCCGGATGCTAAAGGACAGCTGGTGTTGGCCCTATACCAAGACTGAAGTGTACACGGTGAAATCGGGTTATGAGATTGCTAGGAAGTCTATAGATGTAGACAAAAGGTTTTCATTACAACTACCTTCCGATAATCCCCTTAAGGCCCATATCTGGAAGTTACCAGCACCCAATAAATTGCGTCATTTTCTTTGGCAAAGTTTAGCGGGGGCAGTAGCGGTCAATGAGTGTTTGAATTATCGTAATATTCGTGATTCGGCATTCTATCCTCGGTGTGGTGATCAACGGGAGACTATTAACCATGCGTTATTTACGTGTCCCCATGCTTTGGACACTTGGGCTTTGTCAGGAGTTCGGACTCGAACTATGCAATTCCCTTCTGAAAGCCTTCAGACTAATTTTGATACCCTATTCTGGCGTTTACCTCATTCAGAGGCGTTTGCTGAGCTTTTTCACGCTATCCGTTGGATTATCTGGAAAGCCAGGAATGATAAAGTATTCAACTCACTCACCCGTGCGCCTAAGTTTTCTTTTTTGAAAGATTATATTTGATATATTTTAATAGAATTTTCATATATCTGATTGCAAAATTAAAATTTTAAATTAATTTTAAATAATTATCTCAAATAAAAATAAAATAAATATTAATAAGAATAAATTTTTGAATTTTTGTTCTGATTTATGATAATTTGTAGTGTTTAATTCAATTCAAACTAAAAAAAAAAGTATTTTCACATGAAAAGAGTGTATTTTTCAAAATTTAAAACTTAGGGGATGATTGGTTGGGCTTTAATTTGTCTACAACCTTCTTTAAAAAAAAATTACAAAATCTTTACCAATCATGTTGTAGTTTTCTTCCTAAAACTAAAGTCTTGTTTCCAATTTTTACCAATCATGATGTAGCTTTCTTTTTCAAACTTACAACCCAAAAAATAAAAACTTTTTATATGGTCGTGACTTGTCAGAAACCTAAAGCCTTATTTTTTGGGCTGTAAAAATTATTTGGCTGTAGCTGTACATTTTTTTTGCTGCAGATTTTTTTGTTGTACATTTAGAAGCTGTAACTTCAAATTTTTAGATATACAAATATTCTAAAATAAAACATGATTAGTAATATACAATATGTGATGTTTTAATTAGTTTATACATATAAAAATTGTTATAATTTAGAAATTTATTGTTACTTTTAACATATAAAATTGTTCTTTTTAACAAAATTTATTTTATATGTTTAAAATAGCAATGAATTTCTAAATTATAATAATTTTTATCTACACAAACTAATAAACTAAAACTATATCACATATTGTATACTTACCAATCATGTTTTATTTTAAAATAGTTACAACTAAGAACTTACAGCTACAGCTTCTAAATCTACAGCAAAAAAAAATCTACATCAAAAATTTTACACAAAAAAAAAATATACAGCTACAGCAAAAACAATTACAGCAAAAATTTGACAGCTATAATCGAACTAATCACCCCCTTAGTTAAGATATTTTTCAAAAACTCCGAAAAAAATCTCGTACGAGTGATAAGGGCACCACCAATGGTGACACTGTTATGAGTGTCACTATTTTTTTATAATTAAAAAAAAAAAATTAAGATACTTAAGTGTCTCAAATCAAAGAAAGTGTCATATATAGAACACTTTCTTTGATTCGAGACACTTAAGTATCTATTTTTTTTTTAATTATAAAAAAAAACGGAAAGTGTCACCAATAGAGACTAGCCCTGGGCACGAAGCAAATAATAGAGAAAATGCAGGTATCCGTGATCCGATCCGTTTTAAACGGATATTTGATTTTCCGATCCGATCCGATCCGTGAATTTTCGAGTATCCGAAAATTCGGATATCCGAATTTTTTTTAGATATCCGCGGATATCCGATTCGATCCGTGAAAAATCAAATATCCGAACTTTTTTAAGATATTCGTAACTATCCGATCCGATCCGTTAATATTTTTAATATTGTTTAAATATTATTTGTTTTTTTGTAATTTAATCATCATAAAAATTAAATATTTAGTAAAAATAAATGGATCAACAAATAAAACTTATTATACACATTAGACATACTTGTTACTTTATATAAATGATAAATGTATTTGCGTATATATACGGATCGGATCGGATAATGGTCTTTTTGAAAATATTATTTGTGATTTGCTTTATTTTTTACGGATCGCTTATTTTAGTATTTGCTTTGCTTCGAAACTTTACGGATATTTGAATTTTTCGGTTCGGATCACAACGAATCGCGAATCGAATCGGTTTTAACGGATTTTTTGCCCAGCCCTAATAGGGACAACAAACGGTTGCGTCAGATAACTAGTTTACTCAGCCAGCTTAGTACACGGACCGACCGATTGTCGGTGGAGAATCTGTAAACAGATCTCAACCATCTACGTGGCATGTACCTAAATCAATCCCTTGGGTCCACCAGCTCCAAGTATCGTTAATTCGAAAAGTGCACCTGAAATTGTGCTAGCTCACGAAATTGCCCTCATCGTATTCATGCGCTTTAATTTTTGTTTTATCACCGAGATGGCACACCACTGAAGATGTGGTCACAGTCAAAGATTTAGGTTCGTTCCGTCGTCTAATCAAACTTTTAGTTTTAAGTTGAAGGATCAAATGATTCAAAATCTATGTTTGTTTACAAAATTATTTGTTAATTTACAAGTTAACTATATACATATATAATAATATTTAGGATTCTATCAAATAATTATATTAAGAAGATTCTATTCTTGCGAAATGGACAATATATATTAGTATTGGAATAATGAGTTTTTGATGCCGTAATTTATGAAGAGAGATACTCCTCCCACGTGACATGTTTTGATAATAAAATTAGACATATAATATATTAAGAATAATAACAATAACAATTTATGTATGTCTTTTAGTCTGAAAAAGTATTTCTATTTTCAGCTACACTTACAAGTAACAGCATCTTAATCACATGATAGTTGTGATCCACTATAAATATCTCAACAATTAAAGGAAAAGAAATTAATCATAAATATTGTTAGCCAGAACAAATGTGAAATGTAAACACTTTGTAGATGTAGCTTGTAGGTTAGATAAGTTGGAGCCATGTGCCACCAATGATTTTCTTAAAGCTGTTGTAATTATTGTCAAGACTTCAAATGCGTTGCATCCTTTCCTTTTTTTTTTTTTTTTTTGTTGAGCATATACTTTCGTTTTTTTTTTTGGGTTCAACTTCGATTCTAATATAACTCCGAAATTTTATTTAAAACTCAAATCTAATTCGCATTCCTACTTGGTACATTTAAAAAAAAAAAACCATATGACAGTATAATATTCATCAATAATTTTCAAAATAGTCGGTGGAAGTGAAAGCACAGTTTGTGTCTTTGTGACACCCCATAAGCTTAAATTTCGCAATAAATACTCAATAATATGGCAATAATAAATAATGAAATAAATATTTAATGGCATTAACGTAATTTCAACCAGAATCTATGTCCATTTAAGTGAACCACCTTGTTCGTATTCCAACTAGAAACTCACACTGTGTAAAAAAAATCCCCAAATTTCACTCTCATTTATCAACTTGGTGGCTCTCTCTACAATATCAACAATGGCGAAGAAGACGAGAGAACCAGTCATCTCCTACATTGTCCTTCTCATCCTCCTCCTCGCCGTGGAATCCCACGCGCACAATGTCACGCGCCTCCTAGCAAACCACCCATCATTCTCCTCCTTCAGCCACTTCCTAACCCAAACTCACCTGGCCGACGAAATCAACCGGAGAAGAACCATAACCGTCTGCGCCGTCGACAACGCAGCCATGTCGGCTTTAACCTCAAAAGGCTACACAATCTCAACTCTCAAAAACATCCTCTCTCTCCACGTCCTCCTCGATTACTTCGGCACCAAAAAACTCCACCAGATCCGTGACGGCTCTGCTCTCGCCGCCACTCTCTTCCAAGCCACCGGAGCTGCTCCAGGAACCACCGGATTCGTCAATATAACGGATCTGAGAGGCGGTAAAGTCGGGTTTGGTCCCGACGGTGGAGATCTGTCTTCTTTCTTTGTCAAATCTATTGAAGAGGTTCCGTATAATATCTCTATTATTCAGATTAGTAAAGTTTTGCCGTCTGATACTGCGGCGGCTCCGACTCCGGCTCCGGCGGAGATGAATCTCACCGGAATAATGTCGGCTCATGGATGTAAAGTTTTTGCTGAGACTTTACTTGCTAACCCCGGGGCTTCAAAAACCTACCAGGTACTTTACTAATTAATATTCCTTCATTAGTTTAATTCATTGCACGTATAATTAGAAAATGATTTACTCCATTAATAATTAATAATTTTTTGTTCTCCATTAAGAGATTGATTAATCAATATTTAGATGCATGTCGCTGTATAAATTAAACAACAACAAAAAGGACTAAACCCTGATGTTAGTAGGTAGCTAATCAGTGACGAAAATACCCACATGCATCTTTCTGATTAATTAATTTCGAATTTGACAACAGAAACTACTAATTATGAATTTATTTTCTCAAAATGGAGTACTTACTAATCTGTGTTTATCAATGTAAACACCTGCGTCTTTTTGTTTAACTCATTTGTACATTTATAAAGCCACATGCATCTATTTTGAAAATGGAAAATTATAACTATGAAACACATCAATCTAAATTTTTAAAACTCAAATTAGAAAAAAAACGGCTCTCTTTTCAGTTATGAAAAGTAGCAATAATTTATCCTACTAACTCACTTCACTTGCCAGATAAAAAGATTTCAAATTTAGTTTAGCTAATTCATCAATTTCACAATCTTAAACCGACCCAAATTCTGATATTCCAATACAAGAAGATCAAGAGAGATTCACAAATGGGTATTGGTTTTGAACAGGAGAGTTTAGAAGGAGGCATGACAGTATTCTGTCCAGGAGATGACTCCATGAAAGGATTCTTGCCCAAATACAAGAACTTAACTGCTCCAAAGAAAGAAGATTTCCTCGATTTCCTCGCTGTTCCAACATATTACTCAATGGCGATGCTCAAATCCAACAATGGTCCGATGAACACCCTCGCTACCGATGGAGCCAACAAGTTCGAGCTCACTGTACAGAACGAAGGAGAGAAAATTACTCTCAAGACTAGGATCAACACTGTCAAGATCGTTGATACTCTCATCGACGAGCAGCCTTTGGCCATTTACGCGACCGATAAGGTTTTATTGCCTAAAGAGCTGTTTAAGGCTTCTGCTGTTGAAGCACCCGCTCCTGCTCCGGCACCAGAGGACGGAGATGTTGCGGATGCTCCAAAACCGGCTAAAGGGAAAGCAAAAGGGAAGAAGAAGAAGGCTGCACCGTCACCGGACGATTCGTTTGATGAATCCGATTCGCCTGTGGAAGGGCCTGATGGAGTGGCTGATGATGCAACCGCTGATGATGCCGGTGCGGTTAGGATCGTTGGAGGAGCTAAGGCTGGTTTGGTGGTGAACTTGCTCTGTTTGTTTGCTTCTTCTTGGCTTCTATAGTTCACTTCTTGTGTTTTCTCTTCTTTGTTTTTGTTCGTTTTTTTAAAAGTCTTCGTCTATGGCTTCGAGGGAAAGTAAATGAGGTTTATTTAAATTCCCCCTTATTATTGAGTTTTTTTTTTTTAATTTAAAATTTGGTTGTCGAATTAATTAGTCGGTGGTTTATTTTTGTGTGTGTTCTTGTTCACGTGTTTCTTTAGTTGATGATGTATGTAATCATGTAATGAATGGTGTTGGGAAGACAAGATACTAAATAAGTACATGTATGAGCACTAGGTTATTACGTTAACTTCGGTATTGGCCGTAACGTATAGTCTAGAGAATATGATACAATAATTTAATTAAACGTCATAAAATAAACATTTTGGGGTAAAACTGACAATGAGCTATGCAATTGTTTTGTTTGTGTCTATGATCATCACATACAAATTCTATATGCTCAATCACCACAACAAGAAGAAGAGGGGGAAAAAGAGGATGATACAAGAATTGGTCACAAGCTGATCATGTGTTGTGTTCTAACAAGGTAGGTGAATTTGGCAACTAAGAACACCTACTGCTGGATGTGTGGTCTTGAGGAGTGAAGCTGGTCGAGCTACCATACTCGACATTTTTGCATAGCTCGGAGAATCCTCATTCCCTGACGGTGTAAAGAAAGCGCCGTTAACCATTTCATCTCCTTCTGATTTCCAATTCCATTCCTTCCATTCTTCGTCTCCATCTGCACTCTCTCGCTTTGTAACCTGTGTATGTATAGAGTTTGTGAGTTTTACAAGTAGGAGTCAACAATAAATTGTGTCTTGACTAGCTCTAATCCATAATCGAAATGTCTTATGTAATTGTATGTTCCATTTCAACTTGATTTTTGGTTTGATCCAATTTATTTTATTTATGCTTGCTTTCAAAGAAAATTCATCAAACTAAAACAAATTTTCATTTTGATCTTGTCTATACACTAATTAGACAGACAATGACCTTGTAGATTTGATATTCAAAGCAAAATACTTGAATTTCTAATTAATATCTTGTCTATTTACGAATTAATTTGTCTATGTAAATTGCTAGCTTATAAAGCTCTTATATTTGTCATTTGTGGACCATATGTCACTTACGTACCTCTTTTGTGAACTGATTATTCGAAGCTATGAAAACATTTCCTTGACTAAAGATGGTTGGATTAGCACTTCCACCAATAGCATACATTTTCCACTCTCTATAAATGTTGTTCACTATGTGAAAATATCCATGCCTGCACCTACACACCATCCCATATATATAAAAAATACAATTAGTAATTAATATCATACATAAGCATTGTTAACTACATAATTATTTTAAATTTTTTGATATTAACATAAGAAAAATCAAAATCAAAAGATTGTATCTACCTCGGCATTCTCTGGACAAGTCCTTCACCAAAATAGTTAAAAGCGATGGTAACTCTCATATCCCGATCACCGGAAAACTCATCACTATGACCCAAAAGCATGACTTCATTATGATTCAACATGTAATTATTCGAAATCGTTATATCCGTGGATCCATTCACCGCATCAATAAGCCCATCGTAACATTTCTCTAACGTACAATGATCAATCCAAATATTTCGAGACTCAAATATCGATATTCCATCTCCATCGGAATAACCTCCCAACGACGATAATACATTCCTTTTCGCCGGAACGCAATCGTGAATATAAAGATTGTTTATAATTACATTACTTACTTTATATAAAGTTAGACACGGGCCATAAGCTATTTGCACGTTATTTCCTCTACCATCTATGGTTTTGTAAGACGTCACTTGAAGATCTTGATTTAGTCTTATTACCATGTCACGGTCGAATATAATCCATAGAGGTTGGTCTAGTGTTGCGGCGTACCGTAGTGTACCTGGAGATGGGTTTAGAGGATTGTCGTCTCCTGAATCGGTTACGGTGTAGAAATCGCCGGCTCTACCGCCTACTGCATCGCGTCCGAATCCAACGGCGCAATCCGCAAGGTTTTTGCGATTGGTCTTCCAATTCTCGTCGCATCTCCAACAATCATCGATTGGATTTCCAGTAGCTAAGCAAGAAGCTGTTGAATTTGATGTTGTTGATAGTTGTTGTTGTTTTGCGTTTGGCAGTTTGGGAAACGCAGAAGGAAACGCAGGGGAAGCGTTTAAGAGAAACAAGAAAATCGTAGATACAAGTGACATTATCATGTCTAACAAACAAAAAGAAGGCTAACTAACTAGAACTTTCACAATGAACTGATGTTAATATCTTTATTCAATCCATATATATATGCAAGAAACATTAAGTGTGCTAAAAAGTGAATACGGAGGTAATTAAATTAGGTGAAAATTGAAAGAATTGGGTCCAACACAAGACATTACGCCGTTTTATACTGGTGGATTCGAACATTTAAATTTTAAAAAGTATAATAAAAACAAAAAAACAAAACAATAACAGAGGCTATTTAATTGTTACCTCACTTCAAAGAACTACGTGCCGTTTAAACAGTGGCTGAAAACGTCATGTAGTTTAGTCTCCCTATCCTTTAACAGAACCAATGTTGTTTGTCGTTAGAAAGACATGAAAACGACACACTGTTTTTTTGTCGAAACATCAAAACAGGGTGGAGTTTAGTTTATTATCTTCTCATCATGTTTCGTTTCGTGTGAAGTGAAGCACAGAAAGAGAAACAGAGCAAATGGCAGTATCTCATCTTCTTTCTCCATTACCATGTCTCACCTTCCTCCAAACCGGAACCCTAACCCTAACCGGTCGTTCCTCTTCTTCTCTCCCTCTGAACTCTAACCCCCAATTCCCAAAACCAAGACGAGCCGCCACATTGGTCCTACAATCCAAGAAGAGTGACGATTCAGTGGACGCATCAGATCGGATATTCTCAGCCGTGTGTTACTTTTACCCGTTCTTCGATGGGATTCAGTACGGTAAATTCATCATCACGCAATACGAACCTTTCCAGATTCTCATCCAACCTTTGTTTCCAGCAATCAAGGCCTTCAAGAGCTTCCCTTTCAGCGGCTTTCTCATCTTCCTCACTCTCTACTTCGTCGTCGTCAGGAGCCCTAATTTCAGCAGGTACGTTAGGTTCAACACGATGCAGGCGATTGTGCTCGATGTGCTCTTGATCTTCCCGGATTTGCTTGAGAGGAGCTTCAATCCCACTGATGGCTTTGGTTTAGATGTGGTCATGAGTTTGGACAGCACAGTCTTCCTCTTCTTGCTTGTCTCTTTGATCTATGGATTCTCTGCTTGCTTGTTTGGTCTCATCCCAAGGTTGCCTCTTGTTGCTGATGCTGCTGATAGGCAGGTGCTCTGATAGTATCTATTGGATTTTCTCTGTATTGGATCTTCTCTGTTCCTGATAATCGGAAAATAATGTAACTTTTTCATCCATTTGAAAGGTTTCTCTGCAGACTTTGTTGTCTTCCATGGAACTTGAAAGAAGGAGAGCTAAGTTAAGAAATGAAAAACATATCATATAACAATTTTGATTTGATTTGATTTACTATCCTCATCACATATCTGAAAAAGCAATATGGTGAGGGAAGATCAATTCTGTAACAAAAGAAAATACACACACACACAGCAATGTCTAGGCTGCTGCTTACACATCTGCACTCATCTGCCTAATGAAAGGGACAAAGTTGTTCCAGTTCTCGACCCTAAAGATCTTCTCGTTCATTCTGAAAAATGTAAAAGATCTTACTGTGTCCCCATTTGGCTGAAAACAGTTCTCTCGTATTTGTCTTAGTCCCATCTGTTGCACAATGCATACATTAAACAGTTAATAATGACCACCACTTTGACCTCATCGGATAGTATAAACGAATGTGCAAATCTCTCACCTCATCAAATCGTTCGCTTGTGTTTCTACCCGTCACTAGTATTGTCCTCTTCTTCGAAACATCGTGTATCTAGCAGAAACAAAAAAAAGGGACAATGTTGATTTGTTTATTGGAAGAAGCTAGTGTTGCAGCGCAGTAAGAACAGAGAGATAGACCAGTTTCAAGTGTCTCTTAACGCAAGGAAATAGTGCCACAACACTGACCGGTCTAAATCCACGTAACATACATAAATCTTCATATGAACATAACCAAATTTTAGATCAAAAGTTTAGGAAAGAAAGTACCTGTCTGAGCAGTCCTTCAGGACTGCAAAGATACTTCTCAGGTGTTTCACTATCTGCCATATCCAAACAGCTGGAATATGATATAAAAAATTCATTTCGTTAGCAATAACAACACTGAACTCTTGCAGCTTCAATGAATTACGTACATGTTAAAAGAAAACTTCAGAAGAAGGCTCTTACGGGATATGCAGAGCAGCACCATGGCGAGACAAGACAGAAGCGACAGGATCATAGCCATCCCTTAGGGCGGTATTGTAATAACCTGCAGTTAGTTCAGCGGGGTGTGAAGATGTCTTATACCACCAATAGATTCCACCAATTCTTGCAACCAACATTACAGAGCTTTTCTCTTCTTCCTGCCGTCTCCGCAAAACATCGGCTGCCTTAGCAAGAATAGCATCAGCATGACAAATCAACTTCCCACTATACCATTCCTACAATGAAAAAGCAGTGCACTGAGTTATTTATAATCCAAACCTAATAGCCACTTCCAAAACACAGCTCAAAATCATAACAATACGAATATTATATTAGAAATCACCATAGATGCTATGATAGGAGAACATACGAGAAAGAAACGACCGTAATCAGAGAGAAAGCTATCATTGCCCTCCTCAAAGAATGGAACTTCCGATGGAAAGCTATTGTAGCAGCCAGCATTTGGAGGGTCTCTACCTCCCCATTGAGGTTTGCCCTCTTGGGAGGCTACTGCCATCAAGTCTTCCATCCTAAACCAAGTAATATAGTTCACAATCTGGAAATGTGATCCAAACAGAAAAATAAAGACTTTTAATTAACAATTACTCACATGTACTTGTCATGGCATTGAAATTCACCGATTCCAGGAAATTTCCATCTCCCATCTCCAGAAGGATGTGCCGGATATCTGAAAGGAATACCGTGTAAGAAACTTCTATGGTAGCTATTGTGGTTTAATGATGGTAATCTAAGGGAAATCAGAAGTACCTAAGCTCCCCGGAAGGACCAAGACCTATACTTATTTCTTCAATCACATTCCCAAAATATGGTTCAAAGTTTGAAGAAAAACTGAGCATAAAATCTTCATAGCATTGGACAGCAGTTCGACCCCCGAACAAAGGAAGTTGATCGACTCCAAGTGTGAGATAGTCATTGTTGGAGAATCCATTCTTATCTCTATAGTATATATCCTTATTCACGTCTCCAATCTGGAAATTATAAATGAAAAGGCTGCTGAGAAAAACAAATCATCGCAGAGAAAATACAATCCAGTAAGCATTCATGAACAGGAATCTAAATTGTCCAAAGTTTTATCAGCGAAAACACAAAACTATCAGATTTTCTCAATGGTTTAAAAATATTCAAAGGAAGAAGCAATATCCAAATTACCAATGTCCTACAACATACAAATAACTAAATACCTGTAATTCTAACAATACAAACCTCTCGGATCCAGAGTGGAAGACTGATGCCTCCTTTCCCACCAAACAAGTGCATATTTGAATGGAAACAAAGAGCAACGTGTAACTTCAAGCCTGCCTCAGAAATGAGTCTAAAGAGCTCTTCATACAATGACCATTTAAACTCAAGAGGACAAAAGCGCTCTACAATTCCCCACCAAACCTCAACTGCAACACCATGAACACCTGCTAACTTGAGTGCCTTAAGAGAAACAGTTAACGCCTTGAGCCTGAAACGAGAACAGGTAGAAACTTAATTACCTGAATCAGAAAAAGAAGAAGTTCCAATCTGAAATTGTATCATACTATATAGCAACGAAATTAATCTGACTTTTCCCATATATTTCATACCATGTAAGGTAATATACAAATCAGGTACATACATATGAACATTTCCAGCAAACTTAACCTTTTAATCCTTGGGCATCCAGAAGCATCAATTCCAAATGTATCAATTGGCATCATCACGTAAACAGGAACTCTCTTATGCCTTGACGATACCAACACAAATGATCGTGATTTCTCCCTAGCATCCATGCTGTATCATGTTCATCAACAAATTAGCGAATCCACTTATTTCCACACCCAAATTTACCGGCCGAAACCTAATTTTTCCCAGTCTACACCCAATCGATTCCATTAAAGAAACGTCCACGAACTAACGAAATGTTCGCTCCGAATTTAACAGCGAGCGAGGGGAAAAAATACCTAAAGATTCGGCTGTTTCCGGCGACGGAACACCAATTCGTGATGAGTCGGCCGCGTTTAAACGGAGGAATCATAGAAACGTTTCGGAAAAAGTTTCGATTACGCCGAGAAATAGTTCTCTGCTCGAGGAAACAAGATTTCAATGAAAATCCACCGGGATGGAAAAAGTTACCGCCGGAAACTCCGCGACAGCCACAACCAATTGCTCCAATCTCCGCCATTTTCGTCACCTTCTCTCCTTCGTCGGAGATATTTCTCTGATGCTTTAGATGCGGAGGAAAAGAGACGGAGATGGAGTACTTGAAACGCAAAATTTATTTCCTTTTTCTTTTCTTTTTTCGACGACGCAAAATTTACTTGTTTTTTTTTTTTTATGGAATTATAAAACAAAAAAGTATCCGCTTTTATTATTTTTCTTTGACCCTTTACTTTTGTTTCCTTCCTTTTCTTTTGCCCATATATTTTTCTCTAGTTGACCCCTTTATTATTTTATTTTTGTTGTAATATGAGAAAAGAGAATGAGAATTGAGTGATGATTTGTTCCAATAAGAACATAGGTATATATAGTATTACAATAACTTGGGGAGGAGTAATAACTTGGAGAGGAAGAGACTTGGTGAACAAGGCCATAAGCATATATAGACATTCACAATAAATGAGTTTATAAAACTTCCCCTTGAATGTCCATTATCTAAAACTACTCCTAATACGCAAGTGATGCTGCCTCATTAAAAACCTTACCAGGAAAACCCAATGGGAAAAACCATGGTTAAGGGAAAAAGAGTGCAACGCGTATTTACTTCCCCTGATGATTAGATGACTTGAGGTCTTTGAGACAACGCATCCAAATGATGAACTTATTTCTTCAAAGTAGCAGTTGGAAGCGTCTTGAGAAATAAGTCCGCCAAAGTTTTGCTTGAACGAATATGTAGAACGTGTATATCGCCATTCTTCTGCAACTTATGGATCTTTTAGATTATCCATCTTGATCATTCTCTATGTTTCTCTTAATATCATTAAAGTAAGATATTCATTATAGAGATTGATAGATTTTCATATATCACTCTAATGATAACATTCCTCTTTAAGTGTCTATCATTTGCGTGTTCTTTGATGTCTCGTTGAAAACCTTTCATAGAAAAACCCTATGGGATAAAAACTATGATAAGGGAAAAAGAGTACATCCACGCTCATCATTATCTTTCTCCCTCTCAGAAGCATCTTCTTCAAGAGATGACTTCTGATCATATGCTATCTTTTCGAATGATCATAAACATAGCCTTAACAAACAAACTTGTATGATTTATGATATCTCAAATCATTAGACTTCTGGTCCATAACATATTTTTCTTTTATCATACAAAATCACATCTTTCAATCATGAAAGAGATCGATAAATTTCTTAAACATCAGTTTAAATTTGGTACTTCAGGACCATTTTGCTTCTAGCCATTTAAATCCTTCCGGGATTTGTATACAAATCTCATTATCAAGTGATCATTTAGCATAAATTATTGTCATCATACTATTTCAGATAACACTAAGTTTTGATGATCTTCAAATTAAGAATCACTTTAATCAATATCTTTAGAGAAATCTACATGGGTACACATATACACAATTATACCCTATTTTCTCTTTTCATTCGATAGAGTTCTCAAGAATATAATTCTTGTACCATTGATCCTTAAGAGATTATTTCCTTCATATTTATATACTTCAAGGATGACATTTTCCAGTGTTCAATCTCTTATTGCCAGACTTATAAGATATCAAAAGTTAATTGCATCCACCACAAGATCATAACTTCACACAATAACTTATTTATCTTTCACTGGTTTTACACTTCACGTGCATGGACTACAAGTCCAAAAATTTCTCTTCAAGAGAATATAATTACAAGTCTATTTTCCTTTCCGTTTTGGCCAATCATTACTTTGTGTACACTTTAATAGACTTTCTTTTATGATCCTCTTTTTTATAATATCAACTGCTCATAGCATGCAAAATATTATGACGTCGATTTGCTTTTTGGTTCTATTTATTCCAAACATGACATAGCTAGCTAGCTCTTTTCATTGTCAAGTACTTGAACTTTTTCATTTGTCATGTTGATGTCTCTTCTGGAGATCATTCAAAATATTTATTACCTCGATTTGGTCATTCTCAGCTGCTCCTTTCCTTTTACGAGGATTTATATATGGAACCGAATAAGTCTATCACACTTCATGCGATCTTTAGACTCACTAGCAGTTTGATATAGTCCTTCTAGGACTTACATTTAATTGGAGCATATACAGCTGGTATATGTAATTTCATCACTTTATTAGGATCAGCAAAATCGTCTGGCAATTAATACTCCAAGTTTTGCTTATGAATTATATTTTTGGACTTCTAATGTATATTCTCTAGTCCCAGGATCATTGATAATTCATAGAAACTTATATCTTTTTCCAGCTGTTTATTTTCTCCCCCTGATGTTGGAAAAACTAACTCATTAAAATGTTAATATGAGACTCGAGCAATAAAAATCCTTCTGGGATAGCTCTAGATAATTATTCATATTCAACATATATTTTTATCCTCTTTCTGAGGTCCCATCTTAAAATGATGTGGTGGAGCACTTTTAACATTCAAACATCTTTCTGATGGGAATTATTTGGTTTCTGATCCTAAACCAATAATATTGGGGAGACCTATTAGTTATTCATTGGCTTGATGCGAAACAATGGTATTAAACCATTTTGTGTATAAACATAAGCTTCTGGATGTTCAACATTTTATTTCAATGGGTATTCAAACATAAATTCACCATCATTATCAAATAACCTTGCAAACTTCAAGTTGCAGTTTCATGACAAGGATAAATATGAATATTTAGTTGATGTTTTCATCGAGTCAATGCGTCCATTGAATCGATGCATCTAGTATCTAAAATTCACATAGTGGGTGATCAACCCATAAATATCTCCTGGTACTTCTGAAAGTAAACAGATTCCAATTTGTTTTTTTTAGTGGTGAATGCCACGTTATCATATTGCTTTTTGAGCAATCAACATATGATAAATGATTAGAAAAAAAATCTTCTGGTTCTTTACCCAAATATCCACACACTTTTATAAATTTTCGCATCATTTATTTAACCAGGATGACCAATCCAGTTAAGCCAAACATTTAAATTCTTAGTAAACTTCTGTTTTATTTTTCATTCTCAGTAAACTTCTTATTTACTTTTCATTCTCAGTAAACTTCTGGTTTACTTTTCATTCTCGGTAAAATTCTGGTTTATTTTTAATTCTTAGTAAACTTCTGGTTTACGAATCTTTGTGTAGTGCAATCTAGTACAAAAATCCCACGAATTTATTTTTCCTCATCTCAATATGATTTATCCCAAAATCCCATGAATTTATTTTATGAAGGATTGATCAATCTCATTTTAGTGTAAACATAATCTTCGGGATGTTTCACTTATAATATATGAGATCCTTTAACTCTCCCCCTCGAGATGATAACACTGTAGATTTATCAATCTCGAACTGAATCTCATTTTCAGAATCAATTACGTATCCTACTCGGATCATGTATTTTACTTTTGAGACTTAAGATAGTGAAATGTATCAAATATTTCAATTATCTTCTCATAGACAATAATATCTATATACTCTTCTAGAGCATTCATATATATGCTTTATACTACCTTTATTGTACTCTCACAAGTTTCTTTTATTCTTCTATTTGTTCACTTCTGGTGAAAATATGAGTTCTTGATAGAAACTCTTCGATCTCGATCTTGACCACATTCATATCTATTTTCACTTCTACGAGCAACAAGTTCTTTTCTTTATTCGCTTCAGGGAATGGAGTATAACCAATAAGACTTCAGGTCTTATAATCTTATGTGTAGACTCATAATGAGCTCTAAGAATTATCATGTTCTCATCATATTTTTTTTAAATTACCTTAGAGAACTTGTGGATCTTTATGGTCAAGTACTTAACAATAATGAACTCTTGCTTTTAAGATTGTTCCAAAGAACTCTTGGATCTTTTATGTCCAAGTTGTGAACATATTCTTCAAGATATGTCACTTGTAGTAAACACATGCATATTAAGTAGTGAATATAATCTTCAGGATATACCACTTATTATTTATGTGAGATTCCTTAATTTTCTTCCTCGAGATGGTGTAACTTCAAGTTCACCTCACATTGATTCTCACTTCAAAATCAACAATATACTTGATTTGGATCATATACTATATCTTATATCCTTTTATCTTTTGAGACATAGGAGAATATACACATCGATGAGCCTTAGTAGAAAATTGTATTCACACTAGATTCTTTCATCGAACCAAGTCTCTCTTATATTTTAAGATTTTTCTTTTCTCACTTCAGGTGAGTAGATAATTTCTTGAAAGAAATTCATTGACATTGGTCTTGTCATTCAAGAGTCTTATAGCCGCTTTCTTGGCTTAATCTGATTAAGGTGATTAATCTATATAAAATGTCACATTCGCTGATGGACCATAATTCACTGAGAATTAGCGTGATCTTTTCTTTTCTTATAGAAGAAGTCACATTCACTTCAAGGAATGGACCAAAATCAACCAAAATCGATAAACGAACAAACATTAACTAAATATATCGCATACTAAGACACAATTTAATAATCCAAAATGATAGAAGAGCAGATAAACAAAACGTATGAGCTAGTCGATAATAAGGTAATAATCGATCATATAGTATAAAACATCATCGTCTGCTTATATAATTTATATTTGAGTATTCAATTATGCTATTATACTATTTTATGATTCACATGGTAAATACTAATTGATGATCTCCAAGCAATTAAACCAACGAATCTATATCAAGTACTACATATGAAAACGATTATTATATAATTATAAAGCACTAGGTATTAGATACCAAATTGAATCAATTGGGAGCGATTATGTATTCATGCCACATTAAGATTAGAATATAAACCAGTTATAGAATGAAGTAATACTTATCTCGATGAAAATCTAGATTGGAAATCGGACGGAAACGTCGTTGTTAGAGACATCATCAGCTAGCAAGTTCATCATTGGCTAGCTTGTTTTTTACCAATCTAGGAATAAAACAATTATGAAACAATTAATATGGATGGACTGGTTATAATTGGATAAACATAATCATAATGTTAAAAAGGCTACTACGTTAATTTTAAAAGAACTTTGACTAACTATTAAACCATGAACAATCGTATTCATTAGCATATGAACATGATGAGATAATTATTAATTAAGAGTGTACAACACTTATCTCATGAATCGGTGTGATCGGAGATGCCGTCAACAGAAAAACGGAGATAGTGTCAATCATGAGCCGAGCACTACGTGATGGTCGGTTTTGAGATATTGAATACGAAACTAAATGGGAGATGATGGCGGCTAGGGTTTTCTCAGTGGTTAGGTTTTTTATATTTCACTCAGTGGCTAGGGTTTCATGTTTGCTCAGACGGCTAGAGTCGTGCTGATAACGTGTTGTAATATGAGAAAAGAGAATGAGAATTGAGTGATGATTTGTTCCAATAAGAACATAGGTATATATAGTATTACAATAACTTGGGGAGGAGTAATAACTTGGAGAGGAAGAGACTTGGTGAACAAGGCCATAAGCATATATGGACATTCACGATAAATGAGTTTATAACAATTTTCGCTTTGTACTATTATGGCTAGGGGTGGACATTCAGTTCATTTGTCAGATAATCAGATTCAGTACAAATTTTTCGGATTGGGGCTTACTAATGCTATTCGGGTATATTTTTATTATGGATCATGATCGGTTCGGATCTTTTCGGGTTTGGGTCGGATTTGCTACTTATTTTAAGACACAAAACTCATCCAAAGTCTTATCAGATTCGGTTTTATCCGAATCCAAACATAAGTATAAAGCCATTAATGACATTAAGAATAAATCCTAAATATAAAAAGAAGGCATGAATTGATATATAAGACCAAAATAAGGAAAAAAACGAATCTTATCCATTTAATAAGGTTCAAACTTAAAAAATTGTATAAAATGTGAAAGAAAGAAAAAAGAACATAAGTAGAAGATATAAATTGTTTTTTTATACTTAGTTTGTTCGGTTATTACTTCGGTTATCAAATATATCTCAAACCGAACCGAAATCCAAAGTAAAACAAATTGAAAACCATTCGGTTATGTAATAATAACCAATATAGATCCAAACTGCTTAATTTCGGTCGGATTTGGTTTCGGATTTCGGATTCGGATAATTTGTCCACCCCTAATTATGACCTTGTTCTTTGAGTGAACGCTGCGACAACAACATCAAAGAAGGTAAACAGTTTCGACGGAGAGAAGAAAACACGGTGATGAGAGGAGAAGTATCGCAGAGGATGAACGTTGATGAAAAGATTGAGGTGACGCTATTAATTAATTTCAGCGACTCATGTGATGCCGCTGCGACTCATCTAAATCTGTTTAGTTTTTGTTGCTACTTCTCTTGACATGTCGTTTAATTTGCTGTTACTTGTCTTGCCATGTCGTTTTACTCACTGCTGTTGTCGCATAGTTTAATAAAAGAACATGGCCTATATCTCTTGCCTTAAAAACTCTAGGTGAATCGATAAAACTACCGTAATTAAGGCTCAGTGGTGAAACAATTAGTTTATGTAGATGATTGAGATTAGTTTATTTTCACGTATGTGTAACATGAAACAAATAGTACAGATTTTAGTTCCATAAACTGTGTTATGGCTTTTATGATTTAACGAAAATACAAGGACTTGAGTAGCAAATACTCAAACTATTGTACATTAGATGATTATAGTGTTAAAAATAATAATTAAAAAATTGAGTTGAAATTGCAATTTTACTGACGTGGAAACATCTCGTCCCTTAATGGAAAAGCATTGTAAAATCATCCACTATAACAGATCCCATGCTACTCGCTTCGCCCCCATCATCAACATTGCTTACCAATTTTGGGGATTTTGGTACGATAAATATATGAAAAATGTCTCACATTTATATATGTTAACGATTTCTTTTCGTATTCATTATTTGTATATACTGTCGATTAAATGAAATCATGGGTCCAGGATATGTCATGTTTAGGTCTCATACCCATCAAGATCAGTAGTAGTTGCCAGTTGGTTTATCTGAAATGTTAAATTGAAGGGAAATTATTTCATTTAACTTTATTGTTTAAAGAAAATGTAAAATATATCGTGTGTGTGTGTGTTTAATATATAGGGTCATTTATGTATTACTATGCGCCCGAAACATAAATTTCTCGATAAGTATATAAAAAATCACTTATAGGCAGATTTTGTAAAAACAATTAAAAAAGAGAGCGAAGTAGAGCTACCAGGATGACAAACACTTTGACAATTGGAGATTTACTTGTTTGGTTCGGAGAACAAACTACATCATCGTTCAATCCAAAAAAAACAAAAAAAAAATCGACGTCACAAAAATATCTCTCTCATCTTCCTCCCTTAGCCTTCTTCTAGATCTAACGGCTTAGGGATGCCGGTGGGAGACCCAACGATGGTTCGAGATAGTTTAAGGTGTAGGACCAAAATTTTGGAACACTACGAATTAGACTTAAACTGCAATAATGACCTTCACCAAAACTCTGGTTGGTCTCTTCCTCCTGCAAGATCAGAAACCCAGGTATTACTTCAAGCTTATCTCTCTTCTATCAACCTTTCTGCGGAAGAAGACTACTATGAATGGATAATGGACGATGTGGTAGTTACTAAGTACTCTACGGGCCAAGTTTACAATCAGATCAAGAAACATAGACAATCTGTACCATGGTATCATGTTGTTTGGAATAAGAGAGGAATTCCGAAGCAAAACTTCCTCTCTTGGCTTGTCGTCCTAGATCGATGCCCGACTAGAAGTAGACTCTCAAGCTGGAGATTAGTAACAGACACAAACTGCCTTCTATGTAACTCTTCTCTGGATGACCGCAATCATCTCTTCTTCAATTGTGACTTCTCTTGGAAGATCTGGTCATCCATTAGCACTAAATGTCAAATTGCGCCGATCAGGAATTGGACCAACAATCTATAGGCTATGCAGCAACTCAGTGGATCAAAGGGGAAGAAATCATCACCTGGATTGCGTGGCAGAGCACAATCTACTGGATTTGGTCAGAGAGAAACTCAAGACTTCACCGGAACACCTTCAAATCTGTGGATTCCATTATCAACTCAATTGATGGACAAGTTCGAAACAAGGCCTCAAGCATTCGTTTGTCAAATCCTGGCCTAGCTTCGGAGATGCTACAACACTGGTTCTCTTCCCAATCAACTCCTCTTTGATTACTTCGGTAATTGACCGATGATCTCCTCATCGGAAAACTAACATCGTCACTCTCAATGGTTTAATTGGTTCCTTTGACTTGGTTTCTTAATGGATCTGTAATATTATAACTCAATGGGCCTTGCTCATTAAACCACTGCCTGTGCTGGGATGTAAATTTTTTATTTCTTTCTGCAATTTAAATTGAAAAGATTAAAAAAAAAGGAAAGAAGAGAATTGCGGAAGCGAGACAAATCTTTTTCTTTAACCCTTTGAATCACATGTAGTGCGACGAGATGACTGATTCAAGGATCCTATGATACAACCACACACAACCGTATTCGCGATCACTCGAATCACGGCTCTAACGAACTAATATTTCTAAGATAGTCTCGAGACACAACTTACTTTGAGAGAGATTGTTGTAATGAACTTTTGTTTCTGATTTCGTTTCAGAGTGTTTTAAGAGAGAAGCCAAGAGGCTGATTATATAATCAGAGGAGTTAATTCGAATTCCAAAAGTCATAATATTTTTGGAATTAATTGGCGAGATTTATGGGGAGATTAATGACCGTGATTTCTAGAATAAAATCTTTGACTCAGTTATGATTGAATCAGAAATCAAAAATATAAATATCTATGCTTGTGCTCGACCTGGAGGTCGATCTAACTCACACAGAAATACCTTTTTCTGTCTACTTGTGTCTAAGTGTCATTTTTAGATCACAAGACTACAAGATCACGCATGGTTCAATTCGGGTTGGGTAAATTTGTTCTCCACCCATGCTCCATGTTTTAAACTATAACATGAGCTTCCTCTAATATATAATAGAGGATTTTTTTTCTCCCATAAGCAATGTGAGACTAGATTATATACATCCCTTTTAATTACTCTTAAGCCCAAAGGCCTAATACACATTTCTCTTCACATCTCAACACATTTTAATAAGGCCAAAAGGCCTATTAAAAAATTGTTCCACTTGTTCTCTGAAACATTTGTATGATCAAACAGTGGGTATACCAATAAATAGTTTGGTAACAATGAATATTGCATAAGCTATTACAGCGAGTATCACAAGAGACCTTTAATACCATTCTTACGAAGCTCGCAAAGGTTCTTCTTGGCTTTGAGCTCTCATAGAAGCAGAGTATGAAATTTGATATGAGAGCCCAAAATTATCCAATTTACTCTTCAATCGATGATGTAGTTATCATCTTACGGTGTTGGGAGTTACAGCGGCCTCCTACGATGGAATTTTTGTCTCTTTTTGTATAACACTTGGTATTTTTGTCTGAATCTTTGTAGACGCTCTTTGTACCGGTTTTTGGTAAATTTTCAGTTCAGTGTTAAAAAAAGATGTATATCATTATATCAAATTACTTGCAAATGTTCGAATTATGAAATAATATGTATTCATCAATTTTTTCCCCGAAAAATTATGTACAAAATCTAAAAGATTAATGGAATACCATATCTTGAAAAACAAATTATGGACTTTATTGCATTATTTTTAAAAGGATGAAAACATCGTAAATGTTATTAATGATAAAAAATATAGCTGAATTATGATTTCAAAACGCGGAACCAATATGCAATTCTTCAGTAATGTTTGTTAAGTATTATACTAACTAGGTAAGCGCATGCGCATACGCGCAAGTATTTTAATATACGTTGCGATGATGGTTTCCACTGGTGATGTCGACATTGCGCAGCTGGTCACTGCTGCTGCTGTCTAAGTTGCGTTGCTGGTCAATGCTACTGCTGTGTAAGTTGCGCTGCTAGTCACCGCTGTTGCTGTTGACGTTGCGCTCCTTGTTGCCGCTGCTGCGATCCATCTTGCACTCCTAGTCGCCGCTTATTTAGCTTGCACGATGATTCTTTTGAGTAAGAACGTCTCACGTGTCCCCTTAGTCGGCGCCAAATTGTAGGAGTCGTAACTCGCACAATTGAATTTGTAAGGGTTTTAGAGGAAGTGCGAGACTTCTGAGTGAATCACAATGCAGAAAATAGAAGAGACTGTTGTTGTAGCTGTTAAGAAAGCTTTATTGATCTTGTTGTGATAAATGTTCCGAACCCCTTCTCTGGGTGAATACAATGAACTATATATATCTTTTTAAACTAGGGTTAATAATACATTTGGGCCTGTCCCATTAAGCTATAAATAGGTTTTAGGCCCATAATATCATTAAACTCATTTTAAATATGGATCTAACTCTATTATGGGCTTAACTACAAATTGGGCCCTTGTAACCCTGTTTAGGATTTCTCCTCGACTTGGCAAAATTCTTCTTGTCGTTGCATCGATCTCGCAGAGGTGGAATCCGACCCCTACAATAACAAATACATAACATATTTTTCTGCATAATAACAAATTAATTTATGAAATATGAATCTAGCCTAGACATATTTTGTTTTAACCTTGCACCGAATAGTTATACAAAAATATATATTGGTGGGGAAATTTAAATTATGGGAATAGAAATAAAAGTCCTGAAAAAAATAATTGATCTTAAAACCAAGAAGTTGAATAATGAAAGTTTTATTTTGTGTTTCCTTCACTAGTTTCTTACTTTTCATGTATTTCATCAGTAAACATTTAAACACATTTCTGACATACAACACAGTTTCTGACATACAACACCAACAAAGCACAACAAAATGGGACACAGTGAAGTATGAAATAACAACAAGACATCAACCTTCTTCTAATTGACAGTCACATATTCAAGTTACGGTTTTCACATGAATAGACCCCAATACATATTCTTTGTCAAGGTAGAAACACATACAATCCCCGGTAACTGGTGAAAACATATGCACCACTTTAGCTAGAGATCAACTGTCGATGATCACAAAACAAGGCCTCTAGAGCCAATTTAGTTGTTTTCAAAAGTCATAAACATGTAGAATACTTGCATCAATGTTTGAGAAATATAGTACTCAATTAACCAGGAAAGGGATAATGAAACAATATACACCATACTTTTAAAGACTCACTAATCTGACAAGCAAAACTCATCTGCCAAGTATGTCTATGATTAAAAACAAAGGAAAAAAAAGAAGAGAACATCCTATTCTAATCATTCAATTAAGCAACCACACATTCAGAGGCCAACACATTCAAGTGTAGAGAGGTCAAACAGCTTTATATTCATCACTCTAGAGATTAAAAGGCGGCAATCAGGCAATCACCTCCATGCACAAAAAGCACAAATTCGCCTAAGAACAATTCTTGGGTTCACCCCTAGGGATGAATACACCCCATTCACCCCCTTTTTATTAGCCAATCAAAATCATCCATCTAACCTAATTTAATCATTAAAATTAAAACAAAACATAATTTTAATATGGGGCCACAATCTGATTTTTTCACGTCAAAAATAGAAATCATTATTCACTTTAGAAAAATAAATTTAATAACTTTAATATCACTAACCCTATAACTTTAATCTTTTAAAATCGTTAATTTTAAACGAATTGAAACATTAGCCAACAACGATTAGTTTTACCAGAGGAAGGTGATTCACGTTTTCACCAATATTTGAACGTAAGTTAAATTATTAGTCAATTGGAGATTTTGTGCTTATTAGATTCATGTAGTCATATGGAATAGCATACAAATGAGAACAATTCCAAACACAAAAAACTTAATTAATCAATAAATCATAAACCCTAAACCCAAACCCAATCCCAAAAACTATACCATAATTTGGGTATAGTTAACCCAAAGACAAATTATTAAATAAAGTTTCCAAAATCAAACCCTAAACCCTAAACCCTAAATCATATCCCCTAAAACTATACCCTAATTTAAAATAGTTAACCCAAACTCAAACCCAAACCTAGCGGTATAATTTAAATTTGTGGGTTTGGATTAACTATTCCCAAATTAGGATATAGTTGAAGCGGATAGGATTTGGGGTTTAGGGTTTGGAGTTTAATTTTGGAAACTTCATTTAATGATTTTGGGTTTGGGTTAAATATTCCCAAATTAGGGTTTGAGTTTGGGGTTTAGGATTTAATTTTGAATGTTGAAACTTCATTTAATATATTTTTTTTCTTTTGAATTTATGATTTTTATGGGACACAATCACACAAATAATTAGTTGTCTCCATAATTAATTTAATTTAGATATATAATAAATAATTAAATTAGTGGTCCCTAGAACTAAATTTTGATTGGTTAATAAAGAGGGGGTGAAGGAGATAAGTTCACCCCTAGGGGTGATCCCAAGAATTGTTCTTCGCCCAATAAGCTCTCACAAACCTGAATCAGCTTCATGCTATCTTCACAAAGAAGATTAAACACTAAAAAAATAAAACATCCAGGTGCCACTCTTTTGGTTGTATGTCATGCATTAAATCAAGATATGAATCCAATAATAACATCCAAACTTCAAGGCATTGCATCAAGTAGCTAATACAAACAAACAAATATCTCAAAAGAGAATCGGGAAGAGAAAACAAGAGATCTTCTAAGAAGCAAAATTACCCACAACAAAAATCCAAAAAATTTCCTAGCAAGCAGAGATATGTAAAATTGCAATAATCATGCACAATATTAACACCAGGCTAATAAAACAAAAATATACAAAGGGAGAATACCTCACATTTTCAGTAGTTACATACCATTGGGGTATATTTCACCATGGAGAACTCTTGGCAAAGGGGAGGTTCCAACAACCTGATGATGATATCCCTGGCACCCAACAAATGATGAAAGACCGTAGTGCTTACTATCTGGATAACCACCACCAGACATTGAACTTGGTGGCATTCTATATGGCCCACTTCCAACCACTCTAGAGTCCACTCACAACCCTTTGAATCACCTATAGTGCGACGAGATGAATGATTCAAAGATCCTATAATACAACCACACACAACCGTATTCGCGATCACTCGAATCACGGCTCTAACGAAATAATATTCCTACAATAGTCTCGAGACACAACTTACTTTGAGAGAGAAGCTGATTATATAATCAGAGGAGTTAATTCGAATTCCAAAAGTCAGCAACGTTTTGGAATTAATTGGCGAGATTTATGGGGAGATTAATGACCATGATTTCTAGAATAAAATCTTTGACTCAGTTATGATTGAATCAGAAATCAAAAATATAAATATCTATGCTTGTGCTCGACCTGGGGGTCGATCTAACTCACACCGAAATACCTTTTTCTGTCTACTTGTGTATAAGTGTCATTTTTAGATCACAAGACTACAAGATCACGCCTGGTTCAATTCGGTTTGGGTAAATTTGTTCTCCACCCATGCTCCATGTTTTAAACTATAAAATGAGCTTCCTCTAATATATAATAGAGGATTTCTTTCTCCCATAAGCAATGTGAGACTAGATTATATACATCCCTTTTAACTACTCTTAAGCCCAAAGGCCTAATGCATATTTCTCTTCACATCTCAACACATTTTAATAAGGCCTAAAGACCTATTAAAAAATTGTTCCACTTGTTCTCTGAAACATTTCTATGATCAAACAGTGGGTGTACAAATAAATAGTTTGGTAACAATGAATATTGCATAAGCTATTATAGCGAGTATCACAAGAGACCTTTAATACCATTCTTACGAAGCTCGCAAAGGTTCTTCTTGGCTTTGAGCTCTCATAGAAGCAGAGTATGAAATTTGCTATGAGAGCCCAAAATTATCCAATTTACTCTTCGATCGATGATGTAGTTATCATCTTATGGTGTTGGGAGTTACAGCGGCCTCCTACGCTGGAATTTTTGTCTCTTTTTGTATAACACTTGGTATTTTTGTCTGAATCTTTGTAGACGCTCTTTGCACCGGTTTTTGGTAAATTTTCAATTCAGTGTTAAAAAAAGATGTATATCATTATATCAAATTACTTGCAAATGTTCAGATTATGAAAAAATATGTATTCATCAATTTTTTCCCCGAAAAATTATGTACAAAATTTGAAAGATTAATGGAATACCATATCTTGAAAAACAAATTATGGACTTTATTGCATTATTTTTAAAAGGATGAAAACATCGTAAATGTTATTAATGATAAAAATATAGCCGAATTATGATTTCAAAACGCGGAACCAATATGCCATTCTTCAGTAATGTTTGTTAATTATTATACTAACTAGGTAAGCGCCAGCGCATACGCGAAAATATTTTTATTTATGTTTTCATCATAACAAATACATAACATATTTTTTCTGCATAATAACAAATTATTTTATGAAATATGAATCTAGCCTAGACATATTTTGTTTTAACCTTGCACCAAATAGTGATACAAAATTACATATTGATGGGGAAATTTAATTTATGGGAATAGAAATGAAAGTCCTAAAAAAAATAATTGATCTTAAAACCAATACGTTGAATAATGACAATTTTATTTTGCGTTTCCTTCACTACTTTTTTACTATTCATGTATTTCATCAGTAAACATTAAAACAAATTTCTGACATACAACACAGTTTCTGACATATAACACCAACAAAACACAACAAAATGGGACACAGTGAAACATGAAATAACAACAAGACACAACCTTTTTCTAATTGACAGTCACATATTCAAGTTACGGTTTTCACATGAATAGACCCCAATACATATTCTTTGTCAAGGTAGAAACACATACAATCCCCAGTAACTGGTGAAAACATATGCACCACTTTAGCTAGAGATCAATTGTCGATGATCACAAAGCAAGGCCTCTAGAGCCAATTTACCTGTTTTCAAAAGTCATAAACATGTAGAATACTTGCATCAATGTTTGAGAAATGTAGTACTCAATTAACTAGGAAAGGGATAATGAAACAATATACAACATACTTTTAAAGATTCACTAATTTGACAAGCAAAACTCATATGCCAAGTATGTCTATGATTAAAAACAAAGGAAAAAAAAGGAGAGAACATCCTATTCTAATCATTCAATTAAGCAACCACACATTCAAGTGTAGAGAGGTCAAACAGTTTTATATTCATCACTCTAGAGATTAAAAGGCGGCAATCAGGCAATCACCACTATGCTCAAAAAGCACATATTCACCCAATAAGCTGTCACAAACCTGAATCAGCTTCATGTTATCTTCAGAAAGAAGATTAAACACTAAAAAATGAAACATCCATATGCCACTCTTTTGGTTGTATGTCATGCATTAAATCAAGATATGAACCCAATAATTACATTCAAACTTCAATTCATTGCATCAAGTAGCTAATACAAACAAACAAATATCTCAAAAGAGAATCGGGAAGAGAAAACAAGAGATCTTCTAAGAAGCAAAACTACCCACAACAAAAAACCAAAATATTTCCTAGCAAGCAGAGATATGTAAAATTTTAATGATCATGATAATGCAGCACAATATTAACACCTGGCTAATAAAACAAAAATATACAAAGGGAGAATAACCTCACATTTTCAGTAGTTACATACCATTGGGGTATATTTCACCATGGTGGACTCTTTGCATAGGAGAGGTTTCAATAACCTGATGATAATATCCCTGATACCCAACAAATGATGAAAACCTCCATATCCATCGTACTACCCACCATACCTAGCACCTCCCACATCGTTGAATGTTTTTCAAAACAGTGTGTTTTCGAATTAGATAGTGGACATGTTAAACCATTCGAGTGATGTGAGAAGGGAAAATAAATAGACGTAAGAGAATTTATATAATTTAATACTAACCCCATGGTAGCTATTTGAGAGGCTCAATTACAATCGAATGCTAGTAGAAGATGATAATGTAAAAATGTGATAAGCACATACGTTCCTTTCTGCATTGCTTTCATTGTAGATAGTCCACTCCTCAATACATCTACAGTTTTGGTTGTTGTTTTTGTGCCTTGTTGCATAATCATCCATATGAAAGGAGAGTTGAGATCCCAATATCTTTTACAGCTTAAATTAGAAAAAGTGAGATGAACAGTGATTTAAAAAGCAACTCACTTGATCATGTATCTAGAATTGAAAATTACACAAGAGTTGAACTTGGATAACCTCTTTCTTTCCAAACATTATATAGTTGCTGCAAACGACTAATACAACTCAGTAATACAGTTATAACCACGCACATGAAGCTTAAGATTGTCTATATAGGCCCCCACAAAATCTAGGTTTACCGGGTATGTTCATTGCAGTGATGTATTTTTCCTTTCTTTCGCTGTATAAGTGATGAATATTGACATTAAACTTTGGGTCCTATTTTTCATCTACGAACTCGCACGCCTAATAGGTATTCATTGGAATCGTGTCTTTTTTGGGTTCTTCAGAATCAGTCGAGTTGGTGCTCTTCTTTGTCTTTTCGATGTTTGGTAATGACTGCTAGGTGAGAAACTCGTTTGGGCACACTATGGTTGTTTATAACCTATGCACACGTTGAATAGTAGAGAAGTTATGCTACACAAAGCTCTCACATGATGTTGAAGAAAAAAAAACTACATGTAAAACTGTAAAATGTCAAGCTTCTCTAGTCAGGTGAGTAGCGCAAGGTATACAGAGAATTATATTATGTATATCTCAGAATCTATAAGGCTTAAAAGGTTGTACTTGTAGATCATGATGACAAAGTTTATCACGATATACATACAAATAGTGTGGAGCCTAAGTAGTATTTAACATTGGTTTCGTTTAAGTTGGATAGAAGACATGAATATACTTGCTTCTCTAAGCTACTATTTGAACTTATGCGATTCAAAAACTTTCTACCACAACTTTACCATAAAAACTTGTAAATAAGCTATTTGAACTAATTCTCTACGTTTGAAGAACTGTTTACTGCCATTTTACGGTAAAAACTTGAAAATAAATTATTTGACCTTATGTTATGCGATTCAAGAACTGTCTACCACCACTTACCATAAAAATTTGTAAAGAAACTTTTTGATCTTATGTTATACGATTCAAGAACTGTCTACCACCATTTAACAAAAATAACTTTCAAAGAAACTTCTTGTTAAAAAATTCAGAAACTCTTGAAACATATCTCAATTCCACTACATGGAGAAATAATTCAACCAAAAAGAGAGAATTTAGCTAAGCATGTAAGTGAAATCACATGTATAAACTACATCAATAAGCACAATCAATTGAGTACAACATTACAAATAAAAGATATTAGTTTGTACACTAACCATCTCCTTTAATTGTTTGGCGAGCAACTTCCTTGAAATCAGAATCCTCTATAATAGCATGGTCCTGATGCAAAATCCATGAAATCAGAAAAGTATGGTCGTTCAAAATCTCTGATGAGAATCACTTTTTGCAAACCATCTAATCGGATTTTTAAAAATTTATTTCAAATTGTACAGGCAATGAACAATGAGTAGGAAAGGGATGTAGCCAGAAAAAGCCATTCGATAACATTTACCACCAAATTCGAACGAAACCATACTCCCACCATTAAATTGTTATCAATCGATTCAACAAACTCTTTGATCGAGATTGTACATAAAGCATTGAAATGGCACCCCCTATTATGTGATTCAGTGATAGATAAATCAAATCCATCATCTCACTCTAATCGTCGTATCGAAACACATAAAACCCAGAAATTAGAGGGGGAAAGGAATGAAACAGACCGAAGAAGAGGATAAAAAAGATGATAAGCATTGTCGTTCTCGAGAGTATTCGTGTTAGCTCTAGAGAGATAACAATAAAATTGGGAGGGATTTGAAAACCCTCAGGGAAAATTTCGAACTGGACAAAAAGGATTTGAGTAGTTTCCTTGCAATGGATCATGTAATCGGTATAACGATTGTGAGATTTTTGGTATTTGCTGCAGAATATGAAGTTCCTAGACCTTTGGATTTCTGATCAAAAGCGAAGAAAATAATTTTGTTTTGTTTCAGAGACTGCCACATGTCAGAGTGTTGGCCAAGTTTTATATACTCCCTCCGTTTGTTTTTAGTTGATGTTTAAGGTTTCTGCACTCCTATTAAGAAATCATTAAGTTTATCTTGCTTTTTGAAATAAAACATTACATTTTATTTATCCAAGACATTTCAACCAATAAAAATTCAATCTGCAGAATTTAAAGAGCAAAAAATACTAAAAAATCATTTAATTATGCATCGGTAAGTGAGAACACCACTTATTTAAGAACAAAAAATAACTCATAAAACATCATTTAAAAACAAACGGAGAGAGTTGTAGATTGTATTAGTTTCGAATCATGTCTATGTACAATCATAAAATACACAATTAAAATTTTGAAATTAACAAATCTGAGAATGAAATTTCGAATGCTTAATAGGAAAAATACATCATTGAAACTTTATACAAACATTCTTTTACGAAATTTGACAACTTCCAAACGTGTAGAAAAATGATCATCCCTTATTCTTATCCCTAAATTAGGATTGACTATCCCACCCGGATTGACTATCCCACCCGGATTTATGTCCCATATTCGTTTCTGTTCAAATAAATACATGTTTTATTCTAACGGGTAAACAAACGGATCGGATATAGATGAAATACCTCTTGAAAATTAAAAAAATTTGAATTAAGCAAAAAATGTTGTAAATGTTTCAAAATTTCTCAAAAACATGTGAATTTTTCAAAATATCTTGTCTCACTTTTACTAGTTAGTAAGAATTTGTGTAATGATTTAGGTTTCTTAATTTTTTTCAAACACGTCTCTTACCCGAATGCCATATCTTAAAATATTTACGTAGTTTAATGAAGAGTTTTAACAAATATTTTCAATAAAACGAAAAAGGAAAGACGTCAGAAAAAGAAAAGCAAAAATGGAATATTTGAGAAAACCGATTGGCTCAAATCATCAACCAAATCTCTTTTCGTGATCATGCCCTGCTAATTAAAAAGTCTTCCCTAATTTAGTGGCTGAATACTATGATCTAGTAATTAAATTCAGCTTCATCTTCAATATGGTATGGAAAGAAAGAAAATCTTAGCATTGTATCCATAATTTAGGGAAGGAAAGAATATTTAAGGATAGACCATATATTTTCTTTCGTGTGTAATATATAAACCCAAAAAGAGGAACTCCATCGTTAAATCAAGAAACTTCAGAAAGTGGAGCTATATCAGAGTTCGACAAGGTATTATACCTTCTTTTTCTAGTTTATATAAATATATGTCTTTTCCATACAACTCTATTTTAGTATATCTTCTCTTGCGTATTGTGATATGGAATTATCCACACTTTGTGCGTTGAAGATTAATAATTACGGAGGAAACAAAAACTCCATTTTATCTATATATCCAAACCTAATGTTTATGAAATTCGTGAAATGTTATTTAGCCTCGTAATAAAAGTTAAAATAATTGTAGAGACGTTTTTTGTGATCGCAAATACATTTTGGTCATTCGCAGATTTTTATCGATAGTATTTACTCAAAATGATGGGTCATGACATAATTCTGTTTGGTATAATGATTTGTTCGAGATTAACACTAAGATTTCTCCACACCTACTACTTTATCCGTTACTTTTCAAGTTTACAAGTTTTAGATTTTTGTTTTGCTTCAAGAAATATTGTTTTTTTTTCCAGTATCTTGGATGGGTCGGAAGATGGTAAAGATGGCGAGGATATTGAACAAGAAGACGAGGATAACGACTTACAAGAAGAGGAAAGCATGTTTGTATAAGAAAGCCAGTGAGTTCTCGACACTTTGTGGTGTGGACACGTGTCTCATTGTGTACGGCTCGACCAGAGCAGGAGAGTAGGTGGTCATGGAGCCTGAGTTATGGCCGAAGGATGAGACCAAAGTCCGAGACATCATAAGAAAGTACAGAGACAAAGCGTCGAGCAGCTGCACCAAAACTTACACCATTCAAGAATGCTTGGAGAAAAGTAAGAATACTAAGATGGTTAAAGTGAAGTATTGTTCATGGGACAAGAAGCTGGATAAGTATTCTTTAAACGAGCTCTATGCGGTTTTTGTAGCAGTAGCAAATAAGATTCAGGATGCTGCGAATAGGAATATGACATTTCCTGAAACTTGTTGGTCTAATGAACAACTTGGTTTATGTGGTTACAATCAGCAATGTCTCGAGCAGCAACAGTTGTTTCCTATGTCATCTACACTCGAGCACAATGGGTACTCTTGTCTCCTTTTTATAAACCAAATGACCGCAAATACTGCCAACGCGGCTTCTTTCCCAAATGTGACAGAGCTGGAGATTGCTCAAGCCTTGATGATACCGAACAGGCAAAACCTTTTTTACGGGAGTTCTTCGGATGGTCAATACGTTGCGATGATGCATAGGACATATATGGAGCCAATGCATTGGGATTTAGGGAACAACATGTTCAACAACGCGAAGCAGTTCACAGACTATCCTATGAGGTCTGAACAAGTTAATGAAGATTCTGGTAAACCTCCAACGTGAAAAATGTTGTTCTTTTCGTTTGATTGTTGGTTCATTTTCGCTCTCGATTTCTATTTATCTTCATATTATGTTTGGAATTTTCTATGGAATTTGATTTTAAAAACATTCTTATCATCAACAGCAAGATACTATCCAGTATTGATACAAAGAATCAGCGTAGAAAAATGTTAAACAAAATTACATGATATATTGAAGGATTTCGTAATCGACTAAAGATTAATTTTCTTCCTATAAAACCAAAGTAGCAACGAAAATCATTAATGCGCAAAGAACATCCTCGTGAACGGATTTCGAAGCTGTCTTACCTCCGGCAAGAACCTCGTCAGTCTCCGGTGCCAAATTTTCTTTGGCCGGTGCAGAACTAGTTATAAGACCGCGTCCGTATGGAAATATATCCGGTGCATTTGCTGGAGTCGGGGGACTCGGTGGAATACCATGGATTGTTGAAAGTAAACATAGCATTAACAAAAAGGAAGAAGACATATTGGGCCACGACAAAACAACTTCAAACCCAATTATCACAACTCAAAGTTAAAGACCAAATACAAAATGTTAAAAGTCATCGTCATCATCACTTTCCTCTGTACGTTGCTTTTGGGTAAGTGAAAAGACAAAGAGTGTGAGAGTGAAGAAGAGTGTGAGAGTGAAGAATACGCTAGTAGAAGAGAGTTGTTGTCACAATATCACTACAAAAGATACGGCCTCTTACGTCGCTTTTCTCTAAATGTAACGTCGGTATTAAACTGACATAAAAATACTCACTTCGGTTTACAAACTGTCTTAACTTTCTCCGATATAAAATTTTTATACGTTGTTTTCATAAGTGACGCGAAGTTTAACGTCCAGATATTGACGGTTGTTAATATCGGTTATACATCCGACGCCAAGTCCATTATTTAACTATTATTATTTTTCCAGTAATAATTGACAAAATATAAGTTATTATGAGTAATTTCTCATACAGTATATATTAACAAAAAAAAAAATTACTCAAAATAACTCATATTTTGCCAATATATATATTTATGCTACTTTTCTCAGATAAGCTAAAATTTTGGAACAACAAATGACCCATATCAAATTTCAATCAATAAATTATGTAGTTTTACACTAAAACATAAATATTCTGGAAAATACAAAATCTCAAACATTCAAATAAGAATTGGCCTATTTCTAGTACTGATCATGAAGGCAATGCATCATTCTTCCAAATTTAGATTGGGGACTTTGTAAGTCTTTTTTGCATACAAACAAAGATAAGAACAAACAATTTTATATATCATAAGCAGTTGAAGACATCTGGCATTCTATTCAATGGGCAGAATGAAAACATATAGCTAAAAATAAACTTTAAAACATTCCAATTTCAACACAAATATGTATAATATAATTGATAGCAGAGACAAAAAACATAACATACCTGCAACATGTATGAGTCTAAGCTGCTACTCTTATATCAACCTGAAAAACAAAGCCTTTCATGATTAGGTACATAAGACATTGTAATCCTAGAAATATAATGAGATGTTTGGATTAGGTACATAATATATTATGTAATAGCTATAGATTATTGACAAGTGAAAACCGATCCTTGTGTTAAGGATTGACATCGAGAAACTTCTCCTTGGTGTATAAAAGGAGATTGTGTGTAGCCATTGAGGAAGGATTCAATCTCTAAAGCCTTTCTTCTTGGTAAATTCACATGGTATCAGAGCTCTCATAAACCCTAACAGGTGTTGTAATGGCAGATGCTCTCGATCCTTACCCTTTTTCTTCTAATATTTCTAGTTTTGTAACTCTTAAGCTCAATGAGAGTAACTATCTACTTTGGAAAAATCAATTTGAGTCTCTTCTTCGTAGCTAGAAGCTGCTTGGTTTTCTTATCAGTCAATTGACGGCTCCGGCGAAGACAATCACTGCCATGGTCGACAATGTCGCCGTCGTCTCTCTAAATCCGGTGTACGAAGCTTGGATGTGTACCGACCAACTCATCAAGTCATGGATTTCTGGTACACTTATAGAAGAAGTCCTTGGTTATGTTCATGGTCTTAACACGTCGAGCCTCGAGAGTTTGATCTTCGTCGTTGTCTCCAGCTACTCTCTACTCGTGGGAAGGAATTTTAGGTTTATGGATGATATATCATGGTTTTTACCCAGTTTAGACCATAATATAAGTCCAATATCTAGAGTCTTTGGTGTGTTTTGTGTTTGTTTTAGAGTCTTTGCAGGTTTCTAGATGTTTGGAGCATAAAAGATGTTTACTGGAAGTTTTGGAACATTGCGGAAGAAGACGACGAATTGATCAAGTGAAGAATAAATTTCAGAGGCTGGTGTAGCCCGACACCACCCCCTGGGTGTCGAGCGACACCCTCGCGGATTCTAGAAAAATTCAATTTCGGAAGTTTGCCGTTTTTGCCCAGAAGTTGCAGATGTTTACTTTTATGTTTCTAGTCGGTTTAGGACCTCTATAAATACGTTTTTAAGCCATTGTTTAGGCTTCATGCTTTATTTTACTTAGTCTAAGAGATATCTATCAATAAAAGTAATGGTTTCTTCTTTGATTATGTCTGAGTAGTTTCCTTGTTAGGTTTAGGGTTATTCAAAGGTGTTTGATGATTTGCTAGATCTGATCTGAATTGCATAGGATTAATATCTTTAGAATATTCTTCATCTTTTCTTGTGATTAATGCTGATTTTAGATTCATGACCTGAAATCTGATCTTAGGATAATTAATAGAAACTACAGTTTTATTGATTACTTGATCTAGACTTTGATGAGCAAAATTTCTTTTCGCAAAGAAATTTGGTTTAGGGTTTTGTGAACAATTGGGCTTGAACTTTAATGCTTGTTTAGATTGTTAGGATTCGCAAAGAAATTTGGTCTTCTAGGATTTAAACATAGATAATCTCTGCAGCGAAAGTTGATTGATTTTATATTCGTGTTCATGTTCAGGAACTGTGCTTAATATCCTATCTTTTATTTATTGATCTGCAATTCAGATTTACCTGCAATTTCCATGTGCCTAGCTTTCTTTTAATTGATCTTTTCACCCGTTCTAATTGCTTTTGTTTACTTGTTTTTGCATTCACCTAATTCTTCTTAGCATAATCTGAATTTATAAATCTATTGTGTTTCTCTGATTCACTGTGAATTCGATCTCTAAATACTGCAATTGATCTCTTAATTTGAGAGAGTAGCTTATGGTTAATTTGAGCTTATCAATGGATATACTCTATATTTTACCTATTTTACTATCTATTTCAATGCATTTTCTAAGTATTCTAAGTTTTACACCAAAATAGTTAGTTTTTCTCGTATTGTATTTTTAGAGTCTTAACAAAGAAAATAATCAAAATCGATCAAAAAGAGCTTTAAGCGGTGTAATCCAAGATACAAAAAGTTCTACAAGCCAAAGACTTAGTACGAGCCAAAGAATTCTCAAGTTATCACATTTTATTAAGTTGGACAGATTTGAAACATCTAAAGTTTAGCAACGGACGAAGGATCAAACCAATATGAAATTTGATGAAAATTCGCTACAATCAAGGTTTGTGAGTCAGTTTTCTAGCAGAGTTGGAATGACCTCATTTGGATCTGTGAGCAAGGAGATACACTAGATTTACCAAAGACATGTCAAACTGCCTTAGAAGTGAAGCAGAGGTAGAAACGAGCCTGACACCAAATAGACTCGTGGTCGAGTGCCACAGACCAATGCCAAAACATAGTGAGGCACTTTTGGCCTAGATATCGAACGCGTGATTTTGTCCGGTGCCCGTGTCCAGTGTCAGGCGCAGTTCGACCGAAAAGACGTTTTAGCCCAAACCAAAGTCCTAGAAGACCCTAGACCTCTATATACTTGTTTTTAGTCTCTTGTTATAGGGTGTTCCGAAATAAGAGAATGTTTTTATCATAGAGAGACATCCATCACATTCCCTTTGGGGATTCATCTTATATTTGAGTTTTAAGAGCTTCCGGAGAATGATCTCGCTTTGTACTTCGATATAGAGAAGAATCTTCTATCCTTTACTCTTTTAATCAAGTTTATTTATCATGAATTCAATATTTTTTTTGTTGTATTTCGTGCACTATGTTTGAGTAATTCATTTGTTAGGGTTTAAGGGTTTTCAAAGGAGATTCATGGATTGATTGTTAGGTTGCTAGATTAGTGTTTATCGATAAAGTTCTTCATCTAAATTTGTGTTTAATGCTTCTTGCTCGATTGGTCAGCTAGCTACTGCATTTTAGGTTAATAAACTCACCGAAAGTGTTGTTGAATTACCCTAACAAATTTAGATGAGCGAAGAATCATAGCCTACATGAGTAGAACTATGAAACTTTGTGAACATATCGAATTTGGACTTTTCATGCATGTTTTTAACTACTTGATTATTTGTGGGAGTTGTGTAATTTAGATTGTTTAGACATAGTAATTGTTGCTGCGGAAGTAGATCAATTTATCTAGTCGTTGTTTGAGTTCTAGAACATACCTATCATATTTTTTTAGTTTAATTTATCTAATTTAATTGATCCATGATACCTTGCAAATTATTTGATACCCAACACTTCGCCTACTGAATTTATCTTATTGTTTACTTGATTTTAAATTTATTTATTGTTTCTAAATATAATAATTGAAAAATTTCAAGTATGGAACTATATATATATATATATATATATATATATATATATGCAAATATATACGGATAAATGTCAGGATATTCCGAATATTTTAAGACAATATAAAAAGTTGTCGGGGAAACAAATTCATTTCACAAAATCAATGATCCAATTCGGACACATAGTGGATGATTCAGTGAGAACAAGTATGCAACAATTGTTAGGAATACTGAATTTGGGAGAGATGGGAGCTTACTTGGGATTACTAGAGGGTTTTGGAGGGGCAAAAATAAAAGTTTTCAACTTGGTGTAAGAAAACTTGCAGGCTCAAGTTAATGAGTAGACGCAACAATTTTTATCGAAGGGCAAAAAAGAAGTGCTCATCAAATTTGTAGCATCGACGGTCCCCCCTATGTCATGTTGTGTTTTCAGTTACCAAAGACCACAACCCAAAAGTTTACGAGTACGGCGGCACAATTTTGGTGGAGTTTCAATGGTATTCAAAGGGGGATGCATTGGATGACATGGAAGAAATTGTGTCGAGGTAAATCGGAGGGTGGATTAGGTTGTCAAACCATTCACAATTTTAACACGGCATTACGAGCAAAACAACTATGGAGGCTAATTGATATGGATAGTACTTTACCATCTTTCACTATATATTATATGTTTTTAACGAATAAATGGATTGGATTTAAGCTTAAAAGGCTACTTATAGTGTTTAAAATGGATTTTAAAGGCATTTGAGGGAATTGGAACATTTTGGGCAAAAATGAGCAAAATCAAGCATTTTTGAAGGAAGACAAATCATGACCGTCATATGTTTCTTCGAGATGAAGATGTTCCCACCGTATGACCATTCTAAAATTTTGTCACGAGATGAAAGAGGATCTCACCTTCAATTCGGATATTCACTTCCTAAATCCAACAATTAGATCTACAAATATCTTCGATTTAATGAAATCTGCAAGAGTAAGGAGCAAGATAGAAGATTTGAAGAATATTCACTCTCAAGACCGATCAATCACAGGCTATGACCGATCAATCACAAGTCCCTGGTTTTTGTTGAGTCGACGCATTAACACTGCGACCGATCGAACGCAGGAGGCATCCGCTCGATCACCTTCTCAAGAAAAAAAGAATATTTTTTTTACTTAAATCTTCAAGGGATTTACCCTAAAGTCTTCCTTACCTATATAAAGATAAGAGATGAACCAAGACACCACCATCACATTCCAGCATACCTTGGAGTTCATCTCTAAAGAATTCTCAAGGCTTTTTCTATTCTATTTATTTTATGATTTTTTTTTGCGTAGGGAGAAAAGTCTCACCTCTTTGTAGGGAGAAGTTTTCTGAACCCTTTTTTCTTTCCCTATTGATATATGATAATAGATTCTCTTGCTATTGCTTTGGTCTTTACTATAATGTCTGAGTAGTTATTTTGTTGGGGTTGAAGGAATATTCAAAGGGGAAACTTATGTTTCATTAGATATGATTGATTTCTAGGGAGTTCATTCATCGTGGTCTATTCAATCGTTTTTTGATTAATTGCCTTGAAACTAATCTTAGACGATTTCATAGTTCTAACTGTTCCTTTATATTGCCGTGAATTTTGATCTTTGATGAGTCTAATGCTCTAACTTTGATGAGTCTAATGCTCTAACCTGCGGGAGTTGAGTTATTGAATTAGATGAACAATTGAATTTGTAGTAGAGTGCATGAATACCATCTTATTAACTGTGAGAGTTGATTACTAGGTTGATAGATCATAGGAGAGAGTTAGATTAACTTATACTTGCATTCCTGTTCCAGGAAATAATGTGATAAATCCCTGGAAGTTCCTGAATAGATCGAACATAACCCCTGCGAATCTATGAAGACCCAACAATTTTATTTTATTGATATAAAACCAGATCTGAACCGTGTTATTATTTGGCTTAGCGTAATCTCTAATTCATATAACTCCTCTGTGCTTTCAATAATACAATCGATTTGATGTGTACTGCACTTATAGGTTGTTGAGTTTTGAGGTAATATACCGTTAAATCAGGATATCATACGGAATAAACGGTAAAACATCATGATTCTCTGTCGGTTCCTTACGTTCCGAAGATACAACCGATACTAGCACACACTTGCAGTGTCCCCGAAAATTCTAACATTTTATTTGGTTAATATAAACAGGATGAGTATCGGTTTCAGAGAATTTATGCCACCGAGGGATCAATTCTTACACAAATTGTGAGCGGTGTGGAGAATTGGAGACAATTAATTACATCATTTTTAGTGTCCATCAGCTTTACAAGTTTGGGATCTATCAAAGGTTCCCTCGCCTCCAAGAGTTTTCCCTTGACATTCTGTCTTTTTTAACATTGATTACCTTTTTTGGAGATTACTGACGGATGTGCAAGATCAAACTTTTCTGTGGATTGTTTGATGTATATGGAAAGCTCAGAATGATAAGGCTTGTAAAAATATGGACCATGATGCACTGGAAACCTTAAAACTTACCGACCCAAAGACTCTAATGTGAGAACCAGCCCAAATGGAAAAAAATGCTCTCTTCACACTAATAATAATATGCCATGGCCGAGGATAACCAACCGTGACAATTTAGGATTTTTGTGTCACATTGATGGATCATGAAAATAAGATAACAATTTTGCAAGGATGACATTGCGATGGCGAAAACGGCGAGGAGTTATATGTGGGCGCCAGAAATCTTCGAAGAATTCTTTGGCCTTTACATGTCAAACTAGAGGTCGGAGGTATCTTTTGAAAGAGATTGCAGTGATCTTCTAAAGAAGGTGTCTTCATGTAACATCTCAAAACCAAATTCTAGTACTTTGGGAGGGGTGTCGATCGACACCAGTGGTGGATATCGATCGACACCATTGTTTCGGACAGATTTCGGTTTATTTTGAATTGTCCGGTTTATGGCGTCGGTTTGGGAAAAACCCTCGGACGCGTTATAAAAGGACTTTGGCCGCCTGATCAAAAGGAGCAGGCGTTTTGATCAGAATTGAGAGAAAGAAAGTTGGAGAAAAGTTTGGGGAATTCCTAAGAGGTTGGTGTTTAAGGGAGAAAGAGGCAGTTCTGTTTCGTTCTGGTAGGGAAGAGAAACGGACAAAAAGTTCGGTTCGTATCAGAGTGAATTTTTGTGGGTAAGTTCCTCTCTCTCTTAGCTAGCCGTGAGGCCAATCCGTTTGTCTTTTGGATTTTTTCTCTAAAAGGTATTCGTGTTTTCGTGAGGGAGCTTCTGCTTCAAGAATCAGTCAGACTGCAGGGTGTTTTGCTGGAGACTCAGAGAGAATTAGAAAACGATCTAGAGGGCGTTGGAAATCTCTGTGTGTCTAGTTTTCGGAACAGGTTTCCGATCGAAAATCCGAGGTAAACTCTGTCTTCAGCATTGATTTTAGTAAATCACGTCTGTTCTATTTTCATGAAATCCTAATTCGTTTTAGGGGAAAACCCTATTGTTAAGCTCTAGGTGTTAGAGAAGGTGAATCAGTAGCTTTTGGTCGAGTAAGAGGCTCTGATTTCGTGTATCCGTGTGTTCAATTCGTTACATCGAGCTGAGTGCGTGATCGTTAGGTAAATGCTAGAATCGGATATTAGGGAATGTTTGATTATTGATCATTGATATTCGTATAGGATTCTTGTTTTTGTGGTTATGTGCTGTGTGAAATCGTGTTGTGTGGTCGCTGTATCAATTCGCGATGAATCGAGACGAGCCGTGTGAGGATAGGCTCGGACTCGGATTCTGGAACGGAGTGTCGATCGATGCCTGCGGGCAGTGTCGATCGACACCTCGCGGAGAAGATGATATTGACATAGTCGAGTGTCGATCGACACCAGGGTGTCGTGTCGATCGACACCAGGGTGTCGTGTCGATCGACACCAGGGTGTCGTGTCGATCGACACCAGGGTGTCGTGTCGATCGACACCCGATATTGTTTTTGTTGAATTTTTGTGTGATTTAATTAATTATCCCGAAATTGTTTAATTAATCCGAAATTTTTTAATTAATCTGGAATTGTTTAATTATTCGGAATATGGTATAAATAAGCTGGAAATTGATTTAAATGAATTTTAAATCGCGTAGTACATTGATATCTGTATTTTATGTATTTCCTGTTAGCGGGAAGACCACTGCACTGAGTATTTATGATAATACTCACGCAACTCCCGTTTTTTTTTTGAGTTGCAGGTAAAGGAAAAGTGTGATCGTGGAATCGAGGCAGAGAGAAGAGGATGGTAGGGTTTAGGGTTTTATTGTTTTGTCTAGCGAACCGGTTGTTTAGGTTGCTAGCTTTGTTTCATTCCTGAATTTGATAGTTGAATTTAAATGGTTTAAGAAATTTTATTTATTTTATGGATTTATTGAAGTATTAAATTGATTTAAATGTTTATGTTTTATTCCGCAGTAAAATTGTTAGTTAAAAAAAAAAAAGTTTGGGTGTTACATTTTGGTATCAGAGCCTAGACGGTTTTAGGAGAATGGAAATTGGATGTCTGAGACTATGTGTTTAAATTGATTTTGTGTGCTTAGTCAATTTATTAGAGTCTTAGTATCATCATCTTCGGCCTTTCAAAATGATTCCTTGGTAAGTCTATGTTTATTAATTGTGACTTCTTGTAGCTTATTGTCCAGTTCTGTGTGAGTACAGAGAGATGGATGCCAGAGCTAGAGGTCGTGGACGGGGTAGAGGTAGGGGTAGAGGTCATGGTTGTGGACAAGCGGTTGAGTCTTCTTCTGGTGCTACGCATGCATCAGAGACTCCTACGCTTCAGGTGGGATCCGAGGGCGAGGCCACTGGTAACGCTAGTGAGAGTGTTGTAGGTGCTGGGAGAGGTGCCAGCATGACAGGCAGGGGAGCAGGCCCAGGTGTGGGTGCTGTTCCAGCTCAGGATCGTTGGGAGCGTATGGAGGGCTTTTTTGGCGCAGTTGTTGGAGCGGTTTCCGGCGGCGGTTCCAGTTCAGGCTCCAGTGGTGCCTCCAGTGGCAGAAGTGCAGCCGAGGGCTGCGGTTGCAGAGGTGCGTCTTCTTACCTGGAGATGGTGAGTCAGATGCGTCAGTTGAGTACTGCTTTCTTTTCAGGTGGTGTTAGCCCCGAGGAGGCAGATGAGTGGCGGCTGCGGGTGGAGCGCAATTTTTGCTCGGTTCGTTGCCCGGATGAGTGTCAAGTAGAGTTTGCGATCCACTATCTTAGTGGTGATGCTCATTCCTGGTGGAGAGCTTTAGAGGCCAGGAGGCCTGGTGCAGCATGGACCTGGGGAGAGTTTGTGGCCGAGTTCAACGCTCAGTACTTTCCTCAGGAGGCTCTAGATCGTCTCGAGACGAGGTTCGTGGAGCTAGTGCAGGGTGATCGTACTATTCGTGAGTATGACACGGAGTTCAGTAGGCTTCTCATCTATGCGGATAGGGGCTTGGAGGATCAGCGGACGCAGGTCCAGAGGTTCTTGAGAGGATTGCAGCCAGATTTGCGGACCAGATGCAGAGTGACTGAGTACGCCTCGAGGGCGAAGCTGGTAGAGGTTGCTACAGGGATCAAAGAGGATTTGAGGAGTCAGACTGCGGTAGTGGCTCCAGTGGCAGCTGCTCCGGCGGTCCAACCGCCGAGGCAGCATCAGCAGGGGAGTTCTGGTTCCGAAAAAGGTGGTAAGCCTGCGCAGGGTCAAAAGAGGAGTTAGGATGACGCTTCTAGGACAGGTTCAGGTAGTCACGACATTCATGGGTGCTTCGATTGCGGAAGTTTAGAGCATCGTGTGGCGAACTGTCCTAAGTTCTCCGGGAAGACTAAGGTTTGCTTCTATTGCGGAGAACCAGGGCATTTCAGGCCGATGTGTCCCAAGTTGCAGCCATTGGCACTTGCAGTGGTTCATCCGATAGCAGCGCAGCCTTTGGCTCAGGTAGCGGCAGATCAGCCGTTGGCTCAGTTTGGAGGAGCACAGTAGGGTTATGAGTAGTAGAGGAGCGGGTTGATGCGGCGACAATATTGGAGCAGGATTTGGGAGATTAGTTCGAGGATTGAGAAGCGTACTTTTATCGCAGTTGTTTCCATTTGTTTTCAGTTTAAGAATTTCAGCTTTGCGTTGTTGTTTCTGGATTTTTGTATGTTCGTTGGTGTTGGAACGATATACATTTTTTAAAAAAATTTATAAGATGGTGTTCCTTATTTATTTTCATTTAAGTTGAGGCGTGTGATGCTTAGATGTGTCTTTTATGTGTGGACTAGCATGTATCGTTTCTTTGAGGTTATTCTAGGCTGAGAATGTCGTGACGATACCACGTGAGGCGGCTCTAATCAGAGGAGAAACGTGTTCTCTTGTATACTTATTGGGAATGAGTTCCCAGAATAAGTAGCGAGGGATGGAGATCTCTTGCGGGGAGGTGAGCTTCCCAAATACCGTTGGCTCAAGGGATGCGTCCTGAGGGTGCAAGCGGTATGTTGTCTTGTGTGGATTAGATGGAGCCTCTGAGATCAGGGAATGATCTCGTGTGGTATTGGCCAAGTCAGGTCAGGAATTTAGTCCATGTCGGACGGGTTATGAGAATTGGGCGAGGATCTTGAATAGTGTTGGCTGGATAGGTCAAGTGTATAGTCTATGTTATAAGGTTCGGGAGGCTCGGGTTGTGAGCCGAAGTATCGCGGGTCAGGCTAGGCCTTGGATGGAGTTCTGGTAACAGAGGTAGCATTTGTTTAATCCAAATTGGGACTGACGGGTGGTTGTACATGTTCTTGTTTGATTGCTGTACGATCGACCGCCAGGCCCAGTTGGACTAAAAATGTTGCATAGGAGGTTCAGGGCGAATCTAGTCAATCATGGAGATCAATTTTCGGAGGATGGTGTTCACATCGAGCAAGGAGCATTTCAGTTATCGGGAGGTTGTCTGGGTTAGCAAAAGAAGCAGAGTTCGCGAGGATCATGCAATGCATCCGAGGTTAGTTCTGGAAAGATTTCTGGAAACCAAATTGTTTTGGTCGTTCGAGCAAGGGTAAGTTGTGGCAGTCGGTTCAGTTTTCAGGTCTCTTCGAATGAGATGTTCAAGTGTATAGGCGAGTGTATCGGCCGATGAATGGTTACGCTGAGGCATCTGGAGTGGATTTGAGCCCTTGTTGGGCAATCCAATTTACGGTATCCGGTGCTCGGTATTGATTGCTCTAGGGACTGCGGTCCTGAATAACCCATGTATTTTGAGAAGATGTGAGCTCTCCGGTATGTTGATCGGGATGTGAGTTTCCCAAATACCATAGACTCGAAGGATGCGTCCCGAGAGTGCGAACGATTTGTTTTCCAGATGGGCCACATGATGCGTCCTATGGATGTCAGGTATAGTCTGAGTCAAGAGCAATAGATATCTGGAGCGTGCGAGGAGTTTGGTTGGTGAGGTGCTTCGACGTTGAGGTGTGGATCTTCAGGAAGTCAGTTGTGTTGGCCGAGTGTTTAGTAGGAGTAGAGTTGTTTTTCTAGATTAGGTTATTGTATGCTATTATCAAGGAAAGTACTCATAGTTTTCAGGTGCGTGTTCACATATGTGTTGGTCACTCTAAGCAAAATATTTTCCTATTTAGAGCCAGAGCTTGAGGGAGACGTCATGAGAGTGGAGTGGCATCGGTATCGTTACCTCAAAGGAGACGTCCTGAGAGTGTGATCATGATGGTATAAGTTGAGTAATCAATATTTGACCGTGGCATAAACATGAGACAGGGTACATACCTTGTGCGTTCGGTTTCAACGACCGAGATATCGGATGTAGTGTCTTGGTTGTGCATGTTCTTGTTTGATTGTTGCACAATCGATCGATCCAACTCTGGGTCTACAGCTGGTTGTACATGTTCTTGTTTGATTGTTGTGCGATCAATTGGACAGACTTAGTCAGGATTTGGAAACATTGCATTATGGTATTTCGGGCTAGGAGCCTTGTGCGTTTCAGTTAGAGTAAATTTTAAGTCTTTATGGTTGTTGCGGGTAGGCATTACGGAATTTATTACAGATGAGTTAAACGTAATAAATGTCTGAAAATGTGTGTATAGCGAGGTTGTAGTTGAGGACTTTTGAGATTATGTGAGAATCTCTTATGGTATTGGCCGGTGCAGGCCAAAGTTAGTCCGGGTGGACTTGTGTCGTGGGAACCCGAGGCAAAGATGAAGTTAAAGTTCAGGAAATGGTTCGACAAGCAGGTCTCTGTTTGAGCTTTATTTCTCTTTATGGTTCTGGTCTCGTTGTTTAGCATGTTGATGCTTTAGTATCGTTGCATTTTCTCTTGTGTTGTAACGATCATACGTTGTTGAGATTTATAAGATGGAGTCGTTTCTTATTTATCTGTTTTTATAAGATGTTTATTCTTATATGTGTTTGTGGTGATATTACGGGTTATGGAGTATCGAGTTGACCACGAGAGGTAGTTTAGTCGATAGATGTTTATAGACGTTTAGAATTTATTACTCTAGGGGCTGCGGTCCCGAGCAACTCATTCATTTTGTTTTGAGAGAATGCGTTCTCTCGAGGGGATGATTAGTCTCCCCTGTGTACCCGGAGCTCAAAGGATGCGTCCTGAGAGTGGAAGGGGCACGGTGTACCCGGAGCTCAAAGGATGTGTCCTGAGAGTGGAAGGGACATGAGGCACCGATAGCTCAAAGGATGCGTCTTGCGAGTGTGAGTGGTGCGAGACACCGATAGCTCAAAGGATGCGTCCTGCGAGTGGGAGTGGTGTGACACCGATAGCTCAAGGGATGCGTCCTGCGAGTGGGAGGGGTGTGGAATGAGTTAAGAGTAATAGATGTCTGAAAACGGGCATATAAACATGAGACTGAACGAGAGCCTCGGAGATCAGGTGTTTGATCTCAGATAGTTGACCGGTTCGGGTCAGGTTTTGAGTCTTTGGTAGAAGGTTTGGGAGGATTCGAGGACGAATCTAGTTTAGTGGGGGAGAACTGTAACATCTCAAAACCAAATTCTAGTACTTTGGGAGGGGTGTCGATCGACACCAGTGGTGGATATCGATCGACACCATTGTTTCAGACAGATTTCGGTTTATTTTGAATTGTCCGGTTTATGGCGTCGGTTTGGGAAAAACCCTAGGACGCGTTATAAAAGGCCTTTGGCCACCTGATCAAAAGGAGCAGGCGTTTTGATCAGAATTGAGAGAAAGAAAGTTGGAGAAAAGTTTGGGGAATTCCTAAGAGGTTGGTGTTTAAGGGAGAAAGAGGCAGTTCTGTTTTGTTCTGGTAGAGAAGAGAAACAGACAAGAAGTTCGGTTCGTATCAGAGTGAATTTTTGTGGGTAAGTTTCTCTCTCTCGTAGCTAGCCGTGAGGCCAATCCGTTTGTCTTTTGGATTTGTTCTCTAAGAGTTATTCGTGTTTTCGTGAGGGAGGTTCTGCTTCAAGAATCAGTCAGATTGCGGGGTGTTTTGCCGGAGACACAGAGAGAATTAGACAACGATCTAGAGGGCGTTGGAAATCTCTGTGTGTCTAGTTTTCGGAACAGGTTTTCGATCGAAAATCCGAGGTAAACTCTGTCTTCAGCGTTGATTTTAGTAAATCGCGTCTGTTCTATTTTCATGAAATCCTAATTCGTTTTAGGGGAAAACCCTATTGTTAAGCTCTAGGTGTTAGAGAAGGTGAATCAGTAGCTTTTGGTCGAGTAAGAGGCTCTGATTTCGTGTATCCGTGTGTTCAATTCGTTACATCGAGCTGAGTGCGTGATCGTTAGGTAAATGCTAGAATCGGATATTAGGGAATGTTTGATTATTGATCATTGATATTCGTATAGGATTCTTGTTTTTGTGGTTATGTGCTGTGTGAAATCGTGTTGTGTGGTCGCTGTATCAATTCGCGATGAATCGAGACGAGCCGTGTGAGGATAGGCTCGGACTCGGATTCTGGAACGGAGTGTCGATCGATGCCTGCGGGCAGTGTCGATCGACACCTCTCGGAGAAGATGATATCGACATAGTCGAGTGTCGATCGACACCAGGGTGTCGTGTCGATCGACACCCGATATTGTTTTTGTTGAATTTTTGTGTGATTTAATTAATTATCCCGAAATTGTTTAATTAATCCGAAAATTTTTAATTAATCTGGAATTGTTTAATTATTCGGAATATGGTATAAATAAGCTGGAAATTGATTTAAATGAATTTTAAATCGCGTAGTACATTGATATCTGTATTTTATGTATTTCCTGTTAGCGGGATGACCGCTGCACTGAGTATTTATGATAATACTCACGCAACTCCCGGTTTCTTTTGAGTTGCAAGTAAAAGAAAAGTGTGATCGTGGAATCGAGGCCGAGAGAAGAGGATGATAGGGTTTAGTGTTTTATTGTTTAGTCTAGCGAACCGGTTGTTTAGGTTGCTAGCTTTGTTTCATTCCTGAATTTGATAGTTGAATTTAAATGGTTTAAGGAATTTTATTTATTTTATGAATTTATTGAAATATTAAATTGATTTAAATGTTTATGTTTTATTCCGCAGTAAAATTGTTAGTTAAAAAAAAAAAGTTTGGGTGTTACACTTCACCCAAGGATTGGCCTGCTTTCATCACGCATCTAGATGAGTTTCTTAGGAGCAAAGATCTTTTTGCATGGTTCAACATTGCCCACATATTTATATCAAACAATACCAAGGCGGGTATAGTTGCTAGGATCATCCGAGAATTACATCAAGAGACTACTTATCTAATTTTTTTTCCGGTTTGTGCCACTGAACCGGTTTAAGTTATATAGTTGTTGATAGAAAAATAGATAGATAAATATAATTAAAATAGTAGTTGATATTTATTTAAATTCACGTAGTGTTTTAATTCAAAATATGTAATGTTCATCTAATTAAAATTTTTAATTTTCTGAAGAAAATCTTAATAAAAATCATGAGAAATTTTGAGTTATGCCACTATTGGCATGCCACTTTTCAATTATGCCACTGTTTTAAAATCATTACTAGCGTGCCACAATATTTTTTTTTTTCTCTCTCTCTACCAGATTGGATTTTACTGTCACTGAATTCGATTCTCGTCATCTCTAATTTCACAATCTCTGATCTCTGTCGCGATTTCTGCAAAGAATATTTAAGAAGGTGTTGTTGTTGACGAAGAACGTGGATCTGAGATTAGATCGAACAAATTTAGGTGGAGGAGGAGGAGGAGGAAGAAGAAGAAGAAGAAGAAGAGATCTCAAAGCAAATTCAAACACAAACGATTGTAAATTTTCGAGTTTGGGTTAACTATTATGCATTTAGGGTATAGATTTGGGGGGTGATGGGGGTAGAGTTTTGCCTTTACATTATAAAAAACTGTTAAAAAAAATTATAATGTTTTTAAAAGGTTTAGTAAAACTGTTAAAAAAACCTTATAAAACTATTTAAAAACTGTGTAAAACTGTTTATAAGGTTTTATAAGGTTTTAAAACAATTTTATAAGGTTTTTAAACAGTTTTATAAACCTTTCAAAAACTTTACAAACCTTATTAAAATCTTATAAATCTTTTAAAAACCTTAAAAACCTTTTAAAAACTTTATAAATTATTTAATTGTTTAATTTTTAATGACATGTAAAAAAGTCTTATAAAACATTTTAAAAACTTTATAAAAGCGGAAAAACCCTAAAAATAACCAAAACCCAGATTTGACCAAAAAACAACCAAAACCCAGATCTGACCAAAAAAATAACCAAAACCCAGATCTGAACAAAAATCGAATCAAAAGTTCAAATTTGTAACCCAAATCGAATAAAAAGCTTAGATTTGTAACTAAAATCCAATCAAATACTCAAGTTTGTCACCAAAATCGAATTTAAAAAACAAAATTCATGGATTAAACATGTTCTTCTTCCCTCTTCATCTTCTTCCTTCTTTGTCTTCTTCTTCGTCGTCTTCTTCTTCTTCGTTTTCTTCTTCTTCCAATCCAGGAAATCAAAATCGATTTAAGGAATTTACGGAGATTTACATGGACAAAAGAGAATCGAAAATCCTAGATCTATCCTCGCTGCGTTTGCGTCCAATGGAGTCAGAGAGAGAATCAAAAACTCTAGATCCATAACCCAAATCCGATTTGCAATTTCAAAGAAAAGAATTTTGTGAGAGAAAAAAATTTGGTTTTGGGAGATGAACGTGAGAGAGATGAGAGAGAAAGTGAGATTTGTTTTTTTTTTCATTTAGTAAGTGAACAGTGACACGCTTGTAATGATTTTGTGAACAGTGACATATTTGATTAAATTTTTGTCATATGTGGCATATTTGCAATTGCCCCAAAAGTCATTGAATCTCAAAATTTTCAAATATGAATTAAATCCTGAAGTCTTTGTTAAATTTTGCTTTTATCCAAAATGCTTGTAAAATTGAAAATAAACGTTTCTATAATCTTTCTCAGATTTTAAATTAAACAGATTTTATCTATATTAAACAATAAAACAAAATCAAAACGAAAAAAATTTGGTTTCTAATTAAAAAAAAACTAAAACTAAAAATAACTCAGTTAAATGGGTAAGATGGTTGTCAAAACCCCTAAAATATACCCATAAATTCTTGCTGTTCGTTTCTAATTCATTCAAGTCATTTTTCTTTTAAAATCTTCTCCTATTTCTCAAAACATTCAAATATTATAGAATGGAGAAACATCAATATTTGTCTAGAACCGCTTATGTTTTCTTTTTCTTGTTTTTGGCATCACAAATCCAATGTACAAGCCAAACACATTTTCTAAACCGCAAGTATCACTCGAAGCGCGATATTGGTTCGAAAGGTGACACAAGCCATTTCAATGCGCTTCGTCACATAAGTATGCCTTCGCTCCGAACTACAATCAGTGGTGTTAACCAACAAGAGTTAAAAGCGAAAGATTTAATCAAAAAGCTGCCAGGACAACCTCCAGTTAGTTTCAATCAATACGGCGGTTATATAGCTATAAATGAACAACCAATCGATTTTTTTATTATTACTAGATTTTACACCCACGGGTAGCATGGGTATATTTTATTGATGAATTTAATATATATTTAGAATTGTTAGTTTTTAAATTAGCTAGAAATTGATGTATACAGATTCAAAATTATAAAAATAAATTTTTGCAAATAAACCCTCCAAGTAGTTAGAGTTTGTGATTATAAATATAGGTCTTCGTTCATTTTGACTCCTTCAAATTAGGTAAAAGGATGGATCCTAAATTTTATCCTTTCAATCAAGTGGCCACCATCGACGACCTCTCCAATCGATCAGTAAAGGCTCATCGTCGTTGCTATTTACTCTAAAAATAAATATACCATACACGTTAGCCAAAAAACAAAAACATATTGTTAAAGATTCGAAGCAAGTAAAAAGAGAAACAAAAACAATACTTATCAAACAAAAAGTAAACTTTCACATTTTAATTGGAAAGAGAAAAACAATAGACTATTTTTCTATACATATTGTATCATTTTTTTCCTAATACATATAATTTCTTTTAAATGTTCTTTTTAATTGTAGTGGATTTTCTTATTTAATAAATTATTTTTACTTTAACAGCACTATTTAGTATATAAGAAACGTTCTTTGATTTTGGAATTTAGGATGTATTACTTTCCCAGTATCATTTACATGTTGCTCTACTATGACTAATTTAACATTGTATGTAGCCTCTTCCCAATCAAGTTTGTAGACCATTGAGAAACGAGATATTTTTTTTCCCATACTTATCAGTTATCACCTTGAGATTCCTAGCAACACTAATATTGACTGGCTTTGTTATATGAGATATTGAACTTGTTACAACCATAAACGGAATCTTATGAAGCTCTCCTCCTGAAAGGTCCGCCTTGTCATAAAAAACTTTATAATGGCAAGTAAACAAATTATCGTGTTGAATAATTTTAATCTGTAAGAAAAAGGGTTACGCCAAACATAAATATAAAACAATAACGTAGATCATTAGAAAACTACTAAATCACTAAAAATCATAAATTACATAAATTATTTGGTAGTTATCACAAACTACTAAGTTACCAATAATCCTAGAATCCAAGGAAGGTAGGAGAGAGATAGCTTGTTGATTAGGGTACACCTAAAGAATCATAAAGAGAGCGGTAACATGGTAAAACTATGATAAAAAAAAAAGAAGAGTAGAATTATATAGAAAAACTACTTTCAACGGAAAGTTGTAGAGGTGATATGATAAGAGAATAAGTTGATAGAGTTTTTGGAGGAGTGTTGGAGAAAGGAAAATATAGAAGAATCGCTACAGTTGAAAGAAGAAGAAGAATAGTTTATCAAAAACTTTACTTAAACATAAAAATAATTTTTTTTAAAACATAGTATCACACACCAGTTACCTTGAAGAAGAAACACTTGATTAAACAATTACCTTGAAGAAGAAACACTTGATTAAACGACGATTACATGAAATCAAGACCTAAATTCCATACATTCATGCATGGCAATCACAATATCTATGAAACGATTCATGAAAATATATATATATATATATATATATATATATATATATATATTACAAAACAGTAATAAAAACAAAATCGAATAACAGTCAAATAGAATAAAAAAATCATACCTTGAAGAGAAAATCTGCGAAAATAGCGAAGGCCACGATGAGACCAAAATTTAGAGAATAACCAATTAATTGGTAAAAGCTAACTTAACATGTCTAACCAGGTGATTAACGATAAGCAAGCCAGATGTGTTTCCCCTGGAATTGCAGAACCACTTCCTACAGGAGTACATGAGGCGACATTATACCTAACCTAACCACACAAGCTGGGTTCGAGATACCACAATACTTACACGCGTGCTCCTTGATATAATTCTTTTTTAATATCCGTGATATCATTTTTACCATAATCAATATCATTCTTACCGTAATCAATATCATCATCATGTCCAGTCTCCTCAAAGTTCAAATTTCCCATACCTCCAGTTAATCCATCAACTTGAATGCTAATACTAACACCACCGCGTCTCACTTTCCTACCATTCCCGGTACCGGTAGAGAGAGACGAAGGAGACAAAGCCTCGGAATGATGATATGCTACAACTCTTATGTCAAAAGCATCTGGGATGGAGATCAAATCGTACAGTGTAGGCCATGCCATCGGCGATCCGGGTAATCAAACTCGGAATCACCTTGAGTGAATTCCAAAATGGTGTAAGCTACAAAATCTTGAGAAACATACATACCATTATAAAAAATAAAATAGTGGCAAACTAACATAAAAATTAAAAATTAAATTAACAAACAAACAAACCAAAAAACATCGGATACTACAAACAAACAAACCAAGATATCAATATGTAAATAATAAAAAAACTAACATAATAATTAAAAGAAAGAATTTTTTTAAAAAACATCAGATTGTGGTTTTTACCTTAGCATACCTTCATTAAAAAACTTTTCCGATCGCAGACTCCAATATAGACAGTACGTACTTCTATTACAAAAACCAATTAAAAAGGTTAAAATTGTATTAAACAATCAAAACACTGCAAAATAATTCAACACTATGAAGAAAACACAATTAGAACCTCGAAAGGAATCACAAAATCATAAGCGGATCATAAGCATTCAGGGAAACAATAGTAAAAAAGCATAAATACAAATAAATCATATTATAAAAAATATGAATGACAAAGAAATAAATAATCAGAACTACGAATTTAAGCTTAATAACAAAAAATAGTCTTACTTGTTCATAAAAATGTATAAATTCAAATCGTTTATAACACCTTTAGATTATTTCTTTATTATCATAATTATCCAACCGAATTTTACTTTTAAAAATTAGAAATTTACTCAAAACAATATTCACAATATGTTATAGAATATATTTAGATTTATCGAAATATATTAATTTTTAAACAATTTTTTCTCTTTGTATATATGCAACGGAAAAATTCCTAATAACAACAAAAGAAAATTACCTTAATCCTAATCACTTACGTGGACCAATAGAATCGCATTTTTAATCCCATGTTTTACACACACGCTACGCGTGGGTTTTGTTTATCAAAGAGATCAATATGTATTTTGGCTTGCTGATTTTTAATTTAGCTAAACTTTGACATACATGAAAGAAAATATATCATGTTAAGAAAGTGAAACATTCATAAAAAATTAAGGTATTAGTTGTACATATATAAGTACTAATGTTTAGATATGGTTGTAGCATATCCTTGAACACAACCAATCAATAGACATATATAAGTACTAATGTTTATAAGATTTAAGACATTTGACTTTACATTTGGAAGAAACTAATCTATACGTTTCAATCCGATTACAGTAGCTAAAGCATGCTTAAGAGTAAATGACCTGTTAGATAAAATTACTAAAATAATTATAAAAAAAGTTCGACTAAGGTGAAACTTATATGCATACGTAAAATTCACTCCCTCCACCACCAAAGAACCAAATAGATCCACCATACTTTCCTTACAAAGACTACTAAAAAAAAATTGGATATCAAACTTCTGTAGCTTGGAAAACCCTTTAGTCTAATAGTTTGACAAAGAGTTCATTAATTATTCTACAAAGATTAGTTCTGTATGTCAAGGCTAAAACTGTCTATTGATATATAAATAAATACCAAGATGACTAAGAGATTATAGCATAATTGAGCTATAAGAAACAAATATTTTTTTTCCAAATAGCATGCACAACGAATCAAGTGATTTAGATGATCATGAGAGATGCTAAGTAATGAAAAAACATTATTGATTTGATGTTCGTTGATTGAGAATATAGCCTACATACCTTTGCCAGCGCTTTCACTGTTTTTTTTTGGGGTTTTGCAGTCATCATGGCACATATGAACTGCAAATAATAAGAGAGAAATTGGAAAAAAATGTAAGAATAATCAACATGAACATGTTATAGCATTTTTTGTAGGTCAGGATCACCAAAAATAATCCCACTAAAACAAAAAGATTTTATAGATAAACAGACACTCCCGAGTCAGTTTTAATGGCTTTTGGTATATAATAAAGGAAGAGTGAAAGAGATGTAAATTGTGTAGAATTTTAGTTTGGCTTCAGAAAGCAAATCTTGTAATCCACGTACAATACTCGATGATACCATAACATTTATCTTTAGTTAAATGTTGGTTGTGTTGCTGCTCTTTTCCAACTGTGCATACATGAATATTAAGAAAACGATATTAATGTCATTATGAGGATGAACCATATTTTACTTAGAATCCAATGTTTGCCCAAAAATAAAGACAGTCAGTTTTGTAAGAATCAAAAACTGCCAGTATCACAACAACCATAGCAAGAAACTCAAGCCGATTATAAAAGTATTTAGTTCTTCAAACTTGTGCCACCGTGTGGTCTCACAATAAACCTTTTAAATAGAAAACTTCTAACGTTTTGAAATTCCTTTCACTTAGTTTTTTGAATTCATGCGTTCATAGCTATGATCGTTACTCCATTCGCCTCATATGAAATAGTATTCCATTAGTTGTAATGTTCCATAACGAACGACACAATTACAAAAACCCAAATAGAGAGAGAGAAAATTGATAACTAAGTTATGAACACAACACAAAAAAGTTAAAGGGCGATTCACTAGTTCATAAAACAAAAGGAGATTTAGGTTTTTACCTTATCACATCACTGAGCCGACATACCTATGCCTTTTAACATATATTTTTTTTTGTCATAGCTAAGGAGAAGCTATTTTAGAGACTACATGTTCTTTCTTCCTCTCCTTGTCAATAATGTCTTCTTCATTGTTGGCTACTTTATCAAGCATTAAATATCTCCGATAAAAAAAGGATCAGTAATTTAAAAAGAAATAGGGTAGAAGAACAAAATTCATATATTAACAAATAAAACAATAACGAATTAGAAAAACAAATAAATTATGCATACGTAAGAGTTGAACATTGTTGCAACTAATAGTTTACGAACGTGCGATAGGTATATATAAATTAGGGTTTAACAAACGAATGAGGAAAACCATATCTTACCAACTGAAGTACTATGAACCAAAGCCTCCAAAACACCAAACACACAATGTTTCAACACAAGCACATCGCAAAAATATTAAGAACAAACAAATAAATCTAAGCTCGAAAACAAAATAAGCGAATGGTAACAAATTGTTTGGAATCTATACAGAAAATTTTCACAAAAAGTTTGTTTGCCTAATAATTTTCTCTCTATATATATATATAGGCGCGAAAAAAGTGAAACTTTCCAATTACTAATATCAAAATACATAGGTTATCTTTAATGGAAAAGTTTATTAAAAAATAAAGAAAACTAACTTAATTAAAGGAAAAATTCTTATCAACAACAAAAGAAAATTAACTTAATTCAAATCGCTTACGTGGACCAATAGAATTGCGTTTTTTAATCCCATGTGGATGCCTTTAGAGCGCTATAGCATCAACTTTTATATAGTATAGACTAGATTTTACACCCACGCTACGCGTGGGTTTTTTTTAATCAAAGAGTTTAATATATATTTTGGCTTGCTACTTTTTAAAATTAGCTATACATTGACATATATGAATGAAAATTTATCATGGTAAGAAAGTGAAACATTCGTAAACAATTAAGTTATTAGTTGTATATATATAAAGTACTAATGTTTAGATTTGGTTATGGCATAACCTTGAACTCAGCCATTTAATAGACTTTTCATAACGATAGAATTAAGAAAAAAAATATAAAAATAAGATTTTTAGATATTTTGGCTTCACATTTAGAAGAAATCAATCTCTATGGTCCAATCGGATTACGGGTAGCTAGTGCCAAAAAAGAGTAAAAATCAATATTTTGAACGTAAACCGATAAATGGTGCATGACACTTCCTCAGATGTTGGCTTCTCTTCATCTGGTGATGAAGCAGATAACTCCATCACCATTCACCATAGCCACGACGTCGTGGTCATCGAAGTCCACCTCCTTCATCAATGTCATTTTCTCCACGTCTCTGTCCAATCAACATTATTCACTCCTCCACTTTGAGGGAGAGAATGAGACGAATACTATGACAATCGAATCCGAAGCCGCAACTATATTCACACATGTAATATTCAAGTATCTTCAATCGATCAGTAAAGGCTCATCGTTGTTGCCATTTACTTTAAAAATAAATATACCATACACATTAGTCAAAAATAAAAATAAAAATAGTAATCCATTTATCAATTTATAATAAATGAAAACCAACTAAAAATAGTAAGATGAAAGTAACATAAAAATACTTTTAATAACAATAGTTTGAATAAAAATTCATGGGTTTAGTTGTTTGCTTTTTTCAACTTAATTTATTCAAAAATGGTGAAAGAAATTCACAGAACCAAAATTTGAAAATTTTAAATGTAGCAATTCCTGTGACAAAAAAATAAAAAAGAATAAATGTAGCAATTCCAATATTGTTATAGAACCAAACTGGCTAGTTATGAGATTTAACACAATACTTGTTTTGTAAAAGTCATAGAGATAGAGGCACAAAAGACCATGTCTCAAACAAATAGTACTTTACCCTTAGAGTAGAGGTAGTATCATCCGTAAGAAACAAACACTAAACTTCTTAGAGTTTGGACTCGGCCAATATAACATAGTCATTTATTCAAGATCTAATGATGAGATGCTTATAAAGAAAATTAATTTATATTTCCTACACAAATCTATACTGTATAAAAGGTTCACATTAGGAAGAATGTCAGAAAGATTAAATGATCTTGAAGGTCTAATTTTAGAGCATAATGTCCACAGTTTAAGAATGTGAATATTGTTCGAACATGTTTGAGATCAATGTCTTTTGGGAGTTTCAGACCGAGGATTTGTAATGTATACCTCTATGGTGAAGCAGAAGTTATATTGCAAGTTCTTGATGTCGAGAGTTCGAGCCTCTCTCACCCCATTTTACCATTACAACACACAAAATAGTCGAAAAACGCATGAACTTGGTCTCGTCCAGTAGCTGCTGCTTATCGACGGGTGGATTGGATAATGGAAAAATCAGCAAGCCCCTCTTCTTTCAATCAAGTTACTTCATATCTCTTCCTTTTTTTCTTGCCTCGGTCTTTCTTTGGTCTATTCCTGCGGGGCGCTAGAGTAAACCTTCTCCGGTCCGCGGATTATACTGCGAGGGTTTAAGCGCATAAGCTGATTGGAGAAGTATAATGTTTCACCATTTTTATTCATTCATTCATTCATCTCGGATCTTTTTAACAAAATCCCAACAATTTATCTAAACCACCCAATAAACACCAAATCTAACATGAAGAACCCCTTAACAAATTTGATACATAAGATTAAAAATTTGAACCACCAAAGACAAATAAATCTAAGAGTTTCCTTCACCACAATAACAAAAATCATCTTCTTCTCTGATGCTTTGTCTCTCCACTTCTTTAAGCTTCCTCATTCCAAGAACCATTCCAATTATCACAAACTAATGGAGTAAAACAATGCGTATATATTTTATGTATGAGATTCACATTTCCAATGTCAAAAATTTCTTCTTTCTAATCATCTGGTGCTATTAGCAGCCTTGTTCTTGCTCATATCAGCAAATTCTTGAAGAAGCTTCTTCTCCTCTTTGCTCAATCTCTTAGGTATCTCCACTTGCACTCTCACCAACTGATCTCTTCTCATATTACTCTTGTTCAATACCAGAACTCCTTTTTTCGCCATCACTAGTGCCATGCTTGGTTGTGTCCCTGTTGGTACTTTCAAGTCCACCGTCCCATCTACCGTTGGTACTTTCAGTTGGTACTTTCAATGTCGTCCCTAAAGCCGCATCGATATACGATATCTTGCAAGTGTAGAGAATATTTGTATCGTCTGGTTTCAAAACCAGGTCTGATATAACCTTTATAACAACAAATAGATAACCCGGTGACCCACCTTTCTTCTCAGCATTGCCTTGCCCTCTCACTCTTAACCGGCTAACAGAATCAACCGGCTGGTACACTACAAGAAAACAGGCTTATTTCCGACGGAAATTTTGTGCCCTCGGAAATCCGTCGGATAGTTCCGACGGTATTCCAACGGAATGCTGACACAGAGGTTTTCCGTCGGAATTCCGTCACATTTTCAGACGGTATACCGACGGAAATCCACTCTCTCAGCTTTCCGTTGGAATACCGTCGGCAATAACCGACGGAAGACAGACGGATACGAGATGTCGTTACATTCTGACGGTATTCCAACGGTATATCGACGGAATTCGAACTTTCCGACGTCGGGAAAGTTTGATTGGTCAGCGTTTACGGGCGGACGGATTTCCGACGGCATTCCGACAGTTTCCGATGTCGGCAAAGTTTGAGTGGTTCCCATATCGTCTATGGTGGATGATGGGATTGGTGGGGTGTTATGTCAGAGGTATTGACGGAATTCCGACGAATTTTCGACGGAAATCCGTTCTACATAAGTTTGCAGAATTCGTCATTCCATCATAACAAAATTTCGAGTACCAAACAAAATTATAAAGATGAGTTCATATTTTCGGTCATGGATGGACGAGGCAATGATGGAAGAGGGGTCGAACTTATTAACGACCGAATACGCTCAAGGTATGTGCGAGTTCATGCAATTACCTAGAAATCAAGAGGCGGCCAACAAAGGTCAGAATATCATATGTCCTTGTTCTAATTGCTGTAATAGAATTAGTGTTGCGGTTCCGACTGTTTGGAACCACTTATATAGATATGAATTTAGGGCGGGATATAAGGTTTGGTATTTACATGGAGAAAACAATTATGAATATGGTAGTACCAGTAGCAATGAACCTTATTTTCCGTCTAGCGTAGGAGAACCTACAGCGGAAGTAGATGTTGGGGTAAGTACGGTTGCGATGGTTAACGATGCGTTTAGAGAGAATTTGTAGTCGGGTGGGTATCATGAAGGTGATAGGGTTGAAGAACCTAATTTAGAATCTCGAAGGTTTTTCGATATGTTAAACGCATCAAAGCAACTACTATACAGCGGTTATAGGGATGGTCATTCACCGCTATCTTCTGCTAGTAGGATGATGAACCTGAAGACTGATTATAATTTGTCCGAAGAATGTGTTGATGCATTCGCCGAGTTCGTGAAAGATGTTTTGCCAGAAGATAATCTGGCCCCAGGATCATACTACGAGATCCAAAAACTTGTCGCCGGTCTTGGTTTGCCCTACCAGGTTATTGACGTGTGCATCGACAACTGTATGATATACTGGAGAGAAGACGAGAACCGGAACAAATGTAAATTTTGCCAGAAACCCCGGTTCCAGGACACAAGTGGCAGGGTGAAGATTCCATTCAAACGGATGTTGTATTTACCCTTAACGGAGAGGTTGAAGAGGCTGTACGAATCAAAGCGCACAACTAAGGCTATGAGATGGCATGCAGAGCATAGTCAAGATGGAGATATCACGCATCCTTCTGACGCGGAAGCGTGGAAATACTTCCAATCCGTATATCCAGATTTTGCATATGAACGACGGAATGTATACATAGGCTTATCCACTGATGGTTTCAACCCATTTGGCAAGCATGGAAGAAAATATTCGTTGTGGCCGGTCATCGTAACACCTTACAATTTGCCTCCATCTATGTGCATGCGGCGAGAGTTCCTGTTTCTCTCAATTCTAGTTCCCGGGCCAGATCATTCAAGACGGTCGCTCGATATATTCCTCCAACCATTGATTTGTGAGTTGCAGATGTTGTGGGAGCATGGTGTTGAGGCTTATGATGTTTCAGTCCAGCAGAATTTCAACATGCGTGCGGTTCTTATGTGGACCATAAGCGATTTTCCAGCGTACGGTATGTTATATGGATGGACAACGCATGGAAGATTGGCTTGTCCTTATTGCCAAGACAATAATACAGCATTCCAACTGCAGCACGGAAGGAAGACTTCATGGTTTGATTGTCACATGTGTTTTTTACCGGCAGATCATCCATATCGTCTGTCTAAAAGACATTTCAGGAAGAATCTACAAGTGTTATATTGTCCACCTCCGGAGATAGATGGTCGCAGCATATTGGAACAATTACATGATTTTGGTGCCGAGCGAACTCCTGAATGTGGGGGTAATGGCCATCACCGCGTCGACGGTTGTGGGTAATATCACAATTGGCACAAGAAAAGTATTTTCTGGGATTTGCCTTACTAGAAAGACCATCTGTTGCGGCATAATCTAGATGTCATGCATGTTGAAAAGAATTTATTTGACAACATCATGAACACCATATTAAACGTCCCAGGAAAAACCAAAGACAACTGGAAGTCTAGATTCGACTTGCCATTGATTTGTTCGAGGCCATCTCTTCATGTTTCAAACGGTAGATTGTCGATGCCTGCTTACCGGTTAGACGCTGGGCAGAAAGAAGTATTTTTTGAATGGTTCAAAAAATTTGTCAAATTTCCAGACGGCTACGCATATAATTTACGTAATTGCGTGGTTTCGACGGAAGGCAAGTTTATAGGAATGAAGAGTCATGATTGTCATGTCGTGATGCAGTGTCTTCTTCCATTTGTATTTGCATATCTTCTTCCAGAACCTATCCACCAAGCAATTGGAGGTATATTTCTTACTCCCATTAGTTTCTTACTACCATAATATTACTATATATATATATGTACTAACTTGTTTAATTTTTGTTTATAGGAGTTGCTGCATTCTTCCGAGATTTATGTTCAAGAACGCTTACCGTCCACGGGAAACGTAACTTGGAGGCCAATATCCCAATTCTCCTTTGTAATCTTGAGAAGATATTTCCACCGTCTTTTTTGACGTTATGGAACACCTTCCTATTCACCTCCCACGAGAAGCAGCCTTAGGAGGCCCTGTTCAATACCGATGGATGTATCCGTTCGAGTGTTACATGTTCCACCTGAAGAAAAAGATTAAAAATTTAAGCAAGGTTGAGGGATCTATTGTCGCACAAAGCCTAAACGAGGAAGTCTCACACTTTGCCGAATATTACTTTCCATCGGCAGTTCGCACTAAGGTGAGACGTCCTGCCCGACATGATGATAGAGGTGAGAAAGCAGTCTATCCCGTGGTTGTTCCTGATTTGTTTGCCCAAGTTGGTCGAGCAAGTGGAAAAGCAAAGAAACGCAAACTATCAGCCCAAGAGGTCACACATTTGCATACGTATATCCTCAGAAACTGTGACGAAATTTTGGAGTACGAAAGGTATATCAGTTATTATAATAAATTTATGGAATTATTTGCCTTTATCTACTAACGACTGTTATGTTACAGGATCTACATGTCTTTCGCACGTGATTACCATTATGATAAGACAGATGTCAAACTTGCTGTCTTGAAAGATGAAAAATTTGAGGGGTGGTTGAAATGTTATGTAAGTGTAATATAATTAATTACTCATACTTTTCCATGTTTTCACGTTCATATGTTACTTATTTCTTACTTCTATCATTTTTAGGTTTCCGATAGTATAGCAAGTGGTCAATCACTCTCGTCATGGTTAGTGGAGTTTGTTCCTGGTTTACGCATCACCGCGACTTCATATCCCAAGTTTTGCACTAGGGGATATGCGTTCAAGATCCGTGAGGAAGGACGTCAACGGTCAACTTCGGACTATGGTATTTCGGCGCAATCAGGTGAAACCATGTACTATGGGATTTTAAAAAAAATCTTGGAAATTTACTATCCAGGAATGTTAGACTTGAGGTGCATTGTGTTTATGTGCGATTGGTATGACCCAACCGATGGTCGAGGGGTTCGAGTTGACCCTCATGGTGTTATTTCGATAAATTCAAGCCGGAAACTACAGTATTACGATCCATTTATCCTTGCGTCTCAAGCAGACCAGGTATGAATACAATAATATGTTTACCTACATACTCATACTTAAGGTTTGTTGTTCATGTATATTAACAATATCCACTCTTTATTAATAGGTTTGCTACATTTCATATCCTTGAGTTGCCTATCGTATAGATCCTTGGATCACAGTAACTCCAATTAACCCGAGAGGAAAAATATATGGAGTTCCAGAACAAAATGCTCTACAACCATCGAGAAGTATACCAATGTCACATGTTGAGGAGATGGATAACATTGACCTTGTCATTGATGTCACACATATCGGAGATGATCTAGTGCATTCGGACGAAGAGGAAACACGTGACGAATTTGACGACGATTCAGACTCCATCCCTAGTGAAAGTGGACCAGAAGATTCAGATTAATAATTTATGAATAAATGTGTGCTTATGAATGTTGTGTGATTCAGACTTCATCCCTAGTGAAAGTAGATCAGGAGATTCAGGAAAATCAGACTTCATCCCTTGTATATCATATTATTTAATAGTATATATATAGTCATGTTCGATGACTAATTGACGAAAAATATTGGTATTGCAACTCCAATAAAACATAACATTTAATGAAACATAAAATTTAAAACACATTCTTAAACAGGTACATAAGAGACTTGGAAATATTTAACACACAACGGTTACGGTACAAGTACATGATAATAAACTCCTCATTTTACAATCATCTCTCGGTTTCCACCCCGAACTTACCATTTGTTAGAACCATTTACTGATGTTATTTTCCTTTTTTTTCTTTTGTGGAGAATCTACAAATCCGTCGCACAATTCGCTTTTGATTGCATCAACATCTAGATTTATGTTTGGCTTGGCTGGGCTTTCGGCGAATTCGAAATCATAGTAATGTTCCTTTGGTGGAGAATCTATAAATCCGTCGCACAATTCACTTTTGATTGCATCAACATCTAAATTTAAGTTTGGCTTTTCTGGGCTTTGGGCGAATTTATAACCATAGTACTTATCCTTACATACGTTTGAAGCACTTCCACCGTCAGTATCTGACTTTTCCATCCATTGACATGGTTGTTCGGCTTCGATAACCCGGTTATGATCAGGACATTGTGGCTGCCTCTCGTAAATATGGTGGATGTTTTGCAAGCAATGGCTGTCAGGCACTATTGTTGATGTGGAATCGTCTTTATGGATTGGTGAGCACATATCAAATTCCCACGAGTAAGTGGGAATCTCTTCAGTGAATTCGTCGCAATGACCAGGGGTTTCCCACGAGTATTTTGGAATATAAAAAACATTACCCTCAGATGTTGTTTTTGCGTCGTCATTAGGAGAGTTAGAAGACATTTTTTGTGTTATAGAGAGGTGTAGAAGATATACACTCCATCAGGTGTATTTATAGTAGAAGTTATATTTATAAACCGTCGGTATTCTGTCTGTAATCCGTCCGTATTACCCACGGAATTCAGACTACACGATGTCAGCAAAGTTTGATTGGTTAGTTGTACTGACGGATTTCCGACGGAGCTATGTCCTCAGAATTATGTAACGGATGTCCGACGGAATTCCGACGGTTTAGATGTCGGCAAACTTTGTGTGGTTAATAAATCGTCTGCAGTGGCCGAAGGGATAGGTGGGGTGTTATGTCAGAGTGTTTTGACGGTTTTCCGACAGAAATCCGACGGATATCCGTTGTACATATATGTTTGCACATTTTCTCATTCCTTCAAAACAAAATTTGAACACAAAATCATAACTCAAAACTATTCAATTGCGTAATGGCTAACAAAGATCTATGGAATTACTATATGCAAAACCGAGCCCCTGGTCTAAACACTCCAAACACAACTCTTCTTCCTTCAAGCCCTCCTTACGATAACTTAATTGTCATAGATGCTCAACCAACAATTTCACTCCACCCAACGCAACGATCCCTGAACCAAACTCCCGAAATACCAGGACCTGGCCAAGTCGTAAGGCGAGGAATTTTTCGCAAGAGGGCTCATGATGCAAGGGTGGTGCGAGGTGAAAGTTCTCAAACTCGCCCAACACAAGATTTTATTTATGAGGTCATTAACGAGGCACCACAAGCCGACCAAGATTTTAGTAGCCCTGGGTGGACATCTACTATCGATTACATAATCCGTGAAGGTATATATATATATATATATATATATATATATATATATATATATATATATATATATATAATTACCATTTTTACTTTTACAATATATTGTTATATAATGATTGTAGCTGACAAATACAAAATCTATCATTCATAAATGTAGGTTCTTATCGCAATAGGACCACACCATTCTGGACCCAGGTTGCAAAAATTCAATCCCCGCGTTCACAATTTTTGAAAATAAAAAAGGTTTATGTTTCCGTCCAATTTTATTAACATTTTCAGAAACAATTTATCTGACAAGTATATTCTATTTAATTATCAGATTGTGGCTATGCTCTCTAGTTTGACCCCCAATGACCAGGGAGATCTGCTTGTAACCTTAAAAGATCCGTCGGGAATAATCGAGGGAACCATGCACCATAACATCTTCAAGAATGACGAGTACAAACTCACGACTGCTGTAGGTGCGGTGGTCATCTTGAAGAATGTTACCGTTTGCCGTTTTGATAGGAACCCAAAGTACCTAGACATCACAGAGCGGAACATTGTTAAGGTAGATACACCATACGTTTATAAATATTTTTGGGAATTGTTAACTAAATTCAGTTTTCAAACAGATAATCGGTGCTAATAAGATGATTGCTGAATACCAGCCAACAGAAGTATGCACCATCGAGGAGGAAGATGAAGCAACTACTGGGTACGAATATGAAACAATTCCAGACTCCGATGAAGAATAAATATCTAGCTCGTCCATGATTAAGAATTATTTTATGGTTACGGATTTATGTTGCTTTTATGTTAAATAATTTCCTACTATCTATTGTACGAGTTTATCCGCATAATGTTGGTACGTGTAATATTTACTATTTTGGTGTTTAAATTTATATTGCAATATAAATTGTATGTGTAATGTAATATTTATGAAAACCAAGGCAACACAGATAGAACTTGTGGGATTCACGGGTTTGGCACTTCGATTGGCAGAACGATTAAAGCCAATTTTGATATGGCTCTAACTCGTTCACATTGTCGACGAAATTTTATTTCACGTACTTGTAACCGCCGGAAATATTAAATATATGTAATAAAAATAAAAACCCGTCGGAACACCGTCGAAAATTATGACGGTGTTCCGACGGTAGTTGATTTTTATTACAAAATTTATTAAATAAACAAAATAAAATTACAAACGGTCGGAATACCGTCACAAATTAAGATGGTGTTCCGACGGTAGTTGATTTTTATTACAAAATTTATTAAATAAACAAAATAAAACTACAAACCGTCGGAATTCCTTCTTAAATTCAGACGGGGTTCTGACGGTAGTTTTATTTTATAAACAAATATATGTAATATATGTAATATTGAACGTATTGGCGGATTTAGTAAATTCCTTTTCAAGGAACCAAATTTATTACCTAATTTATTAAATAAAAAAGTTATTTAGGCGGAAATATGGTTTTATGTGGTTTAATATGGGATATGAGATTATTTTATTGGATTTCCCGTACCGTTCCCATCTCATCCCGTTTTATCCCGTTCCCGTCCAAAATTTGAAACGGGACATAAGTGGGACCTTTTTTTCTAATCCCGTAAATCACCTTCCTGTTAGATCCCGTCTCATATTCCCGTTAGATCATACCCTTACGGAAATATATTAATGGGAAATTTTTAAAAATAAATTATAATTTCCGTCGGTATTCCGTCTGAAGTTCCGACGGATTGCTGACGGAAACCCTAATTTGACTTGCTGCCAAACAACTTCGTGATCATCGCCAAAGCGGGAAAACCGTCGGCATTACCGTCGGAGTTTTAGTAATCCACAGTCTCCGTCTTCCCCGAAGACAGATCTGAAAAAACAATTTCTTCAAAACTTCTCCTCCGTTGCTCCGCCGATTTACCGCCTCCTTGCCGCCGTTTTACCGCTGATTTGACGCCGGAATCGCCGTCGAATCCTTGCCGTTCTCCTCCGTTTCTCCGCCAAAACCCAATGTAAGTTTTACCTAAAACTCCATTAGAGTTTTTGCTAAACTCCATTAAAACTCCATTAGAGTTTTTGCTAAACTCCATTAGAAATTTAAACTCCATTAAAATTGAAGAACAATTTCTAGTTTAGATGTTAAATGTGGATTGGGATTTGTTAAATGTGGAATTAAAGAAGTTAGGGTTCATGAGGATTTTAGAATTTAGGAATTGATTTTCATATGTTTTTGTGATTTTTAGGGATTTTTTATTATTCAATGTATGATTATTATGTAAAATTTTAAATTTCTAAATATCCTATATAGAATATTTTAAGATAATCATTTTAAATCCTTCAAATTTATAAATTTTATAACATTAATAAAACAATTTAAACCTTTAAAATTTTAAAACTATTTAAAAATAATAAAATTTAAAACTTTAAATCCTTTAAATTTAAAAATTTATTACTTTAACAATTTAAACTTTTAAATCCTTCAAATTTATAATTTTTATAACATTAATAAAACAATTTAAACCTTTAAAATTTTAAACCTATTTAAAAATAATAAAATTTAAAACTTTAAATCCTTTAAATCCTTTCAATTTAAAATTTTAATAATTTATTACTTTTAACAGTTTAAACCTTTAAATCCTTCAAATTAATAATTTTTATAACATTAATAAAAGAATTTAAACCTTTAAAATTTTAAACCTATTTAAAAATAATAAAATTTAAAACTTTAAATCCTTTAAATCCTTTAAATTTAAAATTTTAAAAATTTATTACTTTTACAATTTAAACCTTTAAATCCTTCAAATTTATAAATTTTATAACATTAATAAAACAATTTAAACCTTTAAAATTTTAAACCTATTTAAAAATAATAAAATTGAAAACTTTAAATCCTTTAAATCCTTTAAATTTAAAATTTTAAAAATTTATTACTTTAACAGTTTATACCTTTAAATCCTTCAAATTTAAAAATTGTATAACATTTATAAAAAAATTTAAACCTTTAAAATTTTAAACCTATTTAAAAATAATAAAATTTAAAACTTTAATTCCTTTTAATCCTTTAAATTTCAAATTTTAAAAATTTATTACTTTTACAATTTAAACCTTTAAATCCTTCAAATTTATAAATTTTATAACATTAATAAAATAATTTAAACCTTTAAAATTTTAAACCTATTTTAAAATAATAAAATTTAAAACTTTAAATCCTTTAAATTTAAAATTTTAAAAATTTAGTACTTTAACAATTTATACCTTTAAATCCTTCAAATTTAAAAATTGTATAACATTTATAAAAAAATTTAAACCTTTAAAATTTTAAACCTATTTAAAAATAATAAAATTTAAAACTTTAAATCCTTTATATCCTTTAAATTTAAAAATTAAAAAATTTATAAATTTATAACTTTAACAATCCTTTAAATTCTTTTTACCTTTAAATCCTTCAAATTTCAAAATTTATTAACATTAATATCCTTATATCCCTAAATCCAAAATTTCCTAATTCCTAAATCCAAAATTTCCCTAATTCTGAATATCCTTATTTCCCTAAATCTGAAATTTCCAAATAACTAAATCGCAAAATCTCAAAATCCCAAATTCCTATAAATTTCATATTCCATAAATCCTGAAATCTCAAACTCTTAGAATTTTGGAAATAGTAGGAACTATTCGCGATATCATCATTCTAGAGGAGGTGGGACTTCCAGTAGGGGAGGTCGAAGTGGGAGTGAGACGCATATCCCCGACAGTTCTCCCGACTTAGAGACCCCACACATGTCTCAGCCCCCGGCTACAGCCTTCTCAGCTCCCACATCCATGACCATCAAGCAGTTTGTCTCGCAACCCGGACGTGATAGGTTGACTCGTCTAGATCCAGACACGCCACCTAACACGACCTGGTAAGTCTTATTTAAATTTCTAGTGGATAAAATTATTTTAGTAAAATATTTAACTAAACTAAATATTTTATTAGGTTCTAATACTCGGCAAACGGGATTACGGGTTCTATCAACGGAATGATGAATTCCTTGGTAACTAGACCGTATCCTACATACCACGATATGCCAGTGGAGGACCGGGACATTTGGTTCCGACAATTTGCGGTATGATTTTTATTTTATAAGTTTAAAATATATTTCCTATATGACTCACATTTTAATTACTAATGCGAGATTGTGGTGTTTTTGCAGCAAGATTTTACGTGGGACCCACCGCTCACTTCGTTGGTCTGAAAGAGATTCGACGAAAAGGCTGCGAGGAAGTACTCGTTGAAGATGAACGAGTGGAAAGATGCGTGGTACAAAACCGAGAAGGTGCCTCGGGTTATGAAACATAAAGACGCATGTTGGGATGGACTAGTTGCACATTGGGAACAGGAGGCAACTCGGGCGACCTCAGAGAAAAACTCAACTAACCGCAATAGCGACCGGAAGGGGAAGGGAAAAGCGACCCACAACCTCGGAGCAACGAGCAAGGCTTCACTTGCAAACAAAATGGTAAATATTTAAATAATTCATAATTTTTAAAAATTCGCTAACAAAATTTTATATGTTAACAGTTTCAGGAGACCGGTGTGTTTCCTTCGAATCTTGCATTGCTCAAAGCTGCGCACACCAACAAGAAGACCGGTGACATTCAAGATCCCATTGCTCGTGAAATCGTGGAGACCGTGGAGAGGCTCGGGGAGCAGTACCTCCAATCGCAACTGAGCGAGGAAGGAACTCCGGCGCCTACCGAAGTTCCATACGAGAAGATCAACGAGTTCACCTACGAGGTTAGTAACCGTGTCACTTTTAAACAAATTTCAAATTAACTTTTAATACACCTAAGTTCTAAGATTTAATTTCTTTTTTATCGTAGGCGACTCCCAAGACCAGAGGCCGTGTTTTCGGCCTCCCTGAAGATAGTTGCTCGTCCGTTTCGTCGGTTCGTTATAGCGGTGGTAGCAGATTGGAGGCAGAAAACCGAGAGCTGACCAAGCGGCTTAGGGCAGTGGAGCAAGCGAGAGAGGCAGATAAGAAGGAGGCCGAGGAAGCGAGAGCGAGAGATAAGGCGGAGGCGGAGGAACGATTTCGAGCTATGGAACAGAAGATGAACGACTTCTTTAGTTCCCGTAGGCCGGAATAGGCCTTTTGACGTTTTAATATTTATTGTAAAACTTAAAAATACTTTTAAAACAATTTTAATTTAATCAGTTTTTTTTTTGATTTTTAATATATTTTTAAATGTTATATTATAATTTATTTATTTTAAATTGTTTAATTATTTTTAATTTTTGAAAAAAAAACCCGAAAACCCTCGGAATTCCCTCGGTATTCTTGTACCGTCGGTACTCGCCGGAAGTCCAACACCGTCGGTACTCGCCGGAAGTCCGAGACCGTCGAATCTCCGTCGGTACACGCCGGAAGTCCGACACCGTCGGAACTCTGTCGGTACTCGCCGGAAGTCGACGAAATCCGGCTATCCGTTTTACGTCTGAGAGCCGTCGCAGGTGGGCGACGGAATGCCGACAGATTTTAATTTCCGATGTGATAGAACCGACGGACCTATCCCGTCGGACTACCGTCGGAAAAGGGCCAATTCCGACGGAAATGAGATGGTTTAGGCCGTCGGAATATCGCCTGTTTTCTTGTAGTGGTACTTTTAGACTTATCCGTTTCGTCTTCCTCACGCGTCTATCTCCAGAGCAAGTAACCACAAGGAGTCGAGATCTCTCCACTGCCGTTACATGAAGAGCAAGTCATGACTTGCTAGAACACACTAAGAGGATAGGTGAAAAGACTTTTCGAAGAAGATTAACACATATAACTTTCGCAAATCAAACTATTACAAAAGTAAAAGACTTTCCGAACACATATAGCTTTCCCAAATCAAACTATCACTAAAAGAAATGAACTAACCTTGTTTAAGAACCGAACTCGTACGCATAACAAACCAAAAGAACATGTTAAAAGCACCTACAAAAACAAAAGCCAAAAGAAGGGAATTGATTAGATATGACCTATTTTAAAAATATGAACAAATAACAAATAAATAATTATAAACTATAACAATGAACGAACAGCGGTTTTCTTCTTGTGATGATGGCGAGGATATATATATATGTATATAAAATCGGCTAAAGAAATTAGAACAACACTTATGCCCTAATTATCGAATTAAAAATAAATAATTTCCTTGTTCATGATGTTTTTTTTACCCTTTTTGAAAACAAAAAAATAATATAGATATTTTCCTTATTTCCTAAACTAATTCCTAATACCAAAACACATAGGTTGATGGAAAAATTTGTTAAAAAAATAAAAGAAAATTATCTTAAAAAAAAAGAATTCTTATCAACAACAAAAAAAAAAATTAACATAATTCTAATGGCTTACGTGGACCAATCAAATCTCGTTTCTAAAATCTTATGTGGACGCTCTAGGTGCGCTATAGCATCAACTTTTATATAGTATAAATTTTGTGGAAGCTATCAAAACTAGTAACTCTTCTTCTCTTGTCATTTGGTTCAACGGAGGTATACTTTTATACAAAATCTTTCAATTGGAATTAGTTATATTATCATATTTAGATTCTTATAGAAAAGAGGAATCTTTTGTTTTTTCGATTAGGTTCTAACATCACATGCATAGATCTTTTAAATAACCAAATGTATTATCGAGTTCTAAATATGTATTTTTAAGAATCATTGAGAATAAGACAAGTTAAAAGTCAATAATTTGTCTTTACAAATTCTATAACTTTTTTTAAATACAGGACCGGGCTGTTCTTCTTTACAAGGAGCATTTACTGAACATGGACCATTTCGCATACACATCGACGGCAAAACTTTGTATCGTAATCCTTATTCATGGAATGAAGGTGCATTTTCTAATTTCATAAAATTATGATTCATAATATTATAATCAAATGAGTAAATATTTGATTATGTATGGATTCACAGAGACGAATGTGTTGTACATAGAATCGCCTGCAAAAGTAGGATTTTCGTACACCAATACTCCATCAGATTTGGAGAATATAGGAGACAAGAAAACAGCAGAAGATAACTACATGTTCTTGGTGAAATGGCTTGAGAGGTTTTCTGAATATAAAGGAAGAGATATTTACATTACAGGTCAGAGTTATGCTGGCCATTATTGTCCCCAACTTGCCCAGTTGATCCTTCACAACAAAGACCAAACATTCATCAACCTACGAGGGGTTTTGATTGGTAATCCAGGACTCGATGCAATGTCTGAGATGCATAGTGGTTACGAATATTTGTTCAATCATGCTTTGATCTCTCCACAACATTGGAACAACTACATAAATTTATGCATAAATGGACCTAACAGTGCGACGACGACACTAGAAGAGTGTATGATGTCGATATCTGCTATTGATCTTCAAACAAAACACATAGACCGATATAGCATATACGCTCCCATTTGTCTAAACTCTACACTGACAAGTAAACCCAAGAAATACACCACAGTAAAGAAATTTGATCCATGCAGTTTTCAATACTTGACAGCTTATCTCAACAGAGCAAAAGTTCAGAAAGCTATGCATGCAAACACTACAAAACTACCATATGAATGGAACTCCCGACCTTCCCTTAGTCCTTAGTTCTCAACCTCAAGCTCCCGATTAAGCGCCGCCACATCGAAGACTTACTTAAGGGCACCGCGATTCTCCTCCTTTAGTTCAGAAATATACTCGCTCGCCGATTGTAGCTCCCTGGTGAGCTCCTTCACCTCTCCAAAAAGAGGAGTGAGCTGCCCCTTATGAACTACGACTTCCTCCTTGAAAGCCTTGAGGTCGATATGCACCTTTGACAATATCGCCTTTATATTCTCAAACTCACCTCTGCGAGGCACATTGCGAAGGCGGGTCTCATTGTCAGCAACAAGAGAGTTAACCGCTTCCAGAGCCTAAAAAAAAAGTGAACTCAGCAAGGCACCTAACCATGACGAAAAGGAGAAACCAGATCTTAAAAATAGCTGAACTAACCTTCACCCGCCAGTTTACAGTGACAAAAAAGTGAGCAAGCCCCTCTGGATCATCTACAATTGGATAGTTTCGCGAGTGAGAGTAGGTCTAGTGAAACGGCTTGCTTCCGCCATCCCCAAGCGACGTGTTACGCTTATCACCAGTGCGAGGATAGCTTTGCAAATCTGAAGAAGATGGTGATGAGTACACCTGTGTTGGCGTAGCGCGAGCAAGGTAAGCCTTATGTAGTGTACACGGATGTGTTAGGTATTGGTTAGGGATGTGTGCTGATGCAGGAGGGCATGGTGATTGTGTATGCTTCCATGCAGTTGAGGGATGGGGAGCGCAATTATCCTACCCACGATCTTGAGTTAGGTGCAATAGTGTTCGCCTTGAAGATTTGAAGGTCCTATCTTTATGGCGGGAATGTACATATATTCACGGATCACAAGAATCTACAGCATATTTTTACTCAGCCATTGCTTATGACTTGCAGAGGTGTTGGGTAGAGTTGCTAGCAGAGTATGATCTGGATATTGTGTACCATCCTGGTGAGGCTAACCTGGTGGCAGATGCCTTCAGTCGACGGAGAGTGGATCCGGCTCGGGAACAGGATGTTGCAGCTTTAGTTAGCGAGATTAGTACGTTACGTTTATATGCTATTTTACATGAGCCTTTCAGTTTGGAGGCCGCTGAGCCAGATCTTCTAAGTAGGATTTGAGTGGCTCAGGAGAGTGACCAGAGTGTGATCGATGTGTTTAGGGCAGTTGGATTGGATTATCAGGTCTCTGCGAATGGGACGATTCTTTTGCGTGGGCGAGTGTGTGTGTCTAAGGATGAGTCATTGAGGCAGGAAATTCTGAGTGAGGCTCATGCGACCAAGTTTTTGATTTATCTGGGAGCGACTAAGATGTATCTTCATCTCAAACGGTACCATCACTGGGTCGGGATGAAGAGAGATGTGGCTAGTTGGGTCGCAGCTTGTGATACGTGTCAGCTAGTAAAGGCTTAGCATCAGGTTCCGAGTAGTTTGCTACAAAGTTTGCCCATTCTAGAGTGGAAGTGGGATATGATCACGATGGATTTCGTGGTGGGTTTGCCTAACTCGCGGACATTTGATGCTATTTGGGTGATAGTGGATCGTTTGACTAAGTCAGCATATTTTCTAATCCTTAAGAAGACCGATTGAGCTGCGGTTTATGCTAAGAAATATATGAGGGAGATTATGAGGTTGTATAGAGTGCCAGCCAATATTGTGGCAGATAAGGATCCATCTGAGTTCTGGAAAGCGTTTCAGACTGAGATAGGCACTAAGGTGCACATGAGTACAACTTATCATCCTCAAACTAATGAGCAGTCAGAGAGGACTATTCACACTTTGGAGGATGCGTTGAGGATGTGTGTTCTTGATTGGGGTGGTCATTAGGTGGATCACTTGTGTCTGGCTGAGTTCGCTTAGAATAACAGTTTCGAGGCGAGTATCGAGATGGCTCCATATGAGGTTTTGTATAGGAGGCCATGTATGACACCTTTATGCTAGACCCAAGTGGGGGAGAACAGCATTTTTAGTGCAAGTTTTGTTCAGGAAACGACAGAGAAGATCTGTGTTTTAAAGCTGAACATAAAGGAGACTCAGGATCGGCATAGGAGTTATGCCTATAAAAGGAGAAAAGAGTTGAAGTTCGTGGTTGGAGATAGAGTATATCTCAAGATGGCCATATTGTGAGGTCCTAATAGATCGATTTCAGAGAACAAACTGAGTCCTAGATTTACGGGTCTGTTCCCAGTGGTGGAGCGAGTTGGACCGGTAGCGTTTCAGAGAGAGTTACCTCCAATTATGAAGGCATTTCATAAGGTTTTTCATGTGTCGATGTTGAGAAAGTGCATGCATACTTCACAGGAGTTAGTGGCTAAGATTTCAGAAGATCTTCAACCAGATTTGACTATGGTGGTGAGACCTTTGAGGATTCTCAAGAGGAGAGTTAAGGTGCTGCATCGGAAGAAGATTCCATTGTTGAGAGTTTGATGGGATTGTGCTTGTACGGAGGAAGAGACTTGGTAGCCTGAAGCAAAGATGAAGCTCAAGTTCAGCAAGTGGTTTGACAAACAGGTCGCGGCTTGAGTTTGTTTTATCTTTGTAGTTTCGGTTTTTAAGTTAGCACGGTGTTATTGTTGCTTTTGATTCATGTATTTTTCGTTTGAGTTGTAACAGTTATACATTTTTGAGATTTAGAAGATGGAGTTTTTCTTATATTTCAATGTTTTATAAGATGAGGAGTTCTTATATGTGGTGACCAGAGTTTTGTGTCATGTTTGTTATGATATTCCGGGTCAGAAATATCATGGCTTAGACTAAATAAAGTAGTTCTAGTCGTTAGATGCTTTGAGACGTTGAGGAATTAATTACTCTAGGGGCCATGGTGTCCATTAATAACTCATTTATTTTGGACATGACGAGTTCTCCAGAGGAGATGACGAGTTCTCATGTATACTTATTTGGGATGTAGATTTCCCAAGATAAGTATCGAGGGATTATGAGTTCTCTCAAGGAGATGACGAGTTCCCTTGATACCGATAGCTCGAAGGATTATTCCTCAAAGTGTGAGTGGTATAATACACCGATAGCTCAAAGGATGTGTTCCTGCGAGTATGAGAGGTGTTGAAATGAGTTAAGAGTAATTAATTTCTAAAAATGTAAGTAAACAAAAGACTGGATGTGAGCCTCTGAGATTGGGAATTGATCTTGAGTGGTCCTGAACGGGTAGGGTCAGGATTATGGTCTTTGGTAGACGGTTTGTCGGGATTCGAGGTGGAATGCAGAGTAGTGGAGGAGAGTTGTAACATCCCAAAACCAAAAATGTGATTTTGGTAGGGGTGTCGATTGACACCAAGTTTCGGGTTTGTTAAGGTTTGATTTTAATAGCTCGGTTTGGGCCGGTTTGGGTGTGGAACCCTAGGTCTACATTTATAAGGATCTAGTCGCAGTTTCTGGTCGTTTTTAGCAAAAGAAAACGTGTTTTTGTGTTTAGAAGAGAGAAAGGAAGATAATTGAGAGAGATTGAACGTTTTGAGCATAAAAAGCTTGTTCTTAGGCTCGATTGTTAGTTTGGTCGTAGAAGGACAATGGCTTGGGTTTCCTTGATGTTTCCAGCATGAGAACCATAGGTTTTGGTGCTGGTTGAGTCTGAACTTCATGGTAAACTCAATCTTTTCCGTTCACAAGCTAATGTTAGTGCGTGATCGCATGCTTATCTAAGCCATTAGTGGGTTTGAGGATCGTTTGATATGTTTTCGTGAGGTATTGATAATTGGAATTGTGTTTTCATATGTATTGAGTTGATTGTGTGTACTGTGTGTTTTCCTAGTAGAACTTGGTGTTTAGGTTACTAGAACTACTTGGTTGGTTTTATTGAATTGTGGAATCATTGTTGATCGTTAGAATGGATTATCATAGTTATTTGATTTATGTTTTCCGCTGGTTTATTTTTTGAAATTAATCGTTGAGAATTATTAATTATGAGATTATTAATTCGGATTAATTAATAAATAAATAAACTTGGTTGTTCCACGTCCTAATGCCCTTTAGGCTTCGTAGGTGCTTTGGCTCTTGAAGACATGAAGATCGAGAGAGGAATCGAGAAGAAATGGGGAAAGATTCGAAGATCGAGTGAAAAAATCGCAAATCTAGAGAGATTTGCAAAATTAGGGTTTTGAAATTTAGAAACTTTTGAATCTGAAGAATAGATTCGAAAGGGATGAGGAATCTAGTGTATGATTATGAGGATTCGAGAATAAAATAGAAGTAATAACTTGGGATTTCAAGCTTTTGACGAAATGAGAAGATGATTTGGAGAGAGAAAGAGATAGATGAAAAATTAAGGATTTCAAGAATAACGGAATTGGAAATCTTATCGCGATAGTTGTTTTCCAAAACCGTTGCAAAAGAATCGCTAAAAAGACGTAAAATAATGTATGAGAGGGAAAATGTGGCGGTCCAAATTTTTGTTGGATTCCAATTTATTTGAAACCCAAATTTTGGTGGCAAGGCAAAACAGAAAAGAGTCACGGTTGAGTGACAATATCGTTGCAAATTTGTTACGAATTTGTGACTCTAATTGTATACATAGATTCAAACCGTAAACCCTAAACATTTAAATGGAAAATTGGTAATTTAATGAGTTTAACATATGTTTTCTATCAAGTTATGAGCAATGTGAATGATTATATTTAGTAATTTGAACTTCAAAAGTCCATTTATAAAAAGTTTCATTTTCTATAAAGATGAGAAAGTAATAAAAAGGACTTTAGCATAATATTTGTGATTTTTTTTCCGTTGAAATGTAAGATTTATTTATCAACAAAAAAAAGTGTTTACAAACCGGTTTTTGTAATTAGTGATCAAAGCTACAATTTAGAACTAGAGAAAGCATAATTGTTTACTCACATGATGAACATCAATCACTAAGATTAGAGGCTGAGAGCCATCTTGTTGTACCTTCGTTATCGATGTCTGTCTGATCATGAAGAGCACTCAATCGATGATAAATCTTGTAATGCCCCGACCGCCCTATTCATGGGCTTCACGTCCACCCTCGGCCCGTGGGCCAACACTCCCCGGCGGTCGAAGCGTTAGTCTGGGACGCTTGGATGTCATGTTTACTAACACTGCAAATCACCACACGATCTTTCCTCGTGTTTTAACCTCACTCACACGGTACTGGAAATGACTTCCTAGTAGGTCACCCATCCTGAAACTATTCCTGCTCAAGCACGCTTAACTCTAGAGTTCTCTCAAGACATGTGACTAAAAAGATAAGTGCACTTTGGTGATATAGGTAGCCAAATCAATTCTTTTAAGCATCTCCGAATATACCGCATATACCATATATGCTCTGAAACCGGGATGTCACAAACACCCCCACTAACAGATCGCAACGTCCTTGTTGCGCATTCTTGTAACGCCCCGACTGTCCTTCCCATGGGCCCCCGTCCACTCTCAGGCTTGTGGGCCCCCGTCCATTCTTAGGCTTATGGGCCCACCATGTCCGACGGTTGGTGCGTTAGTCCGGGAAGCTCGGAAGTGATGTTTAGTAACCCTGCAAATCCCGTTTTTGACCTCACTCACACGGTACTGGAAATGACTTCCCAGTAGGTCACCCATCCTGAAACTACTCCAGCTCAAGTACACTTAACTTAGGAGTTTTCTGAAGACCTGTGACTGAAAAGATAAGTGCACTTTGGTGATATAGGTAGCCAAATCAATTCCTTTAAGCCTCTCCGCATATACCGTATATACCATGTATTCTCTGAAACCGGGGTGTCACAAATCTCCTTATGGATTGTACGTGCTATAAATGTAACCGAATGATACGACTGTTGATGAATTCGTCCATATCGTTTTTGCCAAGTATAGTAAATGGTGGCTTGGAAAGCTAGATGAACGAGAATGTTATCAAGGTTAGTGAGTCAATTCCGGAGCAGCTATCGAACTGTTCTTGACCAGTTAGAATTAATCTGAGTACCTAGGAGCTTAGAGCTAAGCATCGTTCACACTGTGTACGAGTACGGACAAGCCAAAAAGAGATGGTCTCTTGTTTCATTTACTTCACCACAAAGAGTGCAAGCTTGTTGAAGACCCCATTACCGCATTCGGTCCCCCGTTGAGAGTCTGTTTCGAAATGCTAGCCATGTTATAAAAGCTTGGCGTGGGATTGCATGAGGAAACTAAACTAACTTATGCCAATCAGTAGTCTGCCTCTGCATCCTGATTTGATTCCATGTGTGCTTGGAAGAAAACTTTCCCTTAAAATAATCAGGCTTTTGTTTCCAAAGAACTCGATCATGCCCTACATAAGCAATAGGAATAGGTTGTTATTGGATTTGCTGTGTTATTTGATGAAAAAGAGCACCTCGTGGTCGCCGAAGTGCCCACCCAGTCTTGTTGCCGACGTCTGAGACTTTTGCATTCCTCATGACTCCTAGAATTCTTGTTCCCGCTTCCCCCACTTTGTCTAGTAATGGACCCATATCCAGCCAATTATCAAACCAAAAATAAGTAGATTTGCCATCTCTAACCTCTTTTTCAGAAATGCAGCAGCTAAAGGCTGAAGTTTGAGGATCTTATTCCACATCCAAAATCCTCTAGTTGAACTCTCTGGTATATCCCAAAAGGAAGATTGGCGTATAAGATAACGTCGCGTCCAATCAACCCTCAAAGATCTAGCATTACTGAATATTCGCCAAATCATTTTTAGAGTGAAACCTTAGAAGAATATTCCAACCTTCTGATACCCAAACCTCCTTCTTGTTTAGGAACACATAGACCAATCCAAGCCACTTTTGCATTTGTAGTTACATGAGGGGATCCAGACCAAAGAAATGTAGAGCACATGCTCTCTATCGTATCAAAACATAGCTTTGGAATTCGAAATGCAGAGCACCAAACATTTGTCGCACTAGTAATGACCGAGTGAATTAGCTGTAACCGACCAGCATATGATAAGGATTTACTTGACCGAGAGACGAAACATGATCTGATTTTATCAATTAACGGCTCATAGTCTACACGAGACATGCTCTTAATATTCAAGGACAGACCAAGATATCGAATTGGGAGCTGATCAATAGGAATCCCATAACTCGTTGTCGTTTCTTGAAGATCATGAGAAATGCTTCCAGCCATATATAAGGCTGACTTATTCATATTAATGGCTAAGCCCGATTCTTTCTCAAATGCCTTTAAGACATTCACAATCCCCTGAAGAGACTTAGATGTACCATCGGTGAAAACTATAAAGTCATCAGCAAAACTCAGATGTGTGAGGTTAAGATCTTTGCACTTTGGATGATAGTCAATTTTCCCTTCTAGAGCTGCATTGTTTAGCCGATGAGACAAAACATTGATTGCAAGAACAAACAAGAATGGCGATAAGTAACATCCTTGTCTTAAGCCTCTAGAGCTGGTAAAGAAACCTTCAAGATCGCCATTGACATAAACTGAGAACGAGCAGTTGTTACGCAGCCTTGGAGCCAGTTCAGGCAGAGCCATGACATCTAACATTTCATGAATAAACTCCCATCTAACTGTGTCAAGGCTTTTGTGATGTCAATTTTAAACGCACAGAGCTGAAATGGAGTCTTTATGATAATCTTTAACTAGCTCCGTGGCCATAAGAACATTCTCCAAGAGAAGTATGTTCTTAACAAATGCACTCTGATTTAAAAGAACTACCTCAGGTAATAAAAATTTCAACCGTCCCACCAATAATTTAGATATTACCTTGTACATTGTACTGCAGCATGAAATGGGTCTAAAATCCTTCACCATTTTCGCATCAGGTTTCTTAGGAATAAGTGCAAGAACTGTGGCATTTACCCCCTTTGGCATGAACCTGTTGAGAAAGAAAGACTGAACTGCAACGACAAAATCTGTACCAATAATAGGCCATGCCTTTTAAAAAAACTCTTTAGTATATCCATCTGGCCCCAGGGTTTTGTTTGCCGGTAACGAATGCAATACTTTCTTGATCTCTTCCACGGTTACATCGGCCGACAGCATAGTCACCATTGTTTCAGAGCATCGATATTCCATCAAATCTAGTAATGGTGGCATATTATTAATTTCATATTGCTCCACATTTCCTTGAATAAATTCTTGATAATAAAAAACAGCTTCTACTCTGATTTCTTTTGCATCAGTAAGAGATTTCCCATTTGCCGTAATTAACTTCCTAAGCGCATTTTTTGCTCTGCGAGTTTGAACATACCAATGAAAGAATGACGATGTGAGCTCTTTGATGAAAGAACTTTTCTTCCACCAAGGCATAATATTGCCATTTATTTGAGGCTGAATGCTTCGCTTGAAATGTGTCCAAACATGGGTTTTGTAGAGCATCTGCTTGTTTTGAATATTTATAAGATTGCTTTAAACATTTTTATTTTTTTTGGAAATGAGAACATTTAACAGTTAGATGTAAGATTACTAATCCACACATGAATAATATACGTATGTATATAATTCTAGCACTTGAATTCACATTTGAAACACCAAAATCTTATTGGGAGTAGCTAATTAAGAGCAAAAATGTCACAAAATTGTAACTATTTTTTGACTCTTTCATGACACTACACGAAACCCTAAACCCTAAAACAACCCATCGTAATTGTGACTGTTCTATGACCATTTTGTGACCTTTCTATGACCATTTTGTGACGAATTTTATTTATCAGTTAAAAAATGCACATAAGCAACTGGGCAGTTTCGAACCCGTAACCTTTGACACTTATATTATGTATGCTTACCGCTAGGCTATCCTAACAATTCAAAAGTACTTTAACACGAAAAAAATAAGCAATTTGCAATAGGGTACACTTAAACACACAAAACATTGCAATTAATCATGTAGATTTTAGATTCGGAAAATTAGGAAAATGCATTTAGTAATTTGTATTTATAGCTACTACTATTTGTAAACATTAACACAAACACTGAAATTAACATTGTAGATTTTAGACCTTATATCATCAAACATGAAAATTACTTTCAATATATTACAAACAATAATTTTATCATACAAAGCATAAAATTCTTATTCGTCATCGGAAGATCATAAATTACAAAGAAATTAATCGGGTGCATCACCATCTTCAATTCTAAAATCAATTGGTTCTACCGGATTGCTTGGGTCCACCAAACTCTCGACAACAATTTCTTCTACTAATTTTGTGCTTCCTTCATCAGTTCTTTGTTGCAAAATTATCAACTCATCATCCTTAAATTTTCCTTCAACACAATTCCTCGGATTAACGTTTAACACTGTAAGCCACATTTTCTGAGGTCGTTTGTAAATGGATATGCAAGATAACAAACTTGATCAGCTTGCAATCCTGTGATTAATTAAATGTATACATCATGATCTGGCCAAAAAAATAAATCAATGTATAGTACATAAGATCATACTTAAAATAAAAGGTTCTTAATTTGGATATCTTTGCGATGAGAGCACGTCAACAATGCCTCCTTCACTTTTGCGAGTTCCTTTTCCCATAGTAGGGTCAAACTATTCACAATAGAAAAACATTACCATCAAATTCAGAAACCCAAGATATTTGCTTATCTCTTCCATTGTATGCAATGTTAGTGGATGGTGTATGCAAGAACCACTTACGTACATGGATCACGCCTTACCTACTTCCACATGCAATACACTTCTTCACTTATTACTATCCTTTGACGTTCGATACACACAAACATCATCATCATCACATATATATGATTGTCTCGGAGGTGTTGTGTCCACTAGTATGGAATTCTCTTTCACCCTATCCTAGGTTAATTAATCCTAACCTTCTTGCATACACCATCCACCAATATTGCATAACCACTAACGTACATGTATTACGCCCTTGGCCGGTTCCCTTAACCACGTCGAGTTTCTCTTGACCCATATATATTCTATCCTTAATCCATATTACTAAGCTACTACATGAAAACTATAATGGAGAAAAGAAGAAAAGGAATATATTAAGTACGGATTGCACCTTACCTTGGCTTTGAACCGCTCTCCTAGTGACATTGGCGCTAAGTTCTTTCCCAAGCTCCTCCTTATTATTTTGCTCCTAAGTGTTTATCTTTGGCTCTAGAGAAAGGCTTATTTTCGGTGTGTAGAATATTGAACTCTCCTTGCTCACTATTTATAAACCATTGAATGTCCTAGGAGAATATTTACTTTCTTAAATTTTCTCCACCTTTTACTATATGGGCCAGGCCCGTTTACCTCCTTCTTTTCCTCTATCAAAGTCGGCGGCTACTTCCCCTTCTTTCCTAGGATTTTATCTTTATTAATTATGGCCGGCACGTTTACCATTCATGGGCCTTAATTAGGTTTTCTTCCTAAAATGTCCATAAATAATTTCAACCCTTTATTTTATTAAATTGTTGAAACTCCTAAAATTGCTTAAGTTACATGAAAAATCCTTATCCACAATGTTTTTAAAACCGGACCGGATGGTGAACCGGAAAGTTTCCCGGGTCATGGTTCAATCCGGTCTAACCGGTTCAACCGGGTTTATATAATACACTGTATATAGTATGTATATGTCCTTATTAAAACTGTTTTATCATAATTTACTTTGTATCCATATTATTTTTTATTTTTTCCGTCAAACTTTTCATTAAAACCCACTAAGGGGAAAGATCTACAAATGATTTTAAATGGAGCCCATAAAGTTATACACAAATTTAAAGCCCAAAACGTGTTTTTTTGACACGTGACCAACAAAACCCTAAAACTTTCTATTAAACTATTCACTATATGTCCTTCCTTTCCGAAAATGCAGCCGCCTCCATCTTTTTTTTCTTATGTTTATCTAAAATTGTAAATCTTTGTTTCGTTAATTTGTTTCTTCATTTCATGCATCTATTACTTAGATCAACATCAATCAAAATAGATGAACAAATCAACCTCAAAGAAAGAAACGGTAGGAGGAAAAAAGCACAATTTTTTTTTGGAGGAAGAATGTAAAAACCGGGTTTTTAGTCATGAACCGACCCGGACCAGTGGCCGGTTCCCGGTTTAATCCGGTCCGACCCCCGGTCCGGTCCGGTTTTAAAAACATTGCTTTTCGATGAACACGGGATATTACACAAAAAAACATATGAGTCTCACCATTCCACCATTCCACCCCGCAAACTTCACTAATGCCTCCACAATCTTAAGTCTTGTTTATGCCCTTCAATCATATTCACTAATTTTTTGAAACCATCTTCCATTGTTTTGGTCATCTTGATCATTCCTCCTTGTACATTTTCCATGTCTTCCTTTAGTTTTTTCACTTCCTCACTAGACACAACCTCTGCTGGATTGGGAACATCTGCCTTCACATTATCCACATCATTTTGAACCATATCCTTATATGTTCCATCATGTTGTTACTTATATCTTCCATTGACATCATAGTCAAAGGACATTTGAAGAAAAATAGGCTTCTTATCATAAATGTATCTTCTCTCCCAACTCTTGACAAGGAAACAATACTCATCTTCAATGTCATCCTCTGCATCAAAAATTGATCTAGAAAGAGTATGCTCAGAACATGTTTTAACCAAGAAACTGTCTATATCCTGTGAAAATTCAATAACTATAATGTTATACAACACAACCAGAGGTAACAAATATTCATCAACATACAATTTTACTAGAAGTATTACTAACCGTAGATGTTCCAAGTGTTTCATACAATTCAGAAAATGGGAAATCTGTCATCGCATGTTTTGTGAATTTGGTGGTGCACATCCTAGAAAATCATTGTGTCCAATGCTAACAGACTCTGTATTTATGATATACGTGGTATTTTACCACTTTCACTATCCATTTTTATTTATTTTCTATACTATATAATAAGCTTTTCAATCGAAAGAGGTAGTTTTCTCGTATATTTGGTTTTTAAGAGTCATTTAGGTACAATCAACAAAAGGGGAGAAAAATGGAGCAAAATGAGTATTCTTAATCCCACAACAACTTTACAAGGCCAGAGGAACCTATCTTTGTCCTCCAATGCCAAGATTTCACGATTCTCCAAGTTGGACAGATTCTATATCCCCAAAAGATCACCTCAAACGCTCGACCAAATCGACTTGGACGGAGATGAAACTTTACATGGAGATAGCGCTTTGAGTTAGCTTTCCAGAACATTTTGAACCATAGCATTTGGAGTTGAAGTGTGCAAGTCATTCAAGTTTTACTGAAGGTATGTCATTCTGCCTAGAAGAAGAATCAAGTCTAAGATGGGCCTAACCACCGAACCAACCCATGGGCCGGCTCATTTACTTGAAGCTACGCACAAGGAGATGATTTTGAGCCAGACCCGGACCAAATCACGTGACCAGTGTGACCGATCGGTGTCGTGGCCACTATTGCACACTTATCGATAAAAAGACGTTTTTGCCCAGGACAAAACCCTAGAAGTTTGCCGACCTAGAGACTCCTCCAATACCTATATATACTTTCTTTTAGCCTCTTGAGAGAAGGAGAGCAGCCCTAGGCACCTACAAATCACTAATAAACATGTATTTTCGTTATTCTCTTTAGATCTTCATCTTTATCCTTTGTAAAAGAGCGATGAAGGCCATGGTGTTCTTCTCAAGCCTTGTGCTGAGAGATCTACCTATGCCGAGCACTTATCTATCACGAATCTACTGTTTTATCAACTTCTCTAGCTGCTCCATGTTTCATGACATGTAGAGTTGTTGTATACTTGATGATAAAGTTATTTAAATTCTTTTGCTTGCATCTTTTACATATTTATTGAATTGCTTCTAGATGAGTTTTCTGTCTTTATTCATGCTTTAATGCCTGATCTAGCTTAGCTACCTATAGATCGATCATAGGCCGGTATCGATTCCAAAAGCTTTGATATCGACCGGACCAAGTATTTGATGGGCCAAGCGTCCTAACAACCTAATCAGTTAGTTAGGGAGTTTGGTGAACAATTAGATCCCAATTTTAATGCGTGAATCCACCTTGTAATAACCATGCGAAAGCTGAGTCTATTAGGGTTGGTTTCATAGGATTCGGAGCCACGAAAGTGGAATGGATCTACCGCAGTGATCTAAGTTCATGAACACTAGATGCATATCTTTAAAATCCGGTGTAGAACATGTTGCATAAGTTCTTTAGATTTCTTTTATCTTGTATGTTTTGATTTATCTATCCTTTTACTTTATTTGCATTTACAAAAACCCCAAAACCAAATATAAAATCGCTTAGCGTATTCTGCATCATATAGATTTATAGCGTAACACTTAGTCTCCTGTGGATCAACCCCTAAGTACTACAGTTGTCAACTGTGCACTTGCAGATTAGGGTTTATAAATTTAAAACCTAGATGCGTAACCAAAACCCGTGCCATCAAGTTTTTGGCGCCGTTGCCGGGGATTTTGTTCGCTTACCTATAGATTGTTGATAAAGAATAAGCCTAAGTCTTGGTTTTCCTTTTTATTTTTCCTTTTTTCTTTTCTTTTTGCTAATTTCGTTTTTTGTTTTCTATTTAAGTGTGTTTCAGGGGTTTATCAATGAAACATCACACCAAAAACCCTAGGAGAATGGCGACAAGAAGGAGATCTAATATGGATTACATCCCTATGCCTCATGAATTCCATCAACCGCCGTTTCCTTACAACAATTGGTACAATTCACAATTGTATCAACAACAACCCCCTTGGAAGACTCAAGGAAGTGTACGCCACCACCATGTGCTGCCGAATCCACTGCCACAACCCCACGGCCGCCCCAACTCAGCTCGCCAAGAAGGACAACTTGAAGCTTTGATGGAACGTTTCATGGAGGACACTAAAAGCGCCCTTTATGAGATCAAAACAACCATCAAATCCATGAATTCGTCTCTTGGGGAGAGATTCGAGATCGTCGCCAACCAATTTGAAGCTATTGATACTCGGTTTACCCGACTTGAAGAAGTCCAAAACGTCCATACAAGGGATCTTCAAGAAGACAAGACTGATATCATCAATATCAAGTATAAGATCGACGATTCGTACGATGACTTGGAGTGGAAGATTAAGTCCACTAAGGAGGACGTTGATGAGCTTAGTTCTAACCTAGAAACGGTTGCTAACAAGGCCTACCAAGCTGCTCAAGGCGCAACCGAAGTTGGGTTGTTCAAGACTAGATCGACTCAACTATGGAGGAACTAGAAACTGACAATCAACTTACGGTGAAGACCATCAACGCCGTTTGTTATGAACTTGAACACCATCATAAGGAGTTCATAGACACAACAAAATCCCTAGAAGACGAGTCTAACAACATCTCAAACCGTGTGGAGAAGCTTATCGAAGAGACGTTTCAAGCTAGTGACCAATCTAGTACGAATGAAGAAGAGCCGACCCCCATGACCCATTGCTTCACCTTAACACCACTTGAAGAAGACTCTTCCATCTCTGATCAAGAGGAAGAAGAAGCTCTAAGACCTTTTCTAATGGTCAAACCCTACAACCGAAGATTTACGGCGAGAATTTCAACAAAACCGCCAAAGAAGAAGACACGTTTGAGTGAAAGATCCGGCCTAAGACCACGTTGGATCAGTGATGAGATGATAGAGGTATTCAACTCTCTAGTTAGAGAACTCCCTCCCACCCTCTCCTTTGAAGACGCTTGGAAAACCGAGCCATCGCTTAAACTATGCTTTAGAGAAAGCAAGGAAGACGAAACTATGATTGAGGAGTTATTCAACCAGGTTAGGAATCCCCAACGGTACCTAAGGATCCTTCCTAAGACTCTTGATCCAGGTTCTTTCAATATCTCTTGCTCTATTAAAGATTATATCTCCGAGACTGCTCTTATCGATTCCGGAGCCGGAGTCAACGTTCTGTCGGAATCTGTTGTGAGAATGATGAAGATAACCAACCTTTGTCCTTCAAACAAGAGAATTTCACTTGCTAATGGTGCTTTCACACGCTCATTGGGTGAAGCATTCAACTGCCCAGTCAGAATCGGTGATTGCATTGTGTCGACCGTCTTTGAAGTGGCTAACATGAACAATTGTTCAACACCTTTTATCCTTGGAAGACAATGCTGGAGCTATCTTGGATTACCCCTTACAACGGTTATCCTTTCCAAAGATAGATAGAAACATCTTCTATTACGCAGCACCACCTAGCTTTCGAGCTAGATACATTCCTCTGGAGAAAAGAGAAATTGCAGTTCAGTACCCGTTCAATTTACATGATGAATACCACGACCAAGGGAGGAGTTCAAACTCCAAAGGCAACCTAAAGCCTTTGGAAGACAATTCCCAAGTCTAAAAAGCCCAAGGAGTTGAGCTAATTGACTTTAAACAAGCGCTTTATGGGAGGCAACCCATATATCGAGTCTTTTCTTTTGATTTTAATCTTGTTTTTCTTTTGGTTTTTCATATTTCAAACATTGTTATGCATTAATCTATCTATTTATGAATTTTTTTCAGATTTTAAAAACTTATAAAAATGCATTTTTGGAGAAGAAAACCGAAATTTTAAAACTACTAAAAAAAAAAAAAATGTGTTGGGTCCTAGACACCGGACCACGGCACCGGTCACGCGGTTCCGACCGGTGCCCGAGTGCCTTTGGTCCGGACGTGTCGCGGATAGACACGCGGTCGATCGTCCCACGGTCCTAGACCCCGGACAAGGACTCCGGACACGGGAATCCGACCGGGGCCAAGGCCGCTCGTCCCGCGCGCGTCCCGATCCGTCTGACCGTCCGGTGTCCGAGAGGAACACGTCCCGCGGGTCGAGCATCCAAAGCTCCCAGACCCCGGACAGAGACCCCGGACACGGGAATCTGTCCGGTGCCAAGCCTTGGATGCTGTGTCCCCGACCCGCGGATCACTCGTCCAACACCAGCTCGTCCCGCGTCCCACCCTCGACCCGCAACACACACATCCTCGTCCCGTGACCCGTCCCAACCTCGTCCCGCGGATCCACGCCCCGAACAATGGCACCGACCCACTTACGTGCCTGGTGCCATGCGTCCCCATCCCGCATCCCATCCGACCGCACCATCATCCGACCCGAGTCCCTCACAGACCCGCGTCTAAATTTTTCTTTTTAAATTATTTAAAATGGTTTTTAAATATAAATGAACTATTTTCATACCAAAAATGTTTTTAAATAGCGATTTTCTTAAATTAAATTTATTTGATTTTTTTGAATTTCACATTGCACTTTTAAAAAATTTGGTTTGATAAACAGTTTGATTTTAAATGATTTACACATCTTACACTTATCTTTTCAATACTTAATTCCTTTAGAATGGGCTTGGATAATTTTGTTTGTTACTTCGGTATTCTGGAACCTAGGTCCAAGTTTGTTTAACAAGTAATTTCAAGTGTTTTTGCAAGGATATTTGGCTCTTAACAGGTTTAAATTCAGAGATTCTTCAAAGAATAAGATTCTATCTACAAGAGATGTGAACAAAGAAAGAAGAAAACACGGAAGCCTTATCAACCAAATTGTGAATCCTCTACTTCACCGTTTGAAGAAAGAATTTTGCTACTTCTTCCAGCAGCTGTTCAAGTACCAATATCTAAGAATTTCCAAAGTAACTCGGGAAAGGGTTCCACGATGTAAACTAAGGTTTGTGGTGGCATTGCGATCACTGTTGGAATGCACTAACTCAGTTATGGCGGAATGCATTGGTAAGGGAAATTGAGAAGCACTATTTCTTGGCCTAGCGAAATTTTTTGGGAGTTTCAAGATCCTTCTTCAAACACCATCCACGCCGATTCAACTTTGGGAGATTTGAGATTTCCTTTATCCGGTAACTTCGTTCTATTCTCCATTTAATATTTCTTTTTCTTTATATTTTTATTTCCAACACTTCACCCTTAATTTGATTTGATTTACACCGGGACGGTGTAAGTTAAGTCTGGGGGGATTGTTGCTACTAACACGTTTGTTCGTGTTGGATAATTATGTTTTTCAAAAAAAAAAAAAAAGTTTTCAAAACCGTTTTATTGAGTCAAAATCAGTTGGGAATGATGAAACCTTTCTAGGATCGACGCGTTTCGATTTCAAAACCAAGTGACCATTATTGCAGGGTTTGTTCTGGACAATTGATTCAGATACCTAGTGACCGAATGGAGTCCAAGGAGATTACTACTTGCATTATTTTGATGGATAAGATTTCGACTCTCAATATGGTTTACTAATATGATTTTTGATTATTTCTTATTAAGGATATTCGATCAAGGAACGAATCACATTCATGACACCTTATCCTCTTTTTACCACTCTCTTGTTGTCATGGATGGCCAGCTCACTTTTAGTTGTTACCCTACCTAAGCCCTTAACCTAAACCTTTCTTTCAGACCTCATGCACTTCTGTCTACTTGAGCATTATGCAGATATGTGTAAAACCGTCGGAGAGAGTAGGGTCGACGCAATTTTCCAATCACTTGAAGATGCAAAGACTTACACTAGAAGAAAGGAGGATGCCAACGAAATCCCTAAAAGTTTGAGAGGATCCAGCCGATCCTTGGATGCTTAATCATGGTAACAATTTTGTGCCTTATCTGACTCATAATCATTATGAGACCATTTTCCCCCAATCTAAAAAAAAAAAAATGTGTTTTGGGAAAGGAAAATGGTTCTCGAAAGAGTCAAAGGCCAAGGAATACCCAAGGAGAAGCCACGACACAAAGGAGAAATGAGTAGAGGAGTTTTACAGTGATTCCCGGCGAAAGATCTAAGTCTAGGGGAGAAAAAGGCGAACAACAAGGAGATTGGAAAATTCTAGACTTCAATAGATCCTCTCTTGCGATTTTGCATAATGTCACGGAACCGGAGATTTTGGTAACCCTAAACACTTTTACCCTCACCACAAAATATTAGCCTCCCCTAAACACCTAGCCTGTATCCTTGTACATATCCTTGATCGGAGATTTTTAAGAATCTAAGAGAGTAAAAGAGTCGATTGATTTGAAGTTGAGATTTTGCAGGGACAGTAATTTAGGACACACTTTCGGTATCACGACGGAAGATGATGAAAAGCGTCCATGAACTCACCTAGTCTTTACGTGGATTACAAGTTTAGAAATCGAGACAAGATCCAAAGAATATGTGAGTTCACTTACTAACCTTTTGTTTGCTTGAGGACAAGCAAAGGGTAAGTCTGGGGGAGTTAGTATACGTAGTAATTTACCACTTTCACTATCCGTTTTTATTTATTTTCTATACTATATAATAAGCTTTTCAATCGAAAGAGGTAGTTTTCTCGTATATTTGGTTTTTGAGAGTCATTTAGGTACAATCATCAAAAGGGGAGCAAAATGGAGCAAAATGAGTATTCTTAATCCCACAACAACTTTCCAAGGCCAGAGGAACCTATCTTTGTCCTCCCATGCCAATATTTCACGATTCTCCAAGTTGGACAGATTATATGTCCCCGAAAGATCACCTCGGACGCTCGACCAAATCGAATTGGACGGAGATGAACCTTTACATAAAGATATCCCTTTGAGGTATATTTTCATAAAATTTTGAACCATAGCATTTGGAGTTGAAGTGTGCAAGTTACTCAAGGTTTACTGAAGGTATGTCATTCTGCCTAGAAGAAGAATCAAGTCCAAGATGGGCCTAAGCACCGAACTAACCCATTGGCCGGCTCATTTACTTGAAGCCACACACAAGGAGATGATTTTGAGCCAGACCCCGGACCAAATCACGTGACCGTTGTGACCGATCGGTGCCGTGGCCACTTCTGCGTCTTTATCGACAAAAAGACGGTTTTGCCCAAGACGAAACCCTAGAAGTTTGCCGACCTAGAGACTCCTCCAACACCTATATATACTTTATTTTAGCCTCTTGAGAGAAGGATAGCAGCCCTAGGCACCTACAAATCACTAATAAATATGTATTTTCGTTATTCTCTTTCGAGAACCATTTTCCTTTGTAAAAGAGTGATGAAGGCCATGATGTTCTTCTCAAGCCTTGTGCTGAGAGATCTACCTATGCCGAGCACTTATCTATCACGAATCTACTGTTTTATCAACTTCTCTAGCTGCTCCATGTTTCATAACATGTAGAGTTGTTGTATACTTGATAATAAAGTTATTTAAATTCTTTTGCTTGCATCTTTTACATCTTTATTGAATTGCTTCAAGATTAGTTTTCTATCTTTATTCGTGCTTTAATGCTTGATCTAGCTTAGCTACCTAGAGATCGATCATAGGCCGGTATCGATTCCAAAAGCTTTGATATCGACCGGACTAAGTATTTGATGGGCCAAGCGTCCTAACAACCTAATAAGTTAGTTAGGGAGTTTGGTGAACAATTAGATCCCAATTTTAATGCGTGAATCCACCTTGTAATAACCATGCAAAAGCTGAGTCTATTAGGATTGGCTTCATAGGATTCGGAGCCACGAAAGTGGAATGGATCTACCGCAGCGATCTAAGTTCATGAACACTAGTTGCATATCTTTAAAATCCGGTGTAGAACATGTTGCATAAGTTCTTTAGATTTCTTTTATCTTGTATGTTTTGATTTATCTATCCCTTTACTTTATTTGCATTTACAAAAACCCCAAAACCAAATATAAAATCGCTTAGCTTATTCTGCATCATATAGATTTATAGCGTAACACTTAGTCTCCTGTGGATCGACCCCTAAGTACTACAATTGTCAACTGTGCACTTGCAGATTAGGGTTTATAAATTTAAAACCTAGATGCACAACCAAAACCCGCGCCATCAATTTATGTTTGAACACTTTGATCGTCTGAGAGGCTAGACACTACACATATAAAGAAAATATATTACCATATTCACTAAAGGATTCCTTCACTAAGCTCAACAAATTAAATGAAATTGTTAGTCAATATAATTTACCTGCAAAGGAATATTGAAACTTGGATAACACCAACCTTCTTTGTTCACGACTCCCTTAAAATTACATACCAAATGAGCCATTTCATGCATATTGTCATCAAAAGACAAACGTCCCCATGAAAACGTCTTACACAACTTAAGATCATCACTTAGTGCTCATTTTGGGGTTCCTTTCTTGCCTTTCTTTGCGTTTCCAGTAATCACACTAGATAAGAAATACAAGACAGCCATTTTCAACCTATCTCGACAAGGTTGAATGTTGAAGAATTTTTCATGGATAGCTTCGTCCCATGCTCGAAATGCCTTCCAATAAATTGTAACCCGCCCATTATTTTCAACTCAATTGGATAATTATGACAATATAAACCAGAAAGAAGTCAGTGTTCTCCAAGAGAATATTGAATTGGAACGCCGTTGACGATAAACCAAGCTTCACATTCTTTGGTGTACCCACTGTGTGAAGAAGGAGCATCCACATGCCCATCACCTTATTCTTCTTCTCCAAATGCACTTGAAAGAAATGTTTGAACTATGGATGCTCATGAAATCATCTCTTCTCGTTCATGTTAAGAATTTCATTAATTTTAATTGCCTCCTTAAAGTAAGACCTTGATTGAATCTTTATTGCCTTCATCAACTCATTTTGGTTTCAAGTGTATTTTAAGAGGAATATGTCGAGTTCATGAACCTCATCCTCCTGCAAGTACCATACACATAATATGTATTACTGTATACTTATGCTACTTTTTCATTTTCCATAGATAGATATATTTACATACCTCTACTTTGTTTTCCTCCTCGATGTCTTTCTCTAAACTAGATTCCTCCTTTTCTTCATCAGAGTCATTAAGCTCACCTCCTTCTTTCTCAGCAGCTGGTTCTTCGTCAATAACTACATTATCCTCTGGATCCTTCGCTGCCCTTTGAAACCCTTCCTCCTTCATTTCTCTCTAATTACGAAACATGCAAACCCCTTGGTTCTTCATGCTCATCTTTGTCGATAACTACATTCTCCTATGCATCCTTCGCTGCTTCCTATGAAACCCTTCCTTCTTCTTTACTCTCAAAATTTAAACCTTGCGAACCCCTTGGTTCTTCATGCTAGTCTTATCCGATGAACTAACTACATATCTCGATCTCGATTCCGATTTTAACCCCTCTAAACTTTGTACGCACCATTTCTAGGGTAAAACCTACATCAATCCACATTGAAACCCATTATTTCATTACGAAACGAAGAAACTCTCTCACTTGCAAGACGGATTTCAACATATCTTACTCAAAATCGCAAATCCTAAATCTTGGTTGTTTTAGTTATGGAGATTCGATTGAAGAAGAAGAGAGAAGTTGAGATTTTTTTCCCTTTCTAATTGAAAATGAATTGGAGAAATACAAGGGTCATGTATCGTTTTTAATATGGGTTTTTCTAAACGGGTCGGATCTACTGGTTGGGCCGTAAATATCAACTTGTGTTTCAATTTTTTGGTCATTTATTTACTTTTCAAAACAATTATTCATAAACAAAATAAAATAAAGCCCCAGTTCGGCCCATGAAAATTATTCATAAACATAATAACCATTAGTTCACAACATCGGTGTTCACAGTAGTACCCATAATAACCATTAGTTCACAACATCGGTGTTCACAGAACATTACAAAATACACTAATTGAGCAAAGTTTTAAAATAGATACATTGATAGAGGAATCCATATATAGATATCGATAGATAAAGTTGAGGATACTCATTCAATCCTTCTTCTCCGCTGCCATCTCTGGTCCTTCGTTCTCCTCCTTTTGGGCATCATTAAGACATAATGAGACTTGGAGGACGCATATGGTTTAGTAATCCTCTTCTCACCCAACACGACACCTTCTTGAGCAGACTCAGCCCCAACCCCATTCACAGCCTCCATGTCAACATCTTCCCCATCCTCATCATCATGATTCGAATTCTTATCACCATCAGTCACTATCTCCTTCCCTTTTCCATTTCCATAAGACTCCTTATCCTAGTCCTTATCCTTCTACTTCTTCTGGCCATCTCCATGACCTGCTCCACTCTCCTTATCCACTGTATCCTTCTTCGGACCATCTCCACCACCTGCCTCACTTTGCTTCTCCACTGTATCCTTCTCTAATCCATCTCCACTACATGCCCCAGTCTCCTTATCCACTGCATCCTTCTCTAAACCCTCTCTAACAACAAGAACACCAGTAGATGTACCACCAAATGTCTCACCACCTTACCTTTATCTAGGAAAAGAATCATCAAAACAAAAATCACTCCCAACATTCAATCTATGTGACTCGACAAATGATTCCACAGCCTTGAGCCTTGTATCCTAGGCTCCAAGCATGTTCAAGATTTTCGCAAGACCCTCTTCAATAGTTGTCGTCAACTTCAACATCTCTTCTTTTACATCTAACAAATCTTTTCCTAGTGAATCCACTTCAGCAAACACCTTAGAAACCTCACCCGTAGCATTCGCAGCCACATTCGCAATCTCACCTTGAGCCTCATTCGCAACCTCAGCGTCATCCTCTCTTAGAGGAATCCCATCAAGGTTGAATAACTTTTCAAAACAAATCGGCCGGCGCTCTCGCAACAGAGGTTTGATCCAACTGTTTAGAATGAGGTCATGAGCATCTACACGTTCTTTTCACCATCAAAGATACAGTGGAAATACAAGATACTTTTTATATTCTATGGGAAAAATAAACAAATACATATAATCAACATAAGATAATACAATCCAATAACAACATCAACAATAAAAAATTGGTATTACTAACCTTAGTTGTCCCTATTGTTTCGTATAGTTCAGACAACGCCCAACCGATCATAGAACACTTTGCGAACTTGGACTTGCACATCCTTGGACAGTCAGGAGCTACCTCTCTAATATGTTCTCTGTATATGTTTTTCAACTCCGAAATTACCTCAAATGCTAGAAGCTACAAATAAGACATAAAGACATTCTATCATTCCGTTTCAACCTAATGTCTACAAAAAAATTCAAATAATCCATAAATCAATTTACCTCCAAAAGAATATTGAAAGTTGGAAAACATCATCCCTTTTTCTCAACAACACCTCTGAAATTGTCAAAAAAAATTCTTCATTTGACTCAGATAGTCATCATACGACAACTGTCCCCTTGGAAAATTCTTACACAACTTAAGAAAGGCTCAACAGAAGGTGCCCCTTCTCCTCTCCTTGACTTTCCAGAAATCACAATACACAAGAAGTACAAGACAACCATATGCAACCTATCTCTACAAGGATTGTCCTTCATCTCCTTGAACTTGTCCTTGATTTGTTCAAAAGCTATTGTTGTCCCAATATCAAAATGCATCTCGATGAAGTTAGTACTGCCAAATATTTGCCATTCGAGTGGATAATTGTGACAGTATAAACTAGAAATAAGTTTGTGTTCTCTGATACAATCGGACTGGAACACCATTGACAATAAACCAAGCTTGCCTTCTCGATGCTAGATCACCTTATGCTTGCTCTCTGAAGGCATGTGGAAGAAATGCTTGAACTTCGGGTGATTCAGAAACTATCTCTTCTCCCTATCATCTTGCACACCATTGATTTCAGCCATTGCCTCCTTGATGAAACACTGTGATTGGATCTTTATTTGCTTCGTATACTCAGTGTGTTGGAAGCGCATCCTCTATGGTTCTAATGGAATGTCATCCTCAAATAAATCATGCAATCATACAACAAATGTCCTTAATTTTTTATCCAGTAATACCTAGTGTTTCGTTTCCAGTTAGTAGTACCTAGTGTTTCCTAGTAATGCCAAATATTCGTTTTCAATTCAAAAAGTTTGAATTACATACCAATGAATCCCCATCACTCCCTTCTCCATCCTCTGACCCAGAACCAAGATTTTCACCATTTGGAGCATCATTAGGGTCATCTTCTTCTTCGTCACCATCTTCTTCTTCCTCAGACCCTCTTTCTTCTTCTGTACCTTCTTCTTCTTCATCTTCGCCGGATTCTTTTTCAGGATCTCCTTTTTCTTCTACATTTTCAGCAACTTTTTTCGAACAAGAACCGTGTTCAAACTCGGACTGAACAAGGGGAGGATTCGCAGTTGGATCTACATCGTTCAATGACAACGACGGGTTCTTCGTACGCGTACTACGCGGCACCATTTCTAGGTCAATAAATCGAAATCAATTTCAGATGGGGCAACGAACGCTACTCAAACTCAAAATCGAGAAAAAAATTAGGAAATTCGAACACGCTTCACTCGAACTACTCGCAGATCTCATTATCTGTTGTTCTAGTAATCCAGTTGAACGAGAGATTTCTCCTTGTGTTTTTCTTTCAAAAAATCCCAAATAATCTGAATTTAGAGCCATACTGGTGTAGCGATTGCGGTTGCGGTTGCGAGAGTTTGCGGTTGCGGTTTCAAGAGTTTTTAAGCGATTTGTGTAGGAATCATAACTCACACAATTGAATTTGTAAGGTTTATAGGAGAGGTGTGAGACTTCTGAGTGAATCACAATGCAGAAAATGTAGAGACTGTTGTTATAGCTGTTATGAAAGCTTTATTAATCTTTTGTTGTGAAAATGTCTGAACCCTTTTTTGGGTGAATACAATGAGCTATATGTAGCTAAATAATTCTAGGTCTAAGTGCTAGATTTGGGCTTAGCCCATTAAGCCATAAAAGAGCTTTGAGACCCATAATTGAATTAAACCCATTTTAAATATTGATCTAATTCTATTATGGACCTAATTACAAATGGGCTCTTGTAAGCATGTTTATGATTTCTTCTGGAGTTTTGCAGAATCGTTCTTGTCGTTACATTAATCTCCTAGGGGTGAAATCCGACCCCTACAGTTAGCCCCTCCAGCTTGGTAGTATCGAATTAGATGATGTCGAGGTATAAGCTCTTGAAGTTTGACATTGATGTGATGGACTTTGAAGCAGCCAGGCGTTGACGTCTTGTCATCGGATTCCGGAAGTTTTGGTTATTCAATGTTGAACCGATGCTACCGTGTTGTCCTAAACTTGCTTCTGTTGTTTAAAAATGAATTTAATAGACTGCAAAGACTATTAAGCTCATTTAACTAGACTTTAAAGCCCGTTACGAGAGTTTCTGGAAATTTTCCTGAAAAACCCTAGGGATTTTAAGAAATACTTCAGGTATAAATAGGCCTCATAGGCAGTCTATTTTTTTTTACTGAGTCGCTTTTTCTGCTGTAATAGGTAAAAAAAAAAGAATTTTTTTTTGTCCTGTAGCGGATTAAGTTTTTTTTTTCGGTTGTCTTTTTCTGTCTTCTTCTTCTCCATCTCCGGAGCTCGTCGCCGGAGCCGCCTCGCCGGAGTTCAATACTGCGCAGATCCGGCCGACGTCGACAGAATCCAACCACTGTCGTCGTCACTGCGCAGATCCGGCCCTCGTCGACGGGATCCAACCAGCGTCGTCGCCGTCGTCGTCATTGAGATCAGGCCACCATTGTCGCAGATCGGGACTTGTCGTTGTACGTGTTCTCGTCGTGAATCGCCACCGGTTGAGCTTGATTGTTGCCACCGTCGATGTGGAGAAGGAGCAAAGGAGATCGATTATTGCCGCCGCTGATGTGGAGATTCAGATCTGCCAACGCCGTCAGATCGAGCCATGACTGTCGAGACCTTCCATTACCGTCGCCAACGCCGGAGGAGCTTCAAGTCGTCATTGTCGTCACCGCAGATCCGCCTCCGTCACTGGTCCGCCATGGAGCTGCTACGGAGCTTCGAGCCGTCACCACCCGAGGAGGTCATCGCCGCGTCTTCGCCGAACAAAGGGGCTTCAGCTGGAGCTCGAGCTTAGATCGACGGAGGCAATCTAAACGGAGCTTCGGAGGTTTGCGGTGCAGCGGAGTGGTGGAGCAGCGGCGGAGGAGCTCACAGCAGAGATTCGGTGTGAACAGTCAGAGGCGGCGGAAATGCGATTTTTGGTGTGAAACGCGTTTTGTAGCGGTGGCGATTTGTAGCGGAGTCGAGAGCTGACACCAGCGCAAGGGTGCTGCAACGAGCTAGAATATCGTCGTCAGTCTTTAGACCTGAAACTATTATTACTACTGCACCCAAATCGCGTCGTCCTCAGCTAGAGCGAAATGTTACTGTTACCACTAATTATCGTCTAGAGTCTTCACCGAGGCGTTGCGCTGATGCAAGGAAGAAGGATGATGCCGCAACGTCAGGTTGCAAGCGTTCTTGAGAAGATAGTAATGAGAGCGCTAATTCAAGAGACTTGTTTGGCAGCCGTGGTATGTCAGCATCGCACTTATCAAAAATCAATTCCCTGGGAGCCAAGTTTCCCTGTGCGAAAGATATGTTGCAAAAAGTCGCTTATGTGGACATGGCCCAGTGTTGCATGAAGGTATAAGTTTTGGTCGACTTCTGCAACAAAAACTTTTTTTTGTTTCGGATCTGATGAGTTATTTTATTTTGGCAGTTCCTTGCTTCAGTGAACCGGCTCACCATTAAGGATGAGGACACATCCCTTTCGCAAGGCCACAAACTTACTAGGGTTGTGAAGCTAAAGCGTGTTGCGGAAGCTCGAGTAGCTGCTTTGGAAGTTAATGTGAAGGAGACTGAGAAGAAGCGTCGAGAGACAAATGACTTGTTTTCGGAGTCTGAATCTGAGAGGAAGCGCTTGAAGCAAGATGTCTCTGATCTGACTGTCCGTTTAAACAAAGCATCTAAGCTTCAAGATGCAGCCGTTCAGCGGGCTGTTGATATAGCAAAGAGCGAGCTGGGTGCAGAATATGAGACAAAACTTGATCGAGCTAAAGAGAAACTTAAGGTGCTCAACGATCAGCCGAGGATCAATATTATTGATCTTGCCCAAGTTCAAAGTAATATTGAGTTCGTGAAGTTGCTTCATAGTGACAAGGTGCCTAATCTTGGTGAGGAGCTTAGTGCTTTTAAAGAGTAGGAGGCAGGCTTATCACTTTCAGATGAAAAATTTGCTGAGCATGTGCGCGAGCTTGAGGAGATTCTTGGGGGCCTGAAATCCAACAAAAGAACTCCTAACGAGCATGCTTCTATTCGGGAAGTGATTCTTCCGGTTTTGAGTTCTTCTAGTTCGTCTAGTGATGAGGATTCGTCAGATTCTGAGACCGAGACTGAAGCTTGACAGATTGTGAGGACTGTCGATAGAGCATGAGGAGATAATGCCTTAGTTTATTGTCTTTGTTTTTGGTTTTATTCAGCTTGGGTGGTGTTTACCCTTTTCATGCTTTGTTTCGCTTTGTCCTGAATCTTTGCTACACGCATTATGATATAATACGCAGTTTTTGTTATGTCAAACTTGTCGGTTCTAGAAATGATTTATTTTTTTTGCGACTACTTTGGTTTACAGAAGTGTTATCATCAACAGCTCTGCTCCAGCAGCAAGTCTGTTTCTTTTGTTAAGACCAACGTTTCAGATAGCTGGATTTTGTAATAAACACTGCGGTTTACATCTATGTTACTTTCAACATGTCTGCTCCAGAAGTGAATACTGTTCATAGAAGGTACCAACGCTTATGTTAGTTGGGTTTAGACATGAACATTTGGGTTTACAGATATGTTTTCCTCTAACACACTCGCTCCTGTAATGAACATGTTATAGCGTTAGGACCAACGATTCAGTGAGTTGGGTTTAGAGCAAACATTTGGGTTTATAGATGTGTTCCCGAGAACACGTCTGCTCCTATAGTGATCACTTTTAGCGATGGAACCAACGTTTTTGTCTGTTGGGTTTTGAAATGAACATTTGGGTTTACGCATACGTTTTCCTCTAACGCACACGCTCCTATAATGAACATTATACATTTGTATAGCGCGCTGTTTAATCCTGCGAATGATGTAATAGTCAGATCTGAAGTTTGGAAAGTAGACCGTCGCTGTGGCCAGCAGCGAGGTTGAATGTCTGTTTTTGTTAAGACTTAGATTTATCCACGAAGAATGTAGATGCAAATTGTTTTGATAGAGGTCTGCTTTTGGTAAGACAGATTTATCCACGGAGGATGTAAATGCAAATTGTTTTGAAGGAAGTATGCTTTTGTAAAGACATAAATATTACAAGCGAAACTGTTTCAGATAAGTTTGTTTTGTTTGATTTTTGCGAGAAAGTTGAGTAAGAGAGATGGGAGTATACAAGTATACGTACCCCACTCCCCCCCCCCCCCCCTTTTAAGGAGGGGGCAGCTGAACTTATCCTAAGATGAGCTGCCTACGTACCCTTTTCAGGGATCAAACCGCCTCGTAGTTCAAGTGACGCTACCTTACTGATTGTTTGGTAGCTTGTCCTCATGTTACTGGTTCAGCTTGGACTTCTTTTTTGTCTTTTTGTTAAGGTCTGGAATGGGGTTCCTAAGCTTGTGCGCCGCCAAGAAGCAAGTGCGGGAATCCTTCTGATCTCCCCAAATTGTCTTTACACCACTTGGGGTGGGAAATTTGAGGCAGAGGTGGTAGGTGGATGGCACAGCGCGCATTGAATTTATCCATGGAGTCCCTAAGATGATGTTGTAGATAGCTGGATGATCTGCTACAACGAATTTCACGATTTTGGTCACACAGCTAGTTTGGACGGGAAGCTGGATAGTTCCTAATATTGTAGTCGTCCCAGAGAAACCGGTTACTGGAGTTGGTCGTCCTTCGAGGTTGCTGAGGTTGACTTTAATTTTCTAAAGCGTTTCGCGGAAGATGACATCTAAAGAGCTCTCAGTATCAATGAGGATCCGGGATACGTTGAAGTCATTGACGACGAGCTTGAGTACTAGAGGGTCGTTATGGGGGTTGTCAATGCCAGCTGTCTCTTCTTCTTCAAATGAAATGATGTTGTTCGGCAGCTTGGATGACTTAGCCAGATTTTTACTAACTTTGGCTCTCCGCTGGTACGCTTTGATAGAAGCCAGTGTATCTGAGCAGTAAGGAGATCCTCCCATTATCATCAGTATGTCCGGACGAGTTATGTCTGTTGTTGGCTCGTTGTTTTGCCTTTAAGGTGCAGGGTGTTCGTCTTGTGCATGTTGCTGCTCATTGGCGTCCATCTCGAAATCTTTTATTTCTATGTTTCCCTTAAGCTTTCTAGTAGCTAGTGCAGCGGCAAGTTTCAAGCCAAGGGTACGACACTTTGCTGTAGAATACCCAATGTACTTATGGTATTCGCAGTAAGCTTCTTCGTCGTAGTTAATCTCTTGTCCATGTGTTGACCAGCTACCGCGGCCTCGACCTCGTCCTACACTGTAACCTTGGGACTCCACTTGGTAATTGTGAGCGCCTTCGAACTCTTCGTGCATATATCCTTGTGCTTTGTTACTCTTCTTATCATGTGGTTGATTCTGAGTAGGAGGAAGGTGAGGTGTGGACTTTGTCTTTCCTTGAGCTAGAGCAAAAATGTCTTTCTCGTCTTCGACTATTGCGAAGTCAGTTGCTCGATGTGAAGCGTCTTGAATTGTTGAAGGTTTATTCAAGATCATCTCTCTCCAAAACTCAGAGTCATGCCGTAATGACTTCTTGAGTGCCTCGAGCACATTTTGTTACTTATGCCTTCCACTCTAGATAACACTGTCTTGAAACGCTCCATGAAACTCCTTAAATTTTCGTTTGCACCTTGCTGCAGATTCCAGAGATCCGCGTCGATGTTTCAGGCTGAATAAAGATGGCGTAGTGCTTCAGAAATACTCCGGACAACTGCTTGAAGTTGTCAATGGAGTTCCTTTTCAGCTTAGAAAACCATTGAAGAGCTGCTCCTTGGAGGTGCTTGACGAAGAGGAGACAACGTCCAACATCTTCTTTACCTTCTTTGAAATTAGCTTGTCCCAGCGCGATGGTAAACGCAGTCAAGTGTTCGGAGGGATCAGTTTTTCCTTCGTAAACTGGTACTTTGATTCTTCCTGGATCGGAAACTTTGACTTGTCTAATGTGATTCGTGAAAGGGTTGTCCTGGACCTCTGCGAGTACTCGATCGAGCTCAAGTGCCTTGCTGACTGCCCTGTGCAGCTCAGATTGAACGTCTCTCATGTTGGCAACCGCTCGCTCTATGCTGCGTCGCATCTCAGCCAATTCAGCCTTCAGAGCCACAAAAGCTGCATGTTGTTCTTCTTCGAACTCGAATCGCTCTGACCAGGTCAAGTCATCTTCTTCGCCGTCGAAGTCTTGCTCACACTCTACAGTAGCGTCATTTTGCTGAGTGTTGGTCGTTGCTCTTCTAGTGACGACGTTCTCTAGATTGCGTACAGCTCTCGAAATTTTTGGGTCAGGTGTCGCAGTTGCTGTAACAGTTGGTTGTATAGTTTTAGCTCGAGCAGTTGCGCTGATACGGTCAAATTTCCCTTTGTCCTACTCTCTCAAATTAAGAGATCGATTGTAGTACTTAGGGTATCGAATCCTCAGGGAATCAAATTGCACAATAGATTTAGTCTTTTAGATTATGCTAAGCAGAAAGATGTAGGTAAAATCGATTGCAGAAAAGTAAATCAGGATGATTGTAAAGCTTTTAAAACAATAAGAGGAAAACGCTAAGCTTTAGGGAATTCGCAGGAAGAAATCCAAGTAGCAGAATAAAATCACTTTTGGGATAAGTTATGATGCACAATTCTTGAACTCGAAACACTGTTTTAAAGTAAATCAATTATCGTTGCAAATACTATCTATGCTTAAACCCTAGACAACCAACTGTCGTTGCGAAATCAGATTGATTTAAACAAGCAATTATATTCGGGTTCGATTGTTCACAGAGATCCAAAGCCAACTCTCGTTGCGAATCAAATCTCTGCTCACCTATGATTCAGTTCTAGTTATTCAATAATGCTGTCGCATCTACTAAACAACCTAAGATATCCAATTCAGCGCTAAATCAGAATTCAAAGCAATCAAGGTGAAGAATACAAATAAATATGAATGCAAATCCCAATAGTAATTAGACTCTACAACTCTTCATTCAACCTTTGAAAAACCCTAAAACCTAACAAGGGAATTACTCAGACATAGTAATGTAAGATAAAACCCTTTTTATTAAAATCTCTTAGAAAGTAAAAGCATCCTCTAAACAATAGCTGAAAATAAGTATTTATAGAATACAAAAACGTCATGGGCCCAATTGCAAACATCTGGGCTTTTTGGCGCGAAAAGGAAATCTTCTAAAACTTGGATCTGGTTTGGTCCGATGGTCGTGTCGATCGACACAATTAAGTATGTCGATCGACACTTGATAAATGTTGGTGTCGAGCGACATCAACAACCTCGTCGCTCGACACTGATCTGAATTCTTCAATCCGAACTTGCCACTTTGACTACTCATTCCGTTAAGCTCCAAATTGCTCCAGTAAACACCAATTGAGTCCAATTCATCCTTGTACCTAATATAAAACACTAAACACTAGAAAACACCATAAGACTCGATAAAACGGACATATATCATGGTATAAAACTGGGTAAAAACCATGATATATCATGCGCCTTACTCGCCGCGCGGAGTTGGCAGACCTTGCCTTCTTGGTGCTTTCGTTGGAGTTGTGAAATTCAAGGAAGTTGGAATTACTCGCGCCGCGGGTCGTCTGAACATACCCGCTCTTCTGTCACGGATCCGATCCACCGTTGCGAGGTCACGCAGTTCCTGATTGATCTTCTCTTGCTCATCCGTTCTCTTGAGCAGCGTCTCTAGCATTGTCTTCATGTCTGTCAGGAACTCAGGTGTCACTGTTACGACTGTTTTTATTGGAGTATTGGGGATGATTGTCGTTTTGTTCGTCGTTTCCCCAGTTGCAGTGTTCATGCCTCCTGATCCGCCGCCGCCGCTGGTACCAGATCGGTGATGCGTCTTTGTTCACCGATGCGTTGTTGTTCAAAGGCGCGTTGTTCCTCAGCGATGCGTTGCTGCTCGGCGATGCGTTGCTGCTCGGCGATGCGTCGTCGCTCGGCGATGCGTTGCTGCTCGGCGATGCGTTGTTGCTCGGCTATACGTTGCTGCTCGGCGATGCGTTGTTGATTGTCGTCTCCGGGCATTGTTGCTTACGTAGATTGCACAGTGATTCTTTTGAGTAAGAATGTCTTGCGGGTTCCCCTTAGTCGGCGCCAAATTGTAGGAGTCGTAACTCGCATAATTGAATTTGTAAGGGTTATAGGAGAGGTGCGAGACTTCTGAGTAAATCACAATGCAGAAAATGTAGAGATTGTTGTTATAGCTGTTATGAAAGCTTTATTAATCTTTTGTTGTGAAAAAGTCTGAAACCTTTTCTGGGTGAATACAATGAGCTATATATAGCTAAATAATTCTAGGTCTAAGTGCTAGATTTCGGCTTAGCCCATTAAGCCATAAAAGAGCTTTTAGGCCCATAATTGATTTAAACCCATTTTAAATATTGATCTAATTCTATTATGGACCTAATTACTAATGGGCTCTTGTAAGCATGTTTATGATTTCTTCTGGAATTTTGCAGAATCGTTGTAACGCCCGTGGTCCAAAATATTAGAATTCTGGATGTCTGTCGATCGATGGGAGTGGTGTCTGTCGATCGACACGGGGTTTATTCTCGTGTGAGTTTTGGGCAGAGAGGGCCCTGTCGATCGACACAGTGTGCGTCTGTCGATCGACACCAATCTATGACCGGTTCGGTTGTAAGAATTTAATCGTTTCGGTTTGGGCCTGTTTGGGGAACATAGGGTTCAAGTATAAAAACGTTTGGCTGAGTTTTTGGCTGCGTTTTTGGGGCTGCTAAGGGTCAGAAATCAGAGTGAGAGGCTAGGGTTTCGTTTGGGAGAGAAGCCTTGTTGATCCTTGGGAGAGTTGAGGTGTTGAGGGCAGTTTATGCTCGGTTTTGGAGGAGGCAAACGTCAGGGGAGATCAAGTCGGATTGGAGCGAAATTTGGAGGGTAAGTTCTCCGTTCTTTCCTTTTGACGTGGGCAAAAACCGCTTGTGTTTTGGTTGAGTATTCGCTGAGTTATCGTTGTTTTCGTGAGAGAGGTTTCTGCAGATTCGAATCTGCAATCAGTCGGCTTCGAGGGAGATTTCCCGTTGGACCAGAGAGAATCAGGAGATGATCCTTATACCGTTGGAAAGATAGTTCTGTCTAGTTTCTATATCACGTTTTGGATCCTGATTCGTAGGTAAGCTCCGTACTCTGTGTTCGTTTGATTTCAGGGAGTCGGTTCTGAAATCTCTGTTTTTCCAGTTTCGTTTAGCAAGATTGCGGGCTGGTTTGCCGTCGATCTGGTGAGAGTTAGAAGGAGTTCTATACACCGTTGGAAAGATCTCGGTGTATAGTTTATAGATCAGGTTCCAGAACTTGATTTGGTGAAGGGAGTCGCGAGTTATTCCCTTCTGTTTCGGTCGGGTTTCATTGTTCAAACCGTTGTCAAGGTGAGTGCGTGACCGTGATATGGAATTAGGTTATTAGGGAATTTGATTGGTTGTTTGTGTTGACTTGGATTGTTCCTGTGATATTTCTGTGTGAATTATGCATGTTGGAATTGTGATGATCTCGCGAGATGAAACGGAACTCGAGCCGTGAGAGGATTTTGGCTAGGTTCAGGTTCTGCGAGAGGTGTCGATCGACACCTAGTGGTAGTGTCGATCGACACCACTGTTTTATGGTCGTGTGGTTTGTGATTGCGAATGAAGTGTCAATCGACACCCTGGTGAAGTGTCGATCGACACCAGTTGCTTGATTGTGGAATTTTTGGGTTATTGTTCTTGTTTGATGAGTTAATTGCTGTTAATTGATTACTGTGTTTGAGTATTGGTAATTGGATAATACTGGTAATGTTGATGGTTGATATATTGTGAATTGTTGATTGATCGCGTAGTAATTGATAGTCTAATTCCTATTATATATCTGGTAGACGGGATGACCGCTCCACTAAGTATTTATTAAATACTTACGCAACTCTGTTTTTCCCTTTGAGTTACAGGTAACAGGATTGATTGATCGCGGAATCATGGCAGAGGAAGAGGATGATTAGGATGTGTTGTTTATGTGTGCTGGTTTAGTAAAACTGTTGATTAGGTTGTTAGAATGAAATTGAATTGAGTTATTTGGTTTAATGGTTTATTGTCTTTCGCTGGTTATTGTGTTGTGCTTGATGATATTGGGAATAAAAAAAAAATAAAAAAAAACCGGGTGCTACAATTGTTCTTGTCGTTACATCAATCTCCTAGGGGTGAAATCCGACCCTACAATTTGAACGACTGGTACAGTTAAAAATTGATGCTTTTGCGGGATATTTATGACTGGTTGACAACGGATGTAGTAGCGGTTAAATAATAAATTAACAATATAAACACATTAAACAATTATAAAAAATATCAAAAATCATATTATTATAATAAAATATAAACATTATTAATTCAATAAATTTAAATACTAGAAAATCATGTATATGATACTTACGTTGTTTATTATTATTATTATTATTATTATTATTATTATTATTATTATTATTATTCTTTTGGATGAAAGTTATAAATTTAATGGAAAATTTGTTTTTTTTGTAGATTAATGGTTACTAATTTAAAAGAAAAATTATTTATATATTTCATAATTATAATACTCAAATCTTGAATTTTTGAAATTTATTATATATTTCTGATTTTTAAGTGGATTTTATTTTATTTTCTAATAAAAAATAAATTATTCCGCAACCGCCCGCAACCGGAAACGCTCGAGGGAAGCAGCTTTTGGTTTTGAGCGATTTGGAGCAGTACGGAACGATAAAAAGCGTTTTCCATGATTGTTGTCAAACGCTAGGAACCACTATCGCCGGCAAACGCAGCGTTTGTGGGTCGGGTGGTAGCGGGTTTACCAATCAAGCTCTTAATCGAGCAAAAACCGTAAAAGAGGAGGGCCGGTTTTAGTCTGATTTAAAGGGAATGTGTACTCATTCGGATCGGATCGGATCTAGGATGGTTGAGTCGTAAATAAGTTAATAAAGATAGGTTTTTTTATTATTTACTTATTTTCTGGATTAAAATTAATTAAAAAAAACTGTTTTTTTGCCTTATGGTGTTTGAGAATTTGATCCCTATCAATTGCAATAGTCGAATCCGATTCGCCTCAACACTATCTACAGTAGTATCTCGAGAATAAATAAGCTCTAGCATTTAGGGTTTCTCGATAATCCATCAGGTCAAAATCAATTTAAATTGTTGGTTGTTCTTCTGGAGAATCCATGAACGGTGGTGTTCAATGGATACTTCAGTAAAGCAGACGACGCTTCATTCGGAAGAAGACGATGAATGGGGTAAGCAAGCCGCTTTATTTTCCCAGAACGTTTTCTTTTTGAAATTAGGGCTTTGTGTTTTGGATTCAATCTTCGAATTATTTTGAACCCTAAATTCCGCTATTGACTTGCTCTCCATTTCCACCGTTTGAAATTTTAGAAGCTTCCCTGTGATTCATGTTTAAGAATACAGAGCCTTGTTACAGTTTCTGCATCTTCTTGTATGATTCATAATCTTTGTTCTGGTTCCAGACACTGATGGTTTTGTGATTCCAAGCTTGGAAGTTGAAGAAGAGAATGTTCATAATGATTCACAAGTTGAAACATCAAATCCACCTTCTCTTATAGTAAGTGATTGACTTTTTCTGTATATTCGACCTCGATGATATTAAATCTCTCATTCTATATTTGTAGGTTAAAGATGAAGAAAACATCTACCTAGGGCCACATGGAGCTCCTTCCTCGCAGCAACAAGATAGTAACACATCGAGCCGCAAGCAGCGGTTTAAGCAGAAGCTGAAGGAAGCAGACCAGAAAATGAATGTGTCTGGTCGAGAAAACAAAATGGCTAACTTAAGAGAGCTCGTAGGAGGCGTCGTAGAGAAACGAGCTGGCAAAGGAAAAGGTGTTTCAAGAGACTGGCTTGACCCACATTGCCATGAATCTCATTTCGAGAAACGACGTCTCTAACGCCTTTCCTGTTTGATTTTTCCGGCTGTGTATCAATCTAAATACGAAAAACTGCATTCCTTGTCCTTTCTTTAAAAGATGTCTTTTATTTTGGTCTGCAGATTTTTTGGGGGTATGGTTGTTGGGAGCATAACACCATTAATGTTAAACCAAAGCTTGACATCAGATCAATACAAGATTCAGTATTGGCGTAAAATCCATATACATATGATGTAAATTATACACTCAAGCATCAAGAAACAAGAAAAGAGTGAGAGTGTGGCATTACAATACACAAACCACAGAGAGAAGCAAACAAAAAACTCCAAAACCATTCCCTTTGTTTGCTATTTTGGTCGTGTGTAGGTATAACTTAGCAAAGATTCTGATTCGTGATCAAAAGATGTGATGCTTAGCTTTGGAGCTGAGACGTCTGAGCTAAAATGATGTCAGAAGTCGTTAGAGTTCCTGATTCATCGTAATCTAGCTGCTCAAATTCGTCCATTATCCCAGAAATATCTTTCTCATCTATCTTCCCCATTTCTTTCAGTTTATATAATATAAACTCTGCAGCTCTGCAACACACAAAAGACAAAGATAAGAAAAAGAAAAACAAGAAACGAAGAATAAGTCTGATGTCTCACCCGACATGTCCATCTTCATCAAGATCAGCTGCTTCGAGATCATTGTTTGTGATTCTCCGTGTTAAAACCCATTTCACTAATGCCCGCTGTTTGTTCTCTGCATGGAGCTCAGCTACATAGAGGAAAAACTGAGCCAAACATATAGTGCTCGTCAAAATCCAAAACACAGCAAAAAGGCGTCCTGTTCCCGAGTTAAAGCTCCGATCGCCATATCCCAAAGTCGTAACCGTGGAACAAACACAGTAGAAAGCTTCGATAACCGGCAATTTCTCAAACATTGCAAGAAAAACTGTACCGGCAAGGAAGAGGAGTACAAGGACAAGGAATGTCACATAGCATTTGTATCTCAACTTGTTAGTCTGTAACTCCTTGAGAACGTCGGTTGGACCGAATGATTGGCGCAAATGGAAAGCCCTAACGAGCAAAGTCTCTTGCTTTTCCACTAGGTAATCAGCTGCTCGACTTAAAAGGTGACCCACGAGGACCATTCCCGAGAAGACAAAGGTACAAGCAAGTAGCCTCGAGGCAGAGCTATGAGGAACAAGGTCACCATATCCAACGGTTGTCATCGTTACTATACAGAAATAGACAGCATCTACCACACTATTGGTCTTATGACCGGCGATCTGGTCTCTCACGAGGTAGAAGCAGAGAGTACCAATGGCTAGATATATAACCAAGAACATGATCACTTGCCTGAGATTCGGGTTTACATCCCTGAACATAGGGATTTTACTTGGATGAGGAGGTGGTTCGTCAATTTTGACATCATCATCATACGTACAATCACCACGAGGAGCGCTTCTAGACCGACGCAGCCTTCTTTTTCTTGAAGAAGTTCTTGAGGTTTGGTTGAAGTCTTGAGCCATGGGATCTAACTTCTCCTCATGTAACAATGGCTCATGAGCTGAATCAGCCCTCGACATTCTACAATCAAACCAGGTAACTAGAGTGATCTCTGAGATCTGCAGATGAATCAAATCTCTTGTTACTTCATAATTTCAAACAATTTAAATGCAGACATCAGAAATAGAAACTGTGTCAACAGAAATCGAAAATTTGAAACTATAAGCAACTATGATTCAAACTGAAACCAATTCCAACGACTCAATTTCTCAAATGGGTACAAAACTTACGCCAGAATCGACATCGTTTGTCTAAAATAATGTGCTGAGAAATGAAGATACAGAGTGTCAAAGATTGAGAATTTCGAACAAAATCTTCTCAGAAAATTGGAAACATAATCTGAGTTAACGATACAGATTAAGACAATCAATAATGAAAACAAGTTGTATGGGTGGAAAGAGAAGATACTACAAACCCAGAAATCAAAACGTGGGAAAGATGAAGATTTGAGACTTACCCAGAATTAAGATTGATTGGATAACAAAAATGGGAAGAAGCGGCCTGCTCGGATCTCGCAATTGTTCTTCGTTGCTGTCCTCTCACTCTTGGCTTATTCTCTTCGGTTATTTTTTTTTCTGTTTTTTTCCCTCATCTAATTTATTTTTAATTCAAATTAACTTCTTCTAATTTTACCTTTTCTTCAACGCATGGTAAATTATAATGTTTTTTTTTGTAAGCTCCAAACTATCGAATTGAGTAACCAGTTGGTGGTAAAAGAGTATAAAGCTGTTTACAAAAAAATTATATATATTTTTTTTTTTGCAATTGTTGGAATTGAATAATTACATGCCTAAAGGCTTATAGATTATTGTAAAGATTTTTACTAGTAAACTTAACCCAATTTTTATTGAGATTATTTTCTCATTCCAAATAGCTTTTGTATTTAATTGGGCGATAACAGATTACGGGTTTATTATTCATGAGATTCCCCACTTTCTCAAAAACGTCGAAGGCAAGAAAATATTGATCTATGACGGTAAAGACGGAACATGATCAAAACTTACGTTAGAAATTGAATGGGGGGTTTTCTCCGACAAGTTCTAACAAAATTCGACTTTCAAGGTAAATGGATCAAATAGGTTCTAGAATGTGTGAGCTTGTTTCCTATACTTTTCCCATCAATGAAACACTAACTCAAAGATTTCGTGAAGGAGACCCTTTCTCGCATTATCTCTTCATTTTTTGTGCGGAAGTTCACTCAGGATTATGTTCACGGGCTAAAGTTAATGGTTCATTTCCCGAAATGAAAGTTGTTTGTGGGAGTCCACCCGTTAATCACCTATTTTTGCCAACAATACCATGTTCTTCACAAAAACAAACTCGAAAGTTTGTATGACACTATTAGATATCTTAAAGAGATATGAACTAGCATCAGATCAAGTTATCAACCTACGAAAATCGGCAATGAGTTTCTCATCTAAGACACATATGAGATTCAAAGGCCGTGTGAAGAGAACACTCCATATTCCCATCGAAGGAAGAATGGGCAATTATCTTGGACTTCTAGAACATTTCGGGAGAAAAAAAGGACATCTTCACTCAAATTGTGGAAAACATTCAAATAAAAGCAACGAGTTAGTCGTCACAATATCTCTCAACAACAGGTAAACAAGTTTGATAGGGTTTTATTTTATGCAAGCTTTAAATTTATAAACCCTAGATATCCTGCAAGTGCACAACAAACGTAGTAGTATTTAGGGGTCGAAGCACTGAGGACTGGAAAGATGATACGCAACGAATTTATGAGATGCAAGTTAAGCTAAGACAAAATATGATTGGGTTTTTGTTGTGATGCAAAGAAAGTAATTAAAAAGGGAAATCAATAAGAGAAAGCGTTAGGACTTAGGAAATCGCAGAGAGTCATGCAACAATAATGATTGATTTAATCTAGGGATCTTAGGATATACCGCACCATCTAGAACTCATAACACGAAGGTATAGTCATTCCACTTTCGTGGCTCCAACTACTATATTTCATCACCCTAATAGACTCGGATTTTGCGTGGTTATTACAAGGTGAAAATATGCAAGAAAAGTATGGGTTATGATATTGTTCACCGAACTCCTTAACTAACCTTTTGAAATGTTAAGACGCTTGGCTCATCAAATACTAGTTTTGATCAATATAAAAGCTTTTGGAATCCATATCAACCTAAGATCAAACCGCTAAATAGCTCTTTTAGAAGTTATGCATAGAGTACAAGTAAAGATGAAGATTCTATTATTATCCCTAAACAATCATCAACCAATTATTGAATTATGAAACTCATTGAAAATCTAAAACCTAACAATTGAACTACTCAAGCATGGTGCACGAAAAACAGCAAAGAAACATTGAATTCATGATAAAGAAACTTTATTAAAAGAGTAGGGATAAGAAGATTTTTCTCTATAGCGAAGTACAAAGCGAGATCCTCCTCCAAAAGCTCCTAAAACAAGATCTATGATCAATCCCTCAAGGAGATCCTCCTCCAAAAGCCCAAATTCACGCCGCCGTTTTGATCAATCAGTAAACGTGTTTATTATTTTGGCACCCTCTAAAACAAGAGGCTAAAAACAAGTATTTATAGTATTAGAGTCTTCTAGGGCTTCTCGTGGACAAAAACGTCTTTTCGTCATAACTCCTCAAACCTAGGATCATCAAAACGGCGGCGTGAATTTGGGCTCATATATGGGCTTGAAAACACTCCATCTTCAGCTGAGAATGGTCCATAACGCCGGCTTTAAAGTCCATCAACGTTTGACTTCATTCTGCACCTTCTTCATCTTTAAGGCAGTTTGACAAAGCTTCACTAAATCGAGTGTATCTCCTTGCTCACATCATCAAATAAGATCATTTCAACTTCATTAGAAATCTGACTCAAAGACCTTTAAATTTAGCCAAGTCTCATAAGAATCCAAGTTGATTTGATCTTACATCTGTAGCAAAACTTCAGACTCTTTGCTTCTGTCCAACTTGGTGAATTGTGATATCTAGAGAAATTCTTGACTTGGACTAAGTCTTTGGCTTGATAAACATGTTGTAGCTTAGAATACACCACTTTAAGCTCTTTTTTCTCCTTTTTGATGATTTTCTCTGTTGACATTCTAAAACTACAAATACGAGGAAAAACTACCTCTTTGGTGTAAAACCTTATTAAAATACTTAGAAAACATAATAAACTAGATACGAAAATAGATAAAAATATAGAGTATATCAAAGTTCTCCTCAAGTTAGTGTTGACGGCTATGCCATTTTATGCCATGTCGTGTTTCAAGATCCCGATCTCCCTTTGTTATCGAATACAATCCATTTTTACGCTATTTTTTTGTAGAACGACAAGCAAAATAAACGCAAGATTAGTTGGATTTCATGGGACAAGCTTAGGGATGTTTGGGTTTTAAAGAGATTGAAGAATTTAACAACTAACTCCTAGCCAAACTTAGTTAACAAATATAGAGCAACGGGAATCCGTATTGGCTCGGGTAGTGATGGGTAAGTACATCCCTCATTCTACTTTAATGGAGTGTGAGATATCATCCATAGTATCTGTAGGGGATGGTTTTCACCCCTTGAAGATTAACATACGAAAATGACTAAGTCTGGATATAGGAGAGCACCCGCGAACGCCTAGAATCCATCAGCCGGTTAGAACATCCGAAAACCACCTGTGATACAGAAGCAAACCGGACGAACCAACGTGAAGATAGTGGATCTGAGCTTAACAAGCCCAATTTAGTATAGCCCATATAATTGGGTTGAGCCGAATCACAGGTGGGCCGACCGACCTAAGGAGTGCAGCTCAAGCAAAAACCCTAGCCGACTTTAAGCACTATATATATCATTGTATCATCTCCATTAGAGGGGATCGCTAATTCTTAGCAAAAAACCATTGTACTTGTATTCTTTTACAACTACACAACTAATAAAAATCCTCTTCTCTACTTTTGTTCTTGTGATTTCTAACTAGAAGTTTTACAGATCTTCCGCAAACCTGACAAATTCAATTGTAGGAATCCAGCTCCCACAATTTGGTGCTAGAATGAGGGGATCCAAAGGTTTCATACACGAAGAAACCGCACAAACAAGCTTGAGAAGATGTCTGGGACCAGCAGCGACACTACTCAACGAAACACGATGGACGGCAGCACCGATCTGAAGAACACGACCGAAAACACGACTAGATATAACGAGCAAATGTCTCCCAACGGATCTGGTACGGCAGGTGCTCAGCCTACCGCAACAGCTAACTTGGAGGTATCCAACGACGTCAAAGAGATGTTGGCGGAGCTGCACAAGAAGTCTAAGGAGGAGGAGGCGCTCAACAAATCCTTGACAACAAAAGTTAGAGACCTGACAGCGGCTAGCCGAACTAGCGGATTAGAGATCTCTCGGTGACCCGCAGCTCATACCACCACAACAAATCTCACAACGCCCGTCACCCGTGGGCCTCAAGATGAGCCCACTACCCAATGAATGAAGGAAGGAAGCAAACGAGTGCCAAACGGAGCAACGCGGATCGTCCAGATCATCGACGACACCGAAGGAGCATAACACCAACGAATCTGGATTGGCAGATATTGGACGAGCCGCGCAACGAATAAGCCACATCGAACACGAATGAGAGCTCGCCAAAACGGAAGAAACACTTCAATGGAAAGAGCAAGTCGAAGCCGCAAACGCATATAACACAGCTACCGTGAACTGTCGGCTTTGATCTTCGGCAACACTGTCCAAACTGAATCTTCTGGTAGTAGACGAGCTCTCTGATTTGTGTATCCAAAGTTGCAGACCAGTTTACTTGATCCTCTCAGTGCCGTTCTGCGAGCCATTGATCTGTGAGTCGCACCGCTGTAATCTGAGTCATTGTCCCGATCCAAGCGTGTTCCTAGGATGCAGATCTATCAATTTTGTGAACTCGACCCACGACCCCTGAACCGTCGGTTGATCCCCATCTATAAACTACGAGCCGTAAACGTTGGTTGATCCCGATCCATAGACTGTAAGCCGTGGGCCTTCTCTTACAGCGAGCCGCGGCCCATGGACCGTAAATTGTTGTTTGATTTCCGAATCACCATTCGTTGTCTCATGGTTGATTTATGTTGATCTGTCGAGCCGTGGATCAGCATTGTTGAAAGTGTGCCGCTTTTCTTTTAAACAAACCACTTTTCTGGATATTTGCAAAAACAAGCAACGTTCCTTGTGAACGAATCGTTTCCCGAATCTTGTGCCTTCTTCAAAATGAGCCAGGCTTTTTGTAAGCAAACCGTTTTGGAGAGTAACTGTTTTTCCTCATTTCGACAGACGGGTCGAACTGTGGTGTTTCTACCAAGCCAAGGTCTTCTGGTGTTCTATCAAGTACGGAGCATTTGAACCGTTTGGAGATCACCGTTCCTTCTGCCAAGGTAACTTAATCAACGTTTATACCGTGTTCTAAGCCGACGACATGATTCGCCATTCACTTGTGTTGTTTTTCCGAGCTATATATATGGTCACCCGTGAACTATTTTTCAAAGCTAAGTATCAAGTCACCCGCGAACTGTTTTTCCAAGCTGCATATCGAGTCACCCATGAGTTCTTTTTCCAAGTTGTGTACCGGGTCACCTGGGAACTGTTGTTTCGAGCCGTGCACTTGATCACCCATGAAGTGTTTTTCCGAGTCGTCGACCTGATAGGCCGATCTGTTGTTACCATAATCCGAGCCGCGAACATGTGTCCTAGGAAAGGAGCCATGTTTCTAGTAAACAAACTGTTTTCTCCAAAAATTTACGAAATCAAGCCACATTCCTTGCAAATGAACCGTTTCCCTAAAACCGTGTCGTTTCCTCAAAACAAGCCATGCTTCTCGAAAGCAAACTGTCGAACTCTACTGGCTAATCACGATAGGTTATTTACAATAAAGTCACGGGTAAGCCGTTTATTCAATTTGATATTTGGATCCGACTCGCCGCCGCCATTCTGTTACTCTATGATGTCATTTTGTCATTGTTACTCCGTCAATACGGTCCATTAGTCAATAGAGTTGTCTCGTCATCAATTCGTTAAACTCATTCCAAACTGTTTTGTCGCAGCTCCGAACTGATTGTCGAGCCGATTCGCCATGAATCCAAACCGACCTTCGAGCTGTGTCATCGTTTCTCCGATCCTTTAAAGAAAGGGGGAGTGGGTACATATACTCATATATTCCCATCTTTTTAACACATTATCACTTACATCCTTTACAGATCATCCAAAATCCTACGTGAAAGTACATATCACTTACATCCTTTACGGATCATTTCAAGTCCTACCTGAACGAACATATTGGTTACATCCTTTAACATCATTTAGAAGTCCTACCTAAACGGACATATCACTCTCGTTGCTTCTGGCCACAATAACGAACTACTAAAAGCGCGATATATAAATTTATATGTTCATTACTGGAGAAAATGTATTCATGGGAACATGTCCGTAAACCAGAATATTCATCTCAAAACCTAGCAAACAAATTGCTGGTCCAAAAATGCTATGTGTTCATTATCGGAGCAGACTCGTTCATGAGAACCTGTCTGTAAACCTAAATGCTTATTCTAAACCCAACAAACAAATCGTTGGTTATATCGCTAAAGAGTGTTCATCGGAGCGGCCGTGTTTATGGTAACACAACCGTAAACCAAAATGATCCTCCTAAACCTAATAAAACAGAAATGTTGGTCGTAACGCGATAACATGTTCATTGTGGAGTAAACTTGTTTAAGGTAACTCGTCCGTAAACTAGATAATGTTCATCAAAAAACCTAATAGTGAATCATTGGTCTTAAACAAAACAATTGCTCAAATTTCACTTATGCCTTCACGGTTCAAATCTCACTTACGCCTTCACGACTCATATTTCACTTAGGCCTCCATGGCTTGGGTTTTACTCTCTCCTCATGCAGATCGACTGATAAATTACAAAGCAGATCGGACGAGCCGCGGATCAGTAGAACATCGTGCAACTAAGGGTTAACTCCAAATTTTCACGCCTCTCCGCGGGTCTGGTTAAAATGAAACATTCTTATACGGGAAAAAATCAAGTACAACATCCCCTCAGATCAATTTCAATTCAACATCTTCACGACTTGTTTTTACTTCAACATGCCCGCAGCTCGATTTTGCTTCAACATTCCCGCGGCTCGATTTCAGCTTTAACATCCTCATGACTCGGGTTCACCTTCAACACTCTTGCGGCTTGGATTTAACTTTATCATCCCTCAAACTTGGGTGACTGATATTACCAAGCAGAGAGTGGACCAACAATACAAGAGCTTTGGAAAACCGAGCCCTTGAGTTATACATATCATATCAGTTCAGGAATACACTAAACTACTCGGGTTCATAGTAAAAAGAAAGATCTTTGAGTTAGCTTTCCAACAGAAGTGAAATCACATCATTTGGAGTTGCAATTATCAAGATATACCTGATTTACTGAAGATGTATCAATCTGAATTCGTCATACCCAAGCCGTAGTGATCGGCTCGGCACGGCCAGGGATAAAGACATAACGAGCTGATATTTTGATACATGATACAAATTCGGGTTAGCTATCAAATGGAGTTAGAATCATGTAATTTTAATGTGTGGTTAGCATGATAATTGCAATTTACCAAAGACATGTCAATCTGAATTCGTTGTAACTAAGTCGTGGAGATCAGTTTGGTACAGGCGGATTTGGAAACATACCGAGCTGAAATTTGGGTATTAGATATATAATCGAGTCAACTTTTATCCAAAATAATTTTAAAGTCATTCGAACCAACGGTTAGAGAGATACATCAATTATCGGTTCACGGCGCAACCGATCAACTGCTCGAGACATAACTAAATCACGGCGCAGCAGATTATTACGGTGCAACCATTCAACGGCTCGGGATATAACAAAACCACGGTGCAACCATTCGATGTTTCGAAATCACGACGCAACCAATTATCATGGCGCAACCGTTCAACGGCTCGAGATGAACACAGTGGCGGCGCATCCATGAAACTGTGACAGCGAGTCCACGAGACACCCATGACAAAACGGATCTTCTCTTCGGGCACTAGCGACGAATCAAACACGACGTGTCACAACTCAGAAATTGGTGACTCCCGGATCAAACGTCAAGCAGCTCGGGTTATGGGGGCATTGTGTTGGGAATGTCCTGAAATCACACTTGTATTCACTCCAGTGATAGTTGTATTGTCGAGATTAGACATTCATATGATACTAGGTGGTCATGACGTTTTGCTAGAAACCAATGATGATCTATGTGTTATGAACTCATTGCTAGTATTATATGATCCTACAGGGTCACACACCTAAGCAAATTGGATTCACTTTCTGTGGGAATAATCATTAATGTAATGATCTAAATGATGTGTATTTGATGCACATTATTTTCGTGTTTTAAAGAGTGTGTCGATCGACACAAATGTGTAGTGTCGATCGACACGGGCCATTAACCGAAATAGTGATTTCGGTTTAACAACTTAATTGATTCTGATTCGGTTCAGGGATCAATTAGGTTTTCTCACATACCTATATATAGGATATGAGGCATGAAAATGTAAGTAGCCTTAGCTGATAGCCACCTCTGAAAACGCAGATTTCCTAAAATATCCGATTCCAGGCACTAGCATCCCTGCGGATTCCAATTTGTGTGGGTGTGGACCATCAATAGAGGCACAGCGATTAAAGTGCTAAAGATCTCGAATCCCTGTTCTAATTCCGCTTCAAAACTCCAGGTATATTCGAGATCCGTTCTATCAGATTATTCGTTTACAAACCCTAGATCCTAGGAAAAAGAATTGTCACTAGGGTTGATTAATAGAGATTAATCCGGTAAAACCTGAGAAAATCCTACACATGGCTTGGGTTACAGAGACATAGCTCAGGTCACGGCAACACCGTTTGGGTTACGATAGCACAATTCAAGCAGATCAAGCAGATCGGCGTATGAACGGCTCGTAGACTATTTGCCAACAACCCAGCTAATTCGTCGGAAGACTTGATGACGCGGCGGCGCCGTGAATCTTAGTCGCCGTCGTCTGCCAATAAAAAAAAATACCAAGCCTAACAACGGCATTACAGTGAATGACCTGATACTTTCCGCGGTACGCCTCATGGAAAAATAAATTAATCATCCAATTTATGTGTATCTATATACATAACACTTAGAAACGCCTATATTTCAGCCACGCCACAGTGCGACGATTTTCATCACATCTAACGGCTCGGAAGATACACTAACGAAACTGACCAAATCAGAAACTCGAATCCTAAACCCGGGGTGACAATTAGAACAATTTCTTCTTTCTAATCTTAAACCTTTACTAATATCTCTGCCATACAATCACGGATAACTCTGTGCTGGGGGGTTAACTATAGGGGTCGGTTTTCACCCCTTGAAGATCAACATACGAAAATGATTAAGTCTGGATATAGGAAAGCACCCGCAAACGCCTAGGATCCATGAGCCGGTTAGAAGACCTAAAAACGACATGTGATACTGAAGCAAACCGGATGAACCAACGTGAAGATAGTGGATCTCAGCTTAACATGACAATTCAATATAATCCATATAATTGGGCTGAGCCGAATCATAGGTGGGCTGAACTGTTGATGGGCCCGTTGACCTAAGGAGTGCAGCTCAAGCAAAAACCATAGCCAACTTAGAACACTATATATATCATTATATCATCCCCATTAGAAGGAGATCACAAATTCTTAGCACAAAACCCTTTACTCTTGTACGCTTTTACAGCTACACAGCTAATAAAAATCCTCTAATCTACTTTTGTTCTTGTAATTTCTAACTAGAAGTTTTACAGCTCTTCTGCAAACCCAGTAAATTCAATTCTAGGAATCCAGCTCCCACAGTATCCTATGGATGGAGGGCACTATGAGAGGAAGATAAGTCCACAAACTTGGCCTTGGATAAATCGTAGGGGATGAAAACGATATTAACGTGTGGTCTCATCCGTGGTTATCAATTGACTCTCCTCAACGTCATGGTGGACCAACCATACGAGACTCACTCTCCCTAAAAGTTAAGCATATGATTCACCCTAGCTCAAGTTCATGAAATGTGGAACGCATAAGACTAAATTTACCACATTATAAAGATAAAATTAACAAGATTGTTCTTTGATATTTCCCTTTGAAAGACTTTCTTGTGTGGTTAACTGTGAAATCAAGACTTTATTCTACCAAATCAAGCTATGCGTTAACTAATATCAACAAGTTAGAGGCATCCCAACTGCCCCAAAGTTGAAATTTCTCCTCTAGAATTGAAAAGCATAGCAATTGCGGTAGGAGTCAATCTCACGGTTAGAGGCATCGCAACACTAGCCGCTACAAACGTTGGGATGCTTTGGAATATGAATTACACATTGTCTTCTCGTGCCCTTCTGCTTCAGGTGCTTAGGAAGTTTCTTCCACCTTACTCTAATATGTAATAACGATAACGTCTCCCTTGTCTCAATTTCCTTCGAACCATGCGGTGAAAACAAATCTTCCTCCTTCGGGTCAATTGAAAGGGGATCACGAATTGTATCCTTGGTTTTGTTGGCATCTTTAGAAGGCAAGAAACCAACTTTTGTTTGAAAATCACAGCTTCATAGAACAAGAGGTAGTTAAAAAATGATAGTCGAGGCTAGAATGTGGCAGGAAGCTCAATTGTCCATTCGGCATGCACAACCAACCAAAAGAATATGCGTCCCTTGATATAATTTGTTGTCCACGGCTTTGTTGATGCAGCTTGGATCACATCTGACAAAATTAGCTTTCCGACGCTACAGTTCTGACGGATGGAATTAGTGTTATATTCATCGGTAAAGGTCAATTATGACGGATTTATGACGTTTTTGGCCGTCGGAGTTTCCTTGTTTTCTTGTAGTGATCCTCTCTTCAATGTAGAATTGGATGGTGCTTCACGGACTCATCTATGAAGATCTTTCTCCAAGCTTCTGAAACTCACCACTTGGTCTCCTTTGTTTTAGTGGCAGAATGTATGACCATTAAAACTGCTATAATTGTCGTCATGAATGTTGGATTTCGAAAAAAAAATTGTTGACGGATTCAATCTCTCTTGTCACGTTACTCAATTCGAAGAACTTGATCAATGAGTTGAAATCTCTACTCCACGACATTCGTAGTCTAAGTACAGATTTTACATCTATCATTTATATTTTTATTGCGCATTTGACAAATGTTACAACACCCCGACCACCCTATCAATGGGCTCCACGTCCACTCTCGGCCCGTGGGCCCACACTCCCCGACGGTCGGTGAGTTAGTCCGGGAGGCTCGGAAGTCATGTTTACTGACCTTGCAAATCACCACGTGGTATTTTCTCGTGTTTTGACCTCACTCACACGGTACTGCAAATAACTTCCCAGTAGGTCACCATCCTCAAACTACTGCAGCTTAAACACGCTTAACTCTAAAGTTCTCTCAAGACTTGTGACCGAAAAGATAAGTGCACTTTAGTGATATAGGTAGCCAAATCAATTCTTTTAAGCCTCTCCGCATATACCGCATATACTATATATGCACTAAAACCGGGGTGTCACAGTTACCGCCGTTGCTTTAGCTAAGAATGGTCTTGTATCTTTGAACGATTCCTCCATTGTTGGAGTCTAGTTTCCTTTATAAAAATTTATTTGAACAAAAAAAAAAGTTGGAATTGAATGATTTATAGTTTCGTCGTAAAATAGTTGCACAAAAATTATATAATGTGGTACATCATAATGGTATATAACCATATAATGATATATAATGTGGTATAGCATTATGATATAATTAACATATTAAAAATATAATTTCTTACATCTAATATATTATGTCATAGTAACATATATCATGAAATATACCACATAACATGTTATTTACTATATAACATGAAATACCATACTAATCTTTGACATATTATATCATATATAATATCATATCTATCATGTTACATATATCTTCATAATATACAATATGTATAATAATAACATGGTATGGCATGCTGTATTTGATATAACATGTTATACTATACAAATATATTAGACGACTCTCCGCGTTTTATGCAGATTAGTATTTTTTAAAAATCAAATAAAATTGAAAAATTTATCTAGATCATATGTATATTCATGAATCAAAACGACGCAAGGAGTCATTACGCAACAAATATCTAAATCAATATCTCAATGTCTTTTCAAGATCATGATTACATGTAGAATTTAGATTTATTTACTGGGATTATTGCATGAAATATACCTCTTTTCATTTTTAATGCAAAACTACACCCCTATTGTGAAAACTTGCAAAACTACTCTAAAGGGGTAGTGAAATTACAGTTAGAGCCTTAATGAACAAACAATAAAACTGTAGCCGCAATGACCGTTCTATCCTTTTGGAAGTCTTCGTTGGAGATTTACACCACAAGTCTACAATGAAATATGGAAGTCTACATCGTAATTATTTAGTAAATTTAAATCTATAATTACATAAAAAGTAATTTGACCATAAAATCTTTTGAATAATTAAACTAAATGAAATTGTGATGTTTGAAAAATAAAAGTTCACCAAATTAGCATAAAGTAAAAAAAAAAGACAAATTAGAATGAAAAAGTCTACATTTTAGAAGTATGCAACGAAATATGGAAGTCTACATCGTAATTATTTAGTAAATTTAAATCTATAAATACATAAAAAAATAATTTTACCATAAAATCTCTTGGATAATTAAACTAAATGCAATTGTGATGTTTGAAAAATAAAAGTTCACCAAATTAGCATAAAGTACAAAAAAAAACAAATTGGAATGAAAAAGTCTACATTTTGGAAGTCTACATCGACATATGGAAGTTTATATCGTAATTATTTAGTAAATTTAAATCTATAAATACATAAAAAATAATTTGACCATAAAATCTTTTGAATAATTAAACTAAATGCAATTCTGATGTTTGAAAAATAAAAGTTCACCAAATTAGCATAAAGTACATCAAAAGACAAATTGAAATGAAAAAGTCTACATTTTAGAAGTCTGCAACGAAATATGGAAATCTACATCGTAATTATTTAGTAAATGTAAATCTATAAATACATAAAAAATTAATTTAACCATAAAATCTTTTGGATAATTAATCTTAATGCAATTGTGATGTTTTAAAAATAAAAGTTCACCAAATTAGCATAAAGTAAAAAAAAAGACAAATTATAATGAAAATGAATGAATGAACTACATACTATCATAGATGAAATACTATATTTCATCACTTTACATTGTGAAGTTTTGTGACAATGTGGGGACATGGTATTCGTTATTGTTTTGTATTATGTATGTATAGTCTTTATGATTGTATGATTGTCACGGATTTACGTTTTAGAGATTTGTGTTACATGATTCATGGTTTATAATGAACAACTTATAAGAAGTTTAGGGTTTGATTATGAGAGTTGAATTCACTACGAGGGATGTAAAATCTTGAATATTATGAGTCATGGACATTAGTTTGTGGGCTTATGGGTTAAAAATATGGGAAATAGATTGACATTACATTTTGAAAACATGTTTTTACCTTTAGGGTTGCATTTAAAGTTCATAATATCAAGATTTTAAATGTCAAATTTTGCCAAAAAATATAAAATTATTAATATATCAAATGTTTAATTGATCAATAATAGATTTAATTAACAGTTATGAATAATCTAAAGGAAAAAGTCGATTTTTGTTTTGAATTGTAGACTTCCATTGTAGCATATTTCACATATGCAAACTTCTATTTTAGACTTCCAGTCGATCTAGTGTTTGAATTGCATACTTCTATTGTACACTTCCATTGTAGACTTCCAGTTGCGTTTAGTGTTTCATTTTAGAATATAGGGTTTCGTAGACATCCATATGGAAGTCTACCTAACCGAAAAATAATTAACCTAACCGGATGTCTACTTAACCAGAATTTTGTTTTAACCTAACCAAATGTTTTAGTTTCCATATATAAGCAACTTTTTCAATGAAAACCCTAATTTTTTTTTTTCAACCCTAGCATCCTAACTTTTTCTCTTTTCTCACGTTTTTAGAGAGATTTTTGAGGATTTTTTGCCCAAGCCCTATCTTCTTCAGTTCTCCACCGATTTGAACACTTTGGGTCTAATCCATACGAAATCTCGTCCTCTTTTTTATTCTAGCAACTAATTTCACTTTCAACAAAGGTATGTGCCTCAATTTTCACTTTTTCTATTCGTCAACCATTATAAAGATTTGAAATTTAGATGTGTTTCTTCATTATTGGTTGAGTTTGTGTCATTCTATGCATTTTAAGATGATTTTGCACATACTTCTCTTCTCTCACTTCTGATTCCTAAATTTTTGCTTCCTTTGTTTTGCAAATCTAGAGATATGAAAGGTTGTGAAACTGAATGGAAGAACACCGATGAACGAGAAAATCTCAATCCTTAACACATTCGCAAATCTCAGATCTTTGGTGAGTTTTTTTCATGTGTTGCTTATTATGTCATTTCAAACTCTTCAATCTCCTCTAGATCTAGTTTGTTGTATGCTTTTTAGATAATTTGATTTTGTTTGTGTTTCTTAGGTTACAGAAGTCTACACAGGAAGTCTACACGGGAAGTCAACTAACCTTAATTTTTGTCTCCATATATAAGCAAGTTTTTCAATGGAAACCCTAATTTTTATTTTCAACCCTAGCCTCCTAACTTTTTCTCTCTTCTCACGTTTTTAGAGAGATTTTTGAGGAATTTTTGCCCAAGTCCTATCTTCTTCAATTCTCAACCGATTTGAACAATTTTTGGGTCTATTACATACGAAATCTCGTCCTCTTTCTGATTCTAGCAACTAATTTCACTTTCAACAAAGGTATGTGACTCTATTTTCACTTTTTCAGTTCGTTAACCATGTTAAATGTTTGAAATTTGGATGTGTTGGTTCATTATTGGTTGAGTTTGTGATTCCTCAACTTTTGTTTTCTTTGTTTTGTAGATCTAGAGATATGAAAGGTGGTGAAACTGAATGGAAGAACACCGATGAACAAGAAAATCTCAATCCATAACACATTCGCAAATCTCAGATCTTTGGTGAGTTTTCTTCATGTGTTGCTTATTATGTCCTTTCAAACTCTTCAATCTCCACTAGATCTAGTCCGTTGTATGCTTTTTAGATGATTTGATTTTATTTGTGTTTCTTAGGTTACAGAAGTCTACACAGGAAATATACACGGGAAGTCCACTAACCCTAATTTTTGTCTCCATATATAAGCAAGTTTTTCAATGAAAACCTTAATTTTTATTTTCAGCCCTAGCCTCCTAACTTTTTCTCTCTTCTCATGTTTTTAGAGAGATTTTTGAGGAATTTTTGCCTAAGCCTTATCTTCTTCAATTCTCCACCGATTTGAACAATTTTTAGGTCTATTCCATACGAAATCTCGTCCTCTTTCTGATTCTAGCAACTAATTTCACTTTCAACAAAGGTATGTGCCTCTATTTTCACTTTTTTCAGTTCGTCAACCATGTTAAAGGTTTGAAATTTGGATGTGTTGCTTCATTATTGGTTGAGTTTGTGATTCCTCAACTTTTGTTTCCTTTGTTTTGTAGATCTAGAGATATGAAAGATGGTGAAACGGAATGGAAGAACACCGATGAACGAGAAAATCTCAATCCTTAACACATTCGCAAATTTCAGATCTTTGGTGAGTTTTTCCTCATTTTTTGCTTATTATGAAAACAAAATCTTAAAAAGCTATATTTGTTCCTTCAAACTCTTCGATCGCCACTAGATCTAGTCCGTTGTATGCTTTCTTTTATGATTTGATTTTTTTGTGTTTCTCAGGTTACAGAAGCCTACACGGGAAGTCTACTTACGGAAGTCTACACGGGAAGTCTACTTACGGAAGTCTACACGGGAAGTCTACTTACGAAAGTGTACTATTCAATTTGATTCATTCACCACTCCCTACTATCACACTATGTGCTATCTATTTTTAGTCTTTTAGTTTTGTTTAAGGTTTATGGAGTTTGATTAAATTTATTTGTATTATTATTTTGTTTCAGGTGAAGGTTGGTTCAATCTCTGACAATATGTTGATATGCGACGACCCGCAATACGCAAGAAGCATGGTGGATGAAGCACTAAAAGCAGCATTGTGAAAAAGATTTTGAGGCTAAAGATGTGAAAGAGAGTTTCTTTGTTGTATCATTGTATGAATGATATAAAATTTTGATATTCCGATGATAATTTTTGATAACACCGAATCAAATTTTTGTTTCCAAATATTTCGTTGATAAGTTTTGATAACACCGAATCAAATTTTATTTTTGTTTCAAAAATTATCAGTGGCTTAGTAACTTAGCAAGTAATATAAAAAACGTAAACAAACACTTGTTTCTACAAATTAGCTAAGTGCTAACCAAGCAAGATCAATTTATTCCACAAATGAGCTAAGTTTTTAAATTATTCAATTTTAAATTAGGTTAAAATTTGGCGGCAATTTAAAAGAACTAAATTTGGCGGTAATTTAAAAAAGTATGGCAATAATTTAAAAGAAGTAAATTTGGCGGCAATTTTAAAAAAGTATGGCGACAATTTAAAAGAAGTAAAAATTTAAATTAGGTTTAAAAGAAGTCTACAAGGGAAGTCCACAAGGGAAGTCCACAGCTGAACTCTACATAATAATACAAAAAGAATTGTCATATTTAACGAATAAGTTGCAATAGCCTTACATGCAAATCTTATAACTAAACATGTCCAAAGTATAGAAAATAACTATTATAACTCAAGTGTAGGAAAAAAGATTTTCGAAAAATAATGTCCAAATCTATAAAAATGCGTTTTAGTGTTTTTGTACAATGTAGACTTCCGTTTTTGTCCGTAGACTTCCCGTGTAAACTTCCAATCAGTCGCTGGAAGTCTACGTTGAATGAGCTAACTAGTCACCAAATGAAAAAAATTAGATTTACCCCATAATATTCAGTTCTATACAAGTCAAACTTACACAGATGATAGAGAAATAGGTACCACACATTTCAGAACAAAAAAAACTTCAAATATCTTCCTATGATGACATATAATTAGGTTTTAAAAAAGACTGTGTATTGTAGACTTCCTCTGTAGAATTCCGTTTTTGTCCGTAGACTTCCCGTGTAGACTTCCAATATGTCGCTGGAAATCTACCTTGAATGAGCTAACTAGTCATCAAATGAAAAAATTAGATTTTTACCCCATAAATATTAGTCTTAAACATGTCAAACTTACACAGATGATAAAGAAATAGGTACCACACATATGAGGACAAAAAAACAAGAAATCTTTTTCTAAAATGACATATAATTAGGTTTTAAAAAAGAATGTGTATTATAGACTTCCTCTGTAGACTTTCGATTTTGGCTGTAGACTTTCCGTGTAGACTTCCAATCTGTCGCTGGAAGTCTACGTTGAATGAGCTAACTAGTCACCAAATGAAAAAACTAGATTTAACCAATAAATATTAGTCTTAAACATGAAAGACTTACACAGATGATAGAGAAATAGGTACCACACATGTGAGAACAAAAAAACAAGAAATCTCTTTCTAGAATGACATATAATTAGGTTTAAAAAAAAACTGTGTATTGTAGACTTCCTCTGTACACTTCCGATTTTGTCCGTAGATTTCCCGTGTAGACTTTCAATTACTCGCTGGAAGTCTACGTTGAATGAGCTACCTAGTTACCAATTGAAAAATTTAGATTTACCCCATAAATATTAGTTTTAAACATGTCAAACTTACACAAATGATAGAGAAATAAGTACCAAACATGTGAGAACAAAAAAACATGCAATCTCTTTCTAGAATTACATATAATTAGATTTTAAAAAAGACTGTGTATTGTAGGCTTCCTCTATAGACTTTCGTTTTTGTCCATAGACTTCCCGTGTAGACTTCCAATCAGTCGCTGGAAGTCTACAAAGGGGTACTTTTGCATTTTAGGCAAACGCTTTGCAGACATCCATGGAAGTCTGCACAACCGTAGACTTTCCAGGAAGTCTGCAAAGGGTAGTTTTGCATTTGACCAGAGGTTTGACTTTTTTTTAGTTTTGCATTTGACCAGATTTTGACTTTTTCCAGGGAAGTCTGCAAAGAAAAGTAGACTTCCTAGGAAGTCTGCACAGAAAAGTATACTTCCTAGGAAGTCTGCAACATTTATCGACATCCGTACAGGGCAGTTTTGCAATTGCAAATTTTTTTCGGAAGTCTGCAAATGGAAAGTGAACTTCCTAGGAAGTCTGCAAAAAAAATGGGATAGTTTTGCATTTGACCAAATTCGTAGACTTTAGTAGTAGACTTCCCTGGAAGTCTACACTGTTTATCTACACTTTCTGGAAGTCTACAAATATTAGTCAAATTTTTACTTTTTGAACAAATGCTAAACTACTTCTTTTTCTGTGCAAACTTCCCTGGAAGTCTACTTTCCGATTTCCAAATGAAAAACAACCCTTACGTTTTGGGAGACTTTCAGGGAAGTCTACACAAAAAGGTCAAACATGTGGTCAAATGCAAAACTAACCCTGCCTACGTGGCACTGTTTTTTTTTTCCAAAGGAATCATGCAGACTTCCCTGGAACTCTATTTCGTATTTTTTTCATAAATGGTCAAATGAAAATCTGCCATCTTTGTTGACTTGCAGACTTCCTGGAAGTCTACACGGAAAAAAAAGAGTTAGTTTACAATCTCGAAGGTACATCAATCAGTGATTTTGCGGGCTGATTTCCCGTCATTATAGAAGGACCCACGAAACGATTAACATACCTTTGGAAAGCCCCGACTCTCAGCTTTCTAGTGATACCAAGTTAATTTCCATCGGAACTTCTAGTAGAAAGTTATCGTTGTTTCAGTACATTGCGATATTCTAGATCTGAAATTTTGATTTTGTAAATTTCAGTTCTTTTTCATACGTTGAGCTCGTATTTCGCTTCCTCCACCACCGGATTGAATAATTCACGGTCTCGTAAAGAAAGATTTATGAAAAATCAACACGTTTTTGATTAATTATGGATGAAATTGTAGATGGGAAGAAAGGAAATAAGTAATAAGGATTATGGAAGAACATTAAGATCTCGAAAATTAGTTGTTGAGCCATTATGAGCTCGAAATTGGTTGTTCATGGTGGTTGAAAAACTGAAGAAGATGACATTACGGAAATATTTTGATTTATGTAGGATTGTTGAGACTTTTCATCTTTGATTAGAAGTCTACATAACAAAAAAGGAAGTCTACATAATGGCAGTTTTGTAAATATATGAACTGTTTAGTTGCAAAGACTCAAAAAATAGAATAGAGAGAAAGAGGGGTGTAGTTTTGTATTTGACCAAGAAAAAAAGGTGTAGTTTAGAAAAGTTCTCTTATTTATTTTGAATTTGATTATTTAATTTTTTTGTTAATATTTTATTATTATTAGTTTCGTTTGATAAAGAATAATTTAAGAGAACAATAAATATTAACTCCATCTCATAGATTTTGGGAGTAATATATTTAGATAGTATTATACACTGAAATGTTTCTATAGAATAAAAAGAAAATTGTTCCTTCAAGATCACGATTACATGTAAAATTTAGATTTATTTATTTATTTTGAATTTAGGTGTATTATTTGGTGTTAATTTTTTTTTTTTATTATTATTTTTGTTTGATAAAGAATAACTGAAGGGAACAAAAATATTAAATCCATCTCATAGACTATGGGAGGAATATATTTAGACAGTATTATTTAAGAAAAAATTAATATCGAGTAAAAAGAAAATTGTTGTAATATTATATTTTCATCAAATGATATTTTTGCTTCTTGAATTTGAATTACTTTTATTTCATACAGAAAAAGAATTAGTTCTTTTGATATTTTGTAGCTGATATATTGTCAAGAGAATGCGTAAACGTTTTGATTTGAATATAATTTTATTCATTATGGTGATTATTGTTTGTAATTTTAATTAATTGGTAATCTAACTTTCCTCAAAATTGTATATGTCCGAAAGCAAAATTAGTAAAGATTTTATTGTTGATAATCACGAACGAATTGTATAAGTAATAAATAGTTATTGATTTGTCATATCATAAGACTTTTTGTGAGAGTGATGCAATGTCATATTTATTTGGAGAAATTTTGAGTTATGACACTATTGGCCTGCAACTTTTCAATTATGCCACTGTTTTAAAATTATTATCAGCGTGCCACTGTTCATTGACTAAATGAAGAAAAAAAACAAATCTCACTTTCTTTCTTATCTCTCTCACGCTCATCTCCCAGATCCAATTTTTTCTCTCATCCAAATTTCGTTTTTTTCTCTCTCTCTCTACCAGATCGCCATCACGTGGGTAGGGTTTTGTATTTACATTATAAAAATTTAAAAAAATCTTATAAAACTGTTAAAAAAATTATAATATTTTTAAAAGGTTTAGTAAAACTGTTAAAAAAACCTTATAAAACTAATTAAAAACCGTGTAAAACTGTTTATAATGTTTTTGTATAGTTTTATTAGGTTTTTGTAAAGTTTTATGAGGTTTTAAACAGTTTTATAAGGTTTTTAAACAATCTTATAAACTTTTTAAAAACCTTTTAAAAACATTATGAATTATTTAACTGTTTAGGTTTTAATGACATGTAAAAAAGTCTTCTAAAACTATTTAAAAACTTTATAAAAACGGGAAAACCCTAAAAATAACCAAAACCCAAATTTGACCAAAAAACCAACCAAACCCCAGATCTGACCAAAAAATAACCAAAACCCATATCTGAACAAAAATTGAATCAAAAGCTCAAATTTGAAACCCAAATCGAATAGAAAGCTTACATTCGTGACCAAAATCCAATCAAAAACTCAAATTTGTAACCAAAATCGAATTTAAAAAACAAAATTCGTGGATTAAACATGTTCTTCTTCTTCCTTCTTCGTTTTGCCTTTACATTATAAAACTTTTTAAAAAATCTTATAAAATTGTTAAAAAAAATTATAATGTTTTTAAAAGGTTTAGTAAAACTGTTAAAAAAACCTTATAAAACTATTTAAAAACCGTGTAAAGCTATTTATAAGGTTTTTGTATAGTTTTATAAGGTTTTTGGAAAAGTTTTATAAGGTTTTAAACAGGTTTATAAGGTTTTTAAACAATCTTATAAACTTTTTAAAAACCTTAAAAACCTTTTAAAAACCTTATGAATTATTTAACTGTTTAAGTTTTAATGACATGTAAAAAAGTCTTATAAAACTGTTTAAAACATTATAAAAACGTGAAAATCCTAAAGTAACCAAAACCCAGATCTGACCAAAAAATAACCAAAGCCCAGATCTGAACAAAAATTGAATCAAAAGCTCAAATTTGTAACCCAAATCGAATAGAAAGCTTAGATTCGTGACAAAAATCCAATCAAAAACTCAAATGTGTAACCAAAATCGAATTTAAAAAACAAAATTCATGGATTAAACCTTTTCTTCTTCTTCCTTCTTCGTATTCTTCTTCGTCGTCGTCTTCTTCTTCTTCTTCTTCTTCTTCCAATTCAAGAAATCAAAATCGATTTAAGGAATTTCCATAAATTTACATGGACGAAAGAGAATCGAAAATTCTAGATCTATCCTCGCTGCGTTTGCGTCCAATAGAGTCAAAGAGAGAATCGAAAACTCTAGATCCATAACCCAAATCCGATTTGCAATTTCAAAGAAGAGAATTTTGTAAGAGAAAAAAATTTGGATTTGGGAGATGAGCGTGAGAGAGATGAGAGAGAAAGTGAGATTTTTTTTTTTCCATTAAGTCAATGAACAGTGGCACGCTCGTAATGATTTTGTGAACAGTGGCATATTTGATTAAATTTTTGCCATGTGTAGCATATTTGCAATTGCCCCATTTATTTGTTTGCCATGTCATATATTTTTTTTTGTAAGAGTGAATATGGAGAAGACACATACATAAACTCTCATTAATCACCTCTCTAATAATATATAGGGGATTTGTAATTTTAATTAATTGGTAATCTAATATTTTCTGAAAATTGTATATGTCTGAAAGCAAAATTAGTAAAGATTTTGTTGTTGATAATCACGAACGACTTTTATAAGTAATAAATAGTTATTGATTTGTCATATCATAAGAATTTTTGTGAGAGTGATGCTATGTCATATTTCTTTGTTTGCCATATCATATTTCTTTGTGTGAGAGAGAATATGGAGAAGACACATAAGCAAACTATCATAAATCACCTCTCTAATAAAATATAGGGGATTAGTATGAAACATATATTATGATGTTTTATTTAAACATAATACGGATAATTTTGTAACGCTCGCAACCCAAAAATGTGTATTTTTGGGGGGTGTCGATCGACACAAGGTGTGTGTCGATCGATACCAAGTTTCTTGAACCGGGTCGGTTCGTTTTATTCTTTTATATTATTTTTGGTTGTTTATTCTTTGACACTTATACGTGAAGACCCAAATATTACTTCTATTACGTTACAAAAGGCAAACTCTCTCTGAAAAGATAACATGTGTATTTAGCAAAAAACCCTAGAGAGCCTCTCTCTCTCCCAGGCACACCGACCGAGGTAGCCGTCGAAGAAGCTCTCCCACCATATCGGACCTCCTCCTCCGCTGCTCTCCTCCGCCGCTCTCCTCCTCCTTTTGCTTCTGCTCGCCCATGGAAGCTCTGGTAGCAGATCTATCTCCACCTTCTGAGCCCCTAGACCCGGGTATCGTTGCATCACGGGTTTCTGACTCTCTGCGCCATGTAATTCATCTGAAACCATCACCATCTGCTCCTCCCGACCCGCATCTCTTCCTGTTAACAAATTGCTTCGATGGCTCTGATGAATCTTCTCAAAAATTCGCAGATCAATTCTAATTTGAAAGTAGAGACCTTCACTGGTGTTCACAACCGCAGCAACATTGCTTCCCCTAATCCTCGGCAAGACCATGTTGCTTCATTAATGGGCAGGTGGAAGATGTTATTGTTGGGCCTCTCAAGCCCAATAAGGTACAAAAACCCCTTCTCATTAGTTTCAGCTATTATGGGTTTAATGATAAAGCCCAGTAAGATATATAGATTAGGATCTGAATTTTTCAACCGGAATGTTCCTCCGGCAAAGGGTGGTGACTTGGGTACACCGTTAAATTGCTCGCCGATGAGTCACATATGCTACATTGTATTTCAGTACCACGTTGTCCATAGAGATAATGGCATGTTTAGTCTTTGTGGATTCTTAAGGACCCTAGGTATGTTATCAATTCCTTTTGGTACAAAATTGAAGGGTCATTATAGGTTCCATTTCATGTTCTTTGGCTGGACCATGGTTTACCCGACCAAGAAGATTGTCGTAAATCCAAAACCAAGAGGGTTATGATGGCTTAATCAAGAGAGTAAATCCATAACTGCGGTGGTTATGGTGGCTAAATACATTGAAGGTATGTGATACTTCTAGTAACGCGTCTTGGCATGCACCTGAAACACAAAACAAAAAGAAAATAGTTAGTAGATTAAAAACAAAAATAAAAACTTAGTCGAAATTCTACTAATTGAAATTCTAATGGTGAATTCAATTCCCCGGCAACGGCGCCAAAATTTGATATGCTCAAATTTAACCCTGAGCTACTCTCTCAAATTAAGAGATCGTATAGTACTTAGGGATCGAATCCACAGGGAAAGAATCACACAATAAAGTTCCAAATTCAAATTAAGCTAAGAGAAATATGATGAATGTAAATTAAGCAATTAAAACTAAACAGATGATGATTAAGGTTGTTTTAAATTCAATAAAACGAAGCGCTAGGCATCGGGTAATTCGCAAGCATGACTTTAAATCGAAGCACTAAATTACTGTTGGGATATTTATTAGGAAACGTTCTAGAACTCGAAAACGATTGTAAAACTAATCAACTTTCGTTGCAAAAGCTATCTATGATTAAATCCTAGAAAACCAAATTTTTTTGTGAGTTCTTATAAAATTAATCAAGCGTTAACGAGTAGTTTTGATTTGTTCACAAAATTACTAAGCCAAATTTCTTTGCGAATAATAATTTTGCTCACCTATGATATTAATCCAGATAACTAACAATGCTTTCGCATCTATCAATTAACCTATGATATCTAAATCAGGGTTATCAATCCTAAAGCATAATTAAAACTAACAAGGTGAAAAACACAAATTAGATTTATCCCAACAGTAATAAAGTTCTTTACAATTTATCATCAACCTTTGAAAAGCCCTAAACCTAACTAATAGATTACTCAGACATAATAATTGAAACAAGCATAATAAATGAATAATACTGCTTTAAAGAGATAGAGTAAGAGATACAAAAGGGTTCCAAGAAATCTCTGAAAAGAGTCTGAACTTGTCTCCCTAAAAACTCTGAAATCAATCTCTTGTTAGGTCTTAGTAGAATAAAAGCATAGCCTAAAACAATGGCTTAGAAAACATATATATAAAGTCTAAAAACGGATTGGGCCGAACTTGTAATTTAATGGAACTTCTCGGCAAAAAGGGAAAATCTTCAAACTTGTTCTTTTTGCTTGTCAAGATAGGGTGTCGATCGACACCAAGACTGGATTTCCAATCCGACTTGAAATCTTCAATAGCTCATTCCTATTTGCTCCAAAATGCTCCAAATCTACAAGTTATGCTCCAGTTGCCTCTAAACCTGTAAAGACTCTAAAACACTATGAAAACACCGAAAAGACGCTAAAAACGGACTTATATCATGGCTAAAAACGGGTAAAAACCATGATATATCAACTCCCCCAGACTTAGCTTTTTGCTTGTCCCTAAGCAAAGCAGATGAAATCACTCCTTTATGAACCACATACCTGCAAAGCCATTCCGGTAATATTTCGATGTGTCCCTAAAAGCTTAGCAGTCCTCCAGATTGATTCCAAACTCCTTAGAAAATCTCAGACTTTCAGTCGCAAAGGTGTGGTCTCATCGAGGGAATATCGATCGCTGAACCTTCTAGATTCTTTCACTTCCTTGAACAATTTCCTGCGTTTCACCCTCTCTCTTCCCTCCGAAACTGTATCCAATTAAGGATTTCAAAGAGATGCAATGCCCTTTACTGATGATGATGATTTTTTTTTTTTAAACTGACTTTCGGACTTGCATTTTTCTGTAGACTTTTTATTTCCTTGGCATCTCTACGACTTCACTAGATCAGCGCTCACTACTATTGTTCTTGTGGAGACAGGGTTATGAGGCTTTTTCTTTTTGATCTAGGACAGTTATATTCGTCATTTGGGAAGAAGATTCAAGAGCGGTCCGTCCTCGCTTTCAAGTGTTTGGAAGCCGAATCAAGTCTTGCGATTACCAACGCCCTTGACAAGAGATTTAGAGTCGATTAAGGGCGGGGTCTGCAACATCTTTTCTGGCGTTATCCAGAAATCTGAACTCGCTCCGTTAAACCGATCCAGTTACCCACCTAATAAAACCAACCAACTTGCATTGGTAATGGTCCTTGAATGCTGCTCAAAGCAAGTTATTAGGGGAGTTTCGACCCGAATAAAAACATAAAAATTGGACTGACTCAATAAAAACTCAAAATAAAACATAAAAGTTAGCGACTACCTCCCCCAGACTTAAACAACACTGTCCCCAGTGTCATCAAAGTCAGAAATTGGTAAAACAAATAATATCAAACGGAAAAATGTTGAAAACAAATGAGAATCGTGTTACTAATTGGGGTGTTGATCGACACCAGGTCTGAAAATCCGAAAATTTTTCACCAAATTCTGTCTCTGGAAAATGTCAACGTGCTCGTTATAGTTAAGTTGGTCTCTCAAGGTTAGCACTGTTAGACACTCAAAGAAAACATAATCAAACGCAACTGAATAACATAATATCATAAGTTCAACAAAGTACTGAAACAGAAACAAACTAACTCAATATAAATCAAAAGCTGACTCAAAGGAAAAATAAAATAAAAGAGATAAGAAAAAGAAACATAAAACCGGGATAAAATGGAGAAAGTGAAAGAACTAGGCATCCTCTTCCTCTGATGCAGATGGAGTAGCAACAAGAGATGGTGAACGTGGGTGGACACAATCACAGCTAGACATTAGTGAAAGAGCATCCAAATCCTCTTCAAGGCTGAAGTATGGAACTGGTTAACCGCGGCCTGATCTGTGGGATCCTCAGGCTCTGATGGAAACTCAACCGGTGGGATCTCAGATGCAGCTGCAGAAGAACTTGCCCCTCGAGTAGACCGTATTGGTTGCCTGTGACTTGTGGCACCGCTATGAAGTAATGTCTCGTCAGGCTCGAAAGATAGTACAGATGGATCAGGCTCGAAAGATAGTACAGATGGATCAGGCTCACTGGAAGCTAATGCTGGAATGGGCAACTTGACCAAATGTTGGACTCTAGAAGCATCACGGAAAACCTACATACGCTCTGGCTTAAACCCGGTAGCTCTGGTCAGATAAGCATTATCCATAGTACAAGGTACGCTCCGTGAGGTATAATCAGTGAAGTCAACATCACAGTAAGTAAAAATGGGAGTCAGAAGACTATCAATAGTGACTGCTTTGTTGCCGCGAGTCATAGTAAATGGTGTGCGCTGCAAAGACTGAAGATGAAGCGCAAAGACTCCTCCCATGTTGATACCAATGTCAAACACAAGCTCCCTCTCGATGTCTCTCCAAAGAGCAAGGTACAGTAAAACCAGCTCAGACTGTCGCATCTTGTTCTAATCATTACGACACAACAAATTTCCTGAGAAAATACGAGCCAAGAATCGTAGAGCAGGATGGTGAATGTCAGTCTGAGTAGAACTCTTGCTGTCGTAAACACCAGTACCAAAACATGACCAAAAGTCTCTCTGCCGAGGAAAATCTGTTGGAAGTGTCGAATATTGGTGGTCTGGCTCCTCAAACTCATAAATCTCGCAGAGCTGACGGAATGTAATCTTGTATCTGTGACCGCGAACCATAAAGCTCAGGAGACCATTCCGCGCCTGAGAGTTATGGTCATCTGAAGCCGCCTCTGTATAGAAAACGCGTAACGACGCGAAGAACTGTCTCACAAAATCACGTTACAAAGGATATTGCATGTACCCAATAAGACCCAAACCTGCATTCTTTACCAGACGCATAACCTCATCATGTATGCCAAGGCTCATCATAGTACTAACATCTACTATCCTCGTCGGACCAAGCTTCATTCGCTTCCATTCATTGTAGTACAAAGAGTTGTAATCATCCCAAACACCAGTAAGATTTCGACGCTCGACATCATCACTCGTAATAATCTCCATGGGTGTCTTATCCCATCTCCGGTTGACCTTTATCAGATCCTTTCGTGCTTTTTGGGCCAACCATTAATGGAATTTGGTCGCGGATTTGGATTCGTATCAGCGGTGGTAGAAGTAAAAGCAACTCCTATGTTCGTGCGTGGTCTCTTGTTTCCTCTTGAAGTCATCTGCAATCAATCACAAGAGAAAACAACCCCAAAAATCTGAGTTTTAGCAAAGAATTTGAAATCTGGAAGCTGGTGTCGATCGATACCATAGGTGGTGTCGATCGACACCGAGCAAAATCGAGCACAGTGAAGCAAATCAACAAATTCGATTTCAGTTTCCAAATGCAACATTGTTTTAGCACAGGCTCGGCAACAAAACAATCCAATTCGCAAGAACAAACTTCCAATTCGTTCATATAACCCCAATAGCACAAGTTCTATATGCAATTCATTTCATAAAATCAAACTCGATCTAAACATACAACTTGCTAAAGGAATAAACAACAGGGGTCGAAATTACTTCAAAACAACCTAAAGAGGCATGATTTGAACAATAATTGTGACAAAAGAAGCAAATTTCCGAATTACCATAACCCTAAATTCGGACTGAAACTTGCAAATTTTGGGTACATACCTTTGCAGATCGAACAAACGGATGCTAGAATTGAAATGAGAGTGAAAATCCGTATGGAATAGGCTTAAAATCGTCCAAATTGGTGAAGATTTGAGAAACTTAGGGTTTGAGCAAAATTTATCTTAAGTTTTTCTTTTAAATCGGGAATGAGAGAATGGGAAAGGAAAAACAGTTTTGGGTCTTTAAAAAAAATCTGACAAGGAGAAACCAAACCGATATGTAGAAGTTTTAAAATTAAACCGGTTTGATTCGGTTTTATTTAAAATCAGAAGACTTACCTGGGCAGGGTGTCGATCGACACTCCAGTTGGTGTCGGTCGACACCTCAGTGGATCGACCATGGTCAATCGATCTTCTGCTCCTCCGATTTTTTTTTTAACTCCTGATACACGTAAACTAAACGTAGTAGTCAATAAACAAATGAAAATAAAACTAAATAACTATACTTTCCAGTGGGTTGCCTCCCACTCAGCGCTCGTTTTCAGTCATTAGCTTGATTGTGTCGGGTTTAGGCGACGGGTGCATCATCCAGAGGAACAATGTGTCCTCCTGGAATCTCGGCTTTCGCCCAATAGTGTTTCACCCTTTGGCCATTGATTGTGAACTCCTTGCCTTCTGAACTGATCAGAACAACTGCTCCATGGAGCCTAACTTCCTTGATTGTAAAAGGACCAGACCAACGAGAACGTAATTTTCCAGGAAATAGATGTAAACGAGAGTTATATAGGAGTACCTGGTCATTTGGCTCGAAGTTCCTGGAGATGATCTTCTTATCAAGATACGCCTTAGTCCTCTCCTTGTATAACTTAGAGTTTTCGAAAGCGAGATGTCTTATCTCATCCAGTTCATTTAGTTGGATCAAACGCTTTTCTGCAGCCGGCTTGTAGTCAAAATTCATCTGTTTAACTGCCCATGCTGCCTTGTGCTCAAGCTCCACTGGAAGGCGACAAGCTTTCCCATAAAGCAGATAAAACGGCGTTGTTCCCAAAGGAGTTTTGTAAGCTGTCCTGTAAGCCCAAATCGCGTTATCCAGCTTTGTTGACCAATCCTTCCTTGTAACTCCCACTGTCTTCTCTAAGATCTCCTTGATTTGTCGATTTGAAACTTTGACTTGACCACTTGTTTGTGGATGATAGGGAGAAGCCACTCGATGTTGAACACCATACTTGCTGAGCAGGTTAGCAAACACTTTATTGATAAAGTGTGGACCACCGTCACTGATTACTATCCTAGGCACTCCAAATCGAGGGAAAATGATGGTCTTAAACAGCTTAAGAACCACCGCAGAATCATTCTTAGGACTAGCAATCGCCTCTACCCACTTGGAGACATAATCCACTGCGACAAGAATATACTTGTTCCCATAAGACGGTGGGAAGGGACCCATGAAATCAATTCCCCAACAATCAAAGACTTCAACCTCAAGGATGAAGTTTTGTGGCATCTCATGTCGCTTGCTGATCTTCCCTCTTCTCTGACAAGCATCACACTTAGAGATAAAAGTGTGAGCATCCTTAAACATTGTAGGCCACCAAAATCCTGCTTGTAGAACCTTAGTGACCGTCTTGAACGTAGCAAAGTGACCTGCATATTCTGAACCATGACAATGAAATAGCACATCTTGAACCTCAGCCTCTGCAATGCACCTTCTGTAGATCCCATCTGAACAATGCTTGTAAAGATAAGGCTCATCCTAATAGTACCTTCTAAGCTCCCGCATGAACCTCTTCTTCTCATATCCTTTAAGATCAGTAGGCACATCCTCTGCAGCTAAGTAGTTGGGCATATAGGCATACCAAGGTCTGTTTGACATCGTGACAGCAAAGACAAGTTCGTGGAAAAACTTGTTGATGATTTTTGGAAGTTTTACCAAGCTCTGGACCTGGTGTCGATCGACACTGATGATGGTGTCGATCGACACCTTGTGTTTTGCAACATCGGGACAATTCTGAAAAGTGTGTGTCAATCGATACTCACTCCTAATGTCGATCGACACTGAGTCTTGCAAACCACTTTCAATGAAATTAACGCATTCTTCCGGCAAAAAATCATCAATGAGGACTTTTTCTTCTATTCTGATCCGAGAAAGATGATTTGCTACACCATTCTCAACCCCTTTCTTGTCTTTAACATCAACATCAAATTCCTGAAGAAGCAAAATCCATCTTAATAACCTTGGTTTTGCATCCTTCTTCTGCATCAAATACTTGAGCGCTGAATGATCCGTATGCACGATCACCTTAGAACCAATCAAGTAGGGACGAAACTTTTCAAAAGCGAACACCACCGCTAACAACTCCTTTTTAATAGTCGCGTAATTCCTCTGTGCTTCATCAAGTGTTTGACTTGCATAGTAGATAGCATGAAGCTTCTTATCCTTCTTCTGTCCTAGAACAGCCCCGACTGTAAAATCACTAGCATCACACATGATCTCAAAAGGTAGATCCCAGTCTGGAGGTTGCACAATAAGAGCACTCACTAGAGCCTTCTTAATCTGCTCAAAAGCTGATAGACATTCTACAGAAAACTCAGACTTGACATCCTTGCAGAGCAAAGCAGTAAGCGGTCTCGCGATCTTGCTGAAATCCTTGATGAATCTTCTGTAGAAACCAGCGTGTCCTAGAAAACTTCTCACAGATTTCACATCCTTAGGCGGTTGAAGACTCATCATAACCTCTATCTTAGCACGATCCACTTCAATCCTAGCTTCTGAAACACTATGTCCAAGCACTATGCCATCTTTCACCATAAAGTGACATTTTTCCCAGTTCAAAACCAAGTGCTTTTCCTCACATCGAGCTAGTACCTTCTCCAGATTGTTCAAGCAGTCTTTGAAAAAGGATCCATATACTGAAAAATCATCCATGAAAACCTCCATGTAATCCTCTATCATTTCCGTGAAGATAGACATCATGCAGCGCTGGAAGGTTGCAGGAGCATTGCACAATCCAAAAGGCATTCTGCGATATGCAAAAGTGTCATAGGGACAAGTGAATGTGGTCTTCTCCTAGTCGTCTGGATGAATAGGGATTTGGAAGAATCCCGAGTAGCCATCCACGAAGCAATAACAAGGATGATTCGCAAGCCTCTCCAACATCTGATCAATAAACGGTAAAGGAAAATGGTCTTTCTTGGTGGCGTCGTTAAGTTTCCTGTAATCGATGCACATCCGGTGACCAGTAACTGTCCTTGTAGGAATTAGCTCGTTCTTCTCATTCTTTACCACTGTGACACCTCCCTTCTTAGGGACTACATAAACCGGACTAACCCAAGCACTATCTGAGATGGGATAGATAATTCCTGCTTCCAAAAGCTTTATAATCTCCTTCTTAATAACCTCAGTCAGATTCAGATTCAGACGCCTCTGATGCTCAATTGATGACTTAGACTCGTCTTCCAAGTGAATCCTATGCATGCACAGATCTGGAGAAATACCTGAAATGTCATCAAAAGAATAGCCAAGAGCTTTGCGAAACTTGCGCAACCTCATTAGCAATAACTTGAGTTCTGCGTTATTCAAAGAAGCATTAACAATGACAGGATAAGTGGAATTAGCACCAAGAAACGCGTACCTTAGCCCTGCAGGAAGTGGTTTGAGATCGATTTTAGGAGCTTTCTCCTCGCTCCAATCGCTACCCTTTACAGGAATCTTCACAAGAATCTTAGCCAGTTCCTTGTTAGCAACCACTTGCATTACTTGTTCGCTCGCATCCATCATCGAAGTATAACCACCAGCTATCTCATCCAGATACTCAACCTCTGATGTGGATTCAACCAACGCTTTTTCCAAGGGATCAGTAGAGCTCATCTCATGGAAGTAGTCTTCTGCAAGATGATCCAATGTATCAACATAGAACATCTGTCCATCTATAGTAGGCTTCCTCATAAGCTTATCCATGTCAAACTTCATCTCTAAATCGCCCACATTCAGTGTAATCCTTCCTCCCTTGACATCTATCATTACTCCAGCGATAGCGAAGAAAGGTCTTCCCAAGATAAGAGGGTCCTTAGGCTCCTCTCCGTATTACAGAACCACAAAGTCTGTTGGTATCATGCATTCTCCAACCTTAATTGGAACGTCTTCAAGGACTCCTTCAGGGATTCTCACCGTTCTGTCTGCTAGGATAAGAGAGATCCTAGTGGGTTGAAAATCAGTCATCACAAGGCTGATAGAAACTGAAAGTGGCATCAAATTCACATTTGAACCCAAATCGCAAAGCGAACGCGAAAACCTTTCCATGAATATCAAGCAATCCAACACAAAGCTTCCTGGATCCGTGAGTTTCTCTAGAATTCTATTCTGAATCACGGCACTAACCTGTTCCGAGATCATCGCGCATCCCTCCTCAAGACTCAAGCTCTTGGTAACCATCCGTTTCACATACCTTCGAATCACTGGAGTTGATCTTATCGCATCAATCAAAGGAAGCTCAACAATGATCTTATCCATGATAGCCTTGCACCTAGCATCCTCTAGCTCTTGTTTAGACTTCTTGTTGTTCCTAGGATACGGGACCTTGGGCTTGTAGACTCGTTCCTCAGCAAGAACCGGAGATTTTGAAGTTTCTGCACTATTCCGCGAAGGGTGTCGATCGACGCTCCCATGTGGGTGTCGGTCAACACCAGATTTTGATGTCAAAATTTCTTCGATTTCATTCAGCCCAGAATCTGAATCCCCGAGGGGTGTTGATCGATTCTCTTCGTTGGTGTCGATCGACACCAACTTCGGATCAACAATCTCATCTTCTTTGTCTTTGATTAGCTCATTGAATCTCTCCGTATCAACATTTTTCTTCAGAATTGGTTCTAGCCTCCTTCCACTACGTGTCATGATAGCCATAGCACCACGTTTCGGATTCGTATCCGTCCTTGATGGAGAAAACCATCTTGTCTCTTCACTGATTTTGCGGTTTGAGCAACTTGTGTGTCTAGCTTCTTGACGTGCGTGTTAAAAGCTTTGAACTTCCCATTTAGATCCCGATACATATCATCCATCTTCCCGTTAAAGCTAACGGTTATCTTTTGCTGACCCTCCAGGATTTGCTCAAGCATGGATTTCACCTCACTATCCGGAGTCTTAGCGGGAGGCGTCTGATAAGAAGAAGAACCGTATGTCCTTGTGTAGTTGTTGTTGCTGTTCTAGAATGGCTTCTGAAAGTCGTTCCTCTGGTACTGTGGGCTTGAAGGTCTCTGATAGCTTCTGTTGTAGTTGCTCTGGTAGCCTCTGTTCTCTTGTTGATTCCCAAACTTCTGAAAACCAGAGCCATTGATGTAGTTGACATCTTCTTCATTCCTAACCTCTGGATCAAAAGTCTCGACCTCCTGAGCAAAGTGAACAGTCTTCTTCCCAGCTAGAAGATCAAGCATCGAGTCTAGTTTCTTGGTGACTATCGCGAGCTGATTGTTGTTGACATTCTGACCAAGCTGACTCCTCTCATAGTCGACGTTCTTGGTGTTGGTACTATTAGCCAGATTCTCTATCAGTCGTATGGCAGCCTCTGGAGAATTCGTGTTAAAATTCTCATTGCTTGCAGCATCTAGAGTCACCAAGTATGGCACAGCTATCCCTCTGAAGAAGATACTTAGCAGCTGATTCTCACTGAAACCGTGGTGTGGATAATCTCTCTGATAACCCTTGAACCTATGCCACGCAGCCTTGAAAGCCTCGAAGTTACCTTGCTTGAAGTTAGTGATCTTAGCTCTAAGGTCTTCAGACTTAGCATCATCAAAGAAGTTGCTTAAGAAAGCATTCCTTGCATCTTCTCATGTAGTAAGTGATCCTGGTGGGAGTGTCCTGAGCCAGTGCTTTGCTTCCCCATGAAGAGAGTAAGGGAAGAGCTTACAGTACAAGTAATCCTCTGAAACTCTATTGACTTTGATACTAGACGCTAGATCCTCGAACCTCTCGATATGATCCGTAGGATTCTCATGAGGGAGTCCACAGAAAGGATCTTGAGCTACCAGAGAAAAGAAAGCAGGCTTCAGTTCGAAGTCGTTTCTCTGGAAAGGTGGTGGATGAATCGCGGATCTATTAGAGTAGAATTGCTCTGGACGGTTGTAATCTCCCAAAGTCCTCCCATTATCAATGTTCTGCGCCGGGTGTTGCTCGACACCAGGTAGTGGGTGTCGAGCGACACCAACGTTCTGGTTCTGCGCAGCCACTTCGACGATTGCATTCCCTTTATCGTCGATCTTGGCCCCTTCCTGATTGTATCTCAGCCCTGCTCTATCAGGAGAACCCCTTCTTCTCCTGCAACCTGTAGTAGCACTAGTCTGTCACCCATCGTAGCTTTCTTAACTGCTTTTCTGTTTGTGCGTTCTAAGAGAGCTAACGTATCAAGATCGAATCCAACTAATTCCTTGTCTGTACTGCTTCTAGTAACGCGTCTTGGCATGCACCTGAAACACAAAACAAAAAGCAAACAAAAAGAAACTAGTTAGTAGAATAAAAATAAAATTAAAAACTTAGTCGAAATTCTACTAATTGAAATTCTAATGGTGAACTCAATTCCCCGGCAACGGCGCCAAAATTTGATATGCTTAATTTAACTCTGAGCTACTCTCTCAAATTAAGAGATCGTATAGTACTTAGGGATCGAATCCACAGGGAAAAGAATCACACAATAAAGTTCCAAATTCAAATTAAGCTAAGAGAAATATGATGAATGTAAATTAAGCAATTAAAACTAAATAGATGATGATTAAGGTTCTTTTAAATTCAATAAAACAAAGCGCTAGGCATCGGGTAATTCGCATGCATGACTTTAAATCGAAGCACTAAATTACTGTCGGGATATTTTTTAGGAACCGTTCTAGAACTCAAAAACAATTTTAAAACTAATCAACTTTCGTTGCAAAAGCTATCTATGATTAAATCCTAGAAAACAAAATTTCTTTGCGAGTTCTTATAAAATTAATCAAGCGTTAAAGAGCAGTTTCGATTTGTTCACAAAATTACTAAGCCAAATTTCTTTGCGAATAATAATTTTGCTCACCTATGATATTAATCTAGATAACTAACAATGCTTTTGCATCTATCAATTAACCTATGATATCTAAATCAGGGTGATCAATCCTAAAGCAGAATTAAAACTATCAAGGTGAAAAACACAAATTAGATTTATCCCAACAGTAATACAGTCCTAAACCTAACTAATAGATTACTCAGACATGATGATTGAAACAAGCATAATAACTGAATAATACTGCTTTAAAGAGATAGAGTAAGAGATACAAAAGGGTTTGAAGAAATCTCTGAAAAGAGTCTGAACTTGTCTCCCTAAAAACTCTGAAATCAATCTCTTGCTAGGTCTTAGTAGAATAAAAGCATAGCCTAAAACAATGGCTTAGAAAACATATATATAAAGTCTAAAAACGGATTGGGCCGGACTTGTAATTTATTGGAACTTCTCGGCAAAAACGGAAAATCTTCAAACTTGTTCTTTTTGCTCGTCAAGACAGACTGTCGATCGACACCCAGAGATGGTGTCGATCGACACCAAGACTGGATTTCCAGTCCGACTTGAAATCGTCAATAGCTCATTCCTACTTGCTCCAAAATGTTCCAAATCTACAAGTTATGCTCCAATTGCCTCTAAACCTGTAAAAACTCTAAAACCATACGAAAACACCAAAAAGACGCTAAAAACGGACTTATATCATGGCTAAAAACGGGTAAAAACCATGATATATCAGTATGGCGGTTATAGTATCTTTGACTCACGCCACCGATGAAGATATAATCATTTGTTCGGTAAAATCCGAGTCATTACAATTAAGTAGAGCCATCACTAGAGGTTCTTCGGCTTCCAAGCATTATGGATTCTCTATGATATCTCGGTTCTCTTCAAGAACCTCGAGTCTATATTCTCCAAATTTATCGGCAATTTTTGTTATTAGCTTTGTTGCAAATTCGTCTTTGTATGCGTTTGTAGAAAACAGTTAACGATGATATAAAACCGTTTGTTGTCCAAAAAAAAAAAAGATGACATGTGTATTTTTTTTTCTTTTAATACTAACCACAACTAAACTTATTTGGTCTTCACTACCTTACTAATTCAATGACAATTATGATAATTGACTAACAAAATTACTGATGCAATTATCACTAACCAAAAACACATAAATTTGGAATCAATTCTAATTTCACATAAAAATGAAGTTAATTATCATTTATGGGTAGCCGTTTCATTTTTTCCCTATAAAATGTTCATAGTTTTCTTCCACATACACACTGAAATGGAGTTAATACTAAGCAATTAAATTCTTATGAAATATGATGTAGTAGAAAACGATAATTCTGGAGATATAGTCCCCCAAGCTTTATTTAAGATATTGTTGCAAGATTTTTTTTATTTTATGTCAAATTGGAAAAGTATAATTTCATTGCTAAGCACAAGAGTTTTTCAGTTAGTTCCTCAAGTAGCATTGCTTTCTTCACAAAGGTTAGATTGATCAACATTTTACTCTCCGTTATATTTTCTCCCTCTATGTAAGATGTCAACATTTTACTCTCCGCTTTATTTTATAGCAGAGCAAGATATGACAATCCTGTCAAAATAAATCTACGAAGTTAACCATCGATGCACCAAGTAATGCAAATTAGGAATAAAATCAAGCTCCGAATGTAACATCTGCGAACCAGAAATGCGTTTTCTAGTGGTCGTATCGAGCGACACAAGGAGTGTGTCGATCGACACGAAGGTTTTTGAGGGTGTCGATCGACACTTGGTTGGTGTCGCTCGACACTTAGTCTGCAGAACCGAACCGAAATGATTTTTAATCACGGTTTTAGCTCGGTTAAACGTATATAAATGTGCCTAGGGTTGCGTGTTTCCCTTGGGTCGTCGAGAGATACGTTTTAAGCAGAGAATTAGTGAGACAGAAGGGACTTTTCGATTGTTCTTGAGGATTGTTGCAACGAAATCCTCGAGACATCGTTTATTTCGTGTGTTTAGAGGCGTTGAATCATCCGTTCATTGCGTTGATCGTTTGGTTCAATCCGATCAGTAGATTCTCGGTTCTAGAGAGTTTGTTCTTGTTCATCATTCGTTTCCTTTTCATTCCTAAACCGAGGTGAGTTCGCGACCATAAGTTTCTAGGCAATGATGGATTGTTTGATGGTTTCATGATGTTTTGTGATGGATTTTCGTGGGAAATGGATTGATGTCATTGCTGTGTGATTGTGGTTTGCTATTGTGTTGATCATTTGCAGTTTTGCGACTCGTATCGCCCAGAATCGAGTCGTGAGAGGAGAAACTTGATTCTGGTGCGTTACAGAGGTGTGTCGATCGACACCAGGAGGGTGTCGCTCGACACGAACAATTGAGTTGTGTCGGTCGACACCTTGCTGGTGTCGCTCGACACGAACAATTAAGCTGTGTTGATCGACACGTGTGGGTGTCGGTCGACACGAGCAGTTGATATGTCGATCGACACATGTGGTGTGTCGCTCGACACGAGCATCTGAATATTTTTATTGGCGTGTCTGTGTGCATTATTGTGTTATGAGGTTGCTTGAATTGATATTATATTGATATTGGATCGATATTGGATTGTTAAGCGGAGCCTGCTTGTTACGTTTGTAGATGGTATGACCGGCTCACTAAGCATTTATGAAATACTTACGCAACTCTTATTACCATGTGTTGCAAGTAAAAGGAAAGAGTGATCGCGGAATCATGGCAGTAGGAGGAGGATGATAGGATTTATTATTTATGTTTTAGTGCTAGTGAACTTGATGCTTTGGTTGCTAGACGTATTGGGTTGAATTGTTGAATGGGAATTGGAATTGGTCTATTGAATTTAAATGGTATTGGATTCCTGGTTTATTTAGTTGTTTGGTGTTTTTCCGCTGAGTATTGTGTGCTTGTTGAATTTAGCCGTCGAAGATTTATTATTTATGGGAATAATAAATCTGGGTTAAATAAGTGTTTTTTTAAAAAAATGTTGGTTGTTTCACCGAATGTCATGAGTCTAAGAAACTACGACGAATAGGTGCAGCTACACTCCCTATAAATAACACTCTTTTATATTATCCATTAAAACCCCTCAACAAAATCTCATTTTCTAATTGTTCAATATCATCAGGAAAAATAAAACGCAAGTTCTTCTTGAAGAGCCCAAAGAGTAGACATAGAGTAACCCTACTCGCATCATCAACCGGAAGATGATTGTCAATGGAAACTTATTTTCTATCCTTTGAACTTTTGATACCTTTCTTTCCTTCTCCTTGTGTTATTCTGATATGTTTCAATTCTTTTATAGAATATGGATTTTCCTACATTTCATTTTGATTTTGATAATGTTTTTATTTTTTCCCTACCCCTACAACTTTTAAATGATATTATATTATTGGTCCACTCCTGAACCAAATTCATCTACAATTAATTTTCCACAAATCTCCTCCCTATCTAACCTAATCACAAGCTCTATAATTAAACTCATTTATTTCACACATGTTATCTATTTGCTCATGAAGATTTTAAATATGGAGTGTTTAGTTTTGGAACTAATAAAACCATTGTCAATTTAATTTTTTTACTTGTGCACACATAACCACCCTTCATGGAGTTTTTACAGGCACTAATAAAAATTAATCTCAATTAAGCCACGTATAATCCATTCACTAAGGATTACTTGATAGTCTAATTTTAGTGAGACAATGTCTATAGAGTGGATAAAGATGTAACACCCGCATTTATTTTTTATTTTTTTTATAATTACACATTATTAAATCAGGGTGAACAATAAGCGGAAAATATAGGAAGATAAATTAAAATCCAATTCAATAATTCATTAAACCAAATAACCAATAATTCAATTCCAATAAACCACAAAGTCTAACAATTCCAAATAAAATATCTAGCAACCTAACAGGCTACTAAAACAAATCCATAAACATCAATAAACTCAAATCCTATCATCCCCCGTCCTCGCCTCGATTCCACGATCACACTTTTCCTTTACCTGCAACTCAAAAGAAACCGGGAGTTGCGTGAGTATTATCATAAATACTCAGTGAAGCGGTCATCCCGCATAAAGGAAATACATAAACAATTATCACAATTTCAATTAACCTTTCAATCTAATTTCCGGCTTAAAAAACTTAACCAAAAAAAATCAAAACCAGAGAACCGGGTGTCGATTGACACGCCACCACGGTGTCGATCGACACTCGACAAAAACGAGTATTGTCTTCCTCATAGGGTGTCGATTGACACAGCCTCTAGGCGTTGATCGACACACTGTTCCAGAACCCAGAAACCGAGCCTATCCTCTCACGACTCAGTCTCGGTTCATCACAAGATCGATACAGTTCTCAACATCACACTCAATCATCACGAAACACACACGAAACAGAGAACACGACATGATAATACAAACGATCATCAAAACCACAATCAATTCACAACAACCTAATAACCGTTCTAGCATTTCCTAACGATCACGCACTCACCTCGCTAACGAAGAGGATGAACGGATCGGAACGACGGATGCACGGCCTAGAGACTCTGATTCACCACTGAAACCGCAACGAACTCTTCAAAAAACACCACAACCACGGACGGATGAAGAATCCTCAAGAAAACGAACAACTCGCAACAAACACGATTCTCTCTCGATTTTCACTACTTCCTCTCAAAAACCTTCTGATTTTCCTCTCCCCCTCGACGGCTCGCGGTCCAAAAGATTAAAAGGGATGAACCTAGGGTTTTCACAAAATAAACCGCGTGAAAATCGCGGTTTTAGCAAACCGGAAACGAAATTCATGACTGGTGTCGATCGACACTACTCAAGGGTTTCGATCGACACCTCCAAAGATTTCCGATACTTTGGACTTCGGTCGTTACAATTCTCTTCCACCAACACTGGATTCGTCCTCGAATCCTGATAAAACCGATGATTTAGGCCACAACATACGAAACCTGACCAGAACCGGTCACGACGACCCGAGATCATAAAACTCGACCTCCGAGGCTCTCGCTCAGTCTCATGTATACGCCCGTTTCTAGACATCTATTACTCTTAACTCATTCCACACCACTCCCACTCGCAGGACGCATCCCTTGAGCTATTGGTGTCTCGTGTCCCTTCCACTCACAGGACGCATCCCTTGAGCTCCGGGTACACAGGGGAACTAATCATCCCCTCGATAGAACTAATCATCCCTCGATACTCGCAATGGAAACTAATCATCCCAAGGAGTATACAGGAGAACTAATCATCTCCTCTGAGGAACTAATCATCCTCGCTGAAGAACTAATCATCTCCAGATATAATGAATGAGCTATTCGGAGCCGCAGCTCCTAGAGTACTAAATTCTAAAACGTCTATAAAGATCTATCGACTAGAACTACCTCGCGTGGCCAACTCGGTACTCCCTAATCTCTGAATATCACCACGTAACAGATATAAGAAAATTTATCTTATAACAACACAGAGATAAATAAGGAATAACTCCACCTTATTAATCTCAAAACGTATAATCGTTACAACATTAATGAAAGTACAACGATACAAAAGAATCAACTTGCTAACAATCGAACCTAGAACCGCAAAGAGAAATAAAGCTCACGTCGCGACCAGCATGTCGAACCACTTCCTGAACTTTAACTTCATCTACGTCTCTGCCTCCCAAGTCTCCTCCTGGCAACCGCCACAATCCCACAAAATCCTCAACAACAGAATCTTCTTCCAACGCAGCTCCTTGACTCCTCTCTCCAAAATCCTCATAGGAACCGCCAGAACCGTCAAATCTGGCTGAAGATCCGCAGGGATCTCGGGCACTAACTCCTCTGACTCATGCATGCACTTCCTCAACATTGACACATGAAACACCTTATGAAATGCCTTCATGATCGGAGGTAACTCAAGCCGATACACAACCGATCCAACACGCTTCACCACAGGAAACAGACCCATAAACTGCAGACTCAGCTTGTTCTCCCTAATGGACCTGTTAGGGCCCCGCAACATAGCCATCTTGAGATACACATGATCTCCAACCGCGAACTCAAGCTCTCGTCTCCGCTTATCAGCATAGCTCCTCTAACGATCCTAAGCTTCCTTCATGTTCAATCTCACAATATGGATCTTCTCCGTCGTCTCCTGAACATAACTAGCTCCAAGAATACTACGCTCCGACACTTGGGTCCAGCATAAAGGCGTCCTACATAGCCTCCCATACAAAGCCTCAAAAGGAGCCATACCGATACTCGCCTGAAAGTTGTTATTGTAAGCGAACTCAACTAAGCTCAAGTGCTTGGCCCATTGGCCACCCCAATCCAAAACACACATCCTCAGCAAATCCTCCATAGTCTAAATATTCCTTTCTGACTGCCCATCAGTCTGCGGATGATACGATGTACTCAAATGCACCTTAGTGCCCATCTCTGCCTGAAACGCTCTCCAGAACTCTGATGCAAACTTAGGATCCCGAACAGACACAATACTGGCTGGCAATCCATGCAGCCTCACTTTCTCCTTCACAAACCTCTTAGCCAATTTAGCCGCTCCTTCGGTCTTCTTAATGGCCAAAAAGTGTGCTGACTTAGTCAACCGATCCACAACTACCCATATAGCATCATATGTCCGCGAAGTAGGCAAACCAACCACAAAATCCATCGTAATCCTATCCCACTTCCACTCAGGAATGGGTAAAATCTGCAAAAGACCACTCGAAACTCCATGCTCGGCCTTAACCAACGAACATGTATTGCACTTAGAAACGAAAGTCGCCACGTCTCTCTTCATTCCGACCCAGTGATAATACCGTTTGAGATCACGGTACATCTTAGTTACACTCAGATGAATCAAGAACTTGCTTAAATGAGCCTCAGTCAGAATCTCCTGCCTCAATACCTCATCTCGAGGTACACACACTCGACCACGAATCAGAATCGTCCCATTCGGAGAGACTATAAACTCAGAACCTGCCGTTCGCGATAACCCAATCAGACTCTGATCCCTCTGCTGAGCTACTCTGATCCTACCGAGAAGATCTGCCTGATCAACTGCCTCTAAGCCTAAAAGCTTTTGCGAAATAGCACAGAGACGCAACGTGCTAATCTCACCCACCAAATCTTCGATATCCTGCTCACGGGCTGAATCGAACCTCCGTCGACTCAAGGCATCTGCTACCTGATTAGCCTTGCCAGGATGGTAAATGATCTTTAGATCGTAATCCGCCAGCAACTCAACCCAGCGTCTCTGTCTCATATTCAGCAATGGCTGAGTGAAGATATGCTGCAGATTCTTGTGATCCGTAAAAATCTATACTCTGCCTCCATACAAATAAGACTTCCAAATCTTCAGAGCGAACACAACAACTCCCAGCTCTAGATCATGCGTAGGCCGATTACGCTCACTACCCTGCAACTGCCTCGAAGCATAAGCAATAACTCGACCCTCCTGCATCAAAACACAACCCAGACCAACTCATGAAGCATCAATATACACATTATAAGGCTTCCCCGGCTCGGGTAATGCCAATACTGGCGTACTAGTCAGCATCTCCTTGAGCTTCGAAAAACTCTCCTCGCACTCTGGCGACCAAACGAACGGAACCTCCTTACCAGTCAACTTCGTCATTGACTGCGCCATACTCGCAAAGCCCTTGACGAATCCCATGTAGTATCCTACTAAACCCAAAAAACTCCTGATCTTGGTAGCACTACTCGGTCTCGGCCAATCTCGAATCGCCTCATTCTTAGCCGAATCCACAAAAACTCCCTCTGCAGACACAATATGACTCAGAAATCCCATCTGCCTCTGCCAAAAACTGCACTTGCTCAACTTCGCGTAAAGCTTCTGCTCCCAAAGCTTCTCCAAAACCAACCGCAAATGAGCCTCGTGCTCCTCGAGACTCCTCGAGTAAACCAAGATATCATCAATAAAAATGATCACGAACACGTCCAAATACTCCTTGAACACGTCATTCATCAACCTCATGAATGCCGCAGGCGCATTCGTCAAACCAAATGGCATAACTACTAACTCGAAATACCCATATCTTGTCTTGAATGCCGTCTTGCGAACATCTGCCTCATCAATCAAAATCTGATGATACCCTGAAGCCAAGACTATCTTGGAGAACCAGGTCGCACCCCTCAACTGATCCAACAACTCATCAATCCTCGGGAGAGGGTACCTGTTTTTCACAATAACTCGGTTAAGTCCCCGGTAATCGATGCACAACCGGAAACTAACATCCTTCTTCTTCACGAACACAACCGGCGCTCCCCACGGCGAAACACTTGGACGAATAAAACCCTTCTCACGAAGGTCCTCTAACTGCATCTTCAACTCCGCTAACTCTGCTGGAGCCATCCTGTAAGGAGCCTTAGATATCGGAGCTGTCCCAGGCTCTAGCTCTATCGTGAAAGGATCGGACCAAGATGGTGGTAATCCCTTCAACGATCAAAAAAGTCCTCAAAGTCCTGAACAACTCGAATATCCTCAAAAGCAACCTCACTACTGTCCTTTGACATCACAATCGTTGCCAAATACGCCTCGTAACCCCACTCAATCAGTTGCTCAGCCCGAATAGCTGAGATCACAAGGCTACTGGAAGTCGGTCTCAAACCCTGAAACACCAGTCTCTCTCCAGCCCGCTCGAAAACCACACTGCCCCGGTAGCAATCCAAGTGAACCCGGTAGAAGGATAGCCAGTCCATACCCAAAATCACATCATACAGCGCAACGAGACTAATCACCAAGTCCGCTGGCATCGAATGCCCTGCGATCTGAACATCTACTGCTCTAGCACGGCCCGAAGTAGCCAGGAAACCTCCTCCAGCCACCTTAACCATACCTGCGCGCTCTCCAGCGCTGCTGCGTATACCACTGCTCTCGGCACACTCTGAAGTAATATAGCAGTGTGATGCTCCCGAATCAAACATCACGTGGGACTTAAAACCGCCCACTAACAAGGTCCCTACACAATTTATATGCGTTGAGAACCCTGATGACTCGACCACAGTAAAATAAAAGAACACCACATAACAACAGCAAAATTCTACCACTAGGAATTTACGAAGTTAAGTCTAGAATTTTACCTGTGATCTGCCCGGCTCCACTGTTCTGGCCAAACTCTGCTGGCGAAAACACTCTCTGTGTCGGCCCGATCTGGCCAATCAGCTGCTGCACTGCCGTAATCTGACCCCTCGGCTGCACCTCAACTGGCTGAATCGCAGCTACAGTCGCCGGCTGCAATCTAGGACAAATCGTCCTGATATGCCCTAGCTCCCTGCAGTGGAAACACACTCTCAAATCTCGCTGCTGCGACTGCAGCTGGGACTGCGGCTGTTGCTGCAACAACTGCTGGTGGTCGCCCTTACGGGGGCAACTCGACAAACGATGCTCCAGACTCCCGCATCCATAACATGCTCCGCCCCTCTGACTGGACCTGGAAGCACCATCCCATTTCCGTTTTTGGCCCTGCGCAGGCTTGCCGCCTTTGCTGGAATCAAAACCGAAACTACTCAGCTACTGCTGCTGCTGTCTCCGCGGCTGAACAGCAGGAACAACCGTCACGGGTACGGCCGTTGGAACAGCTACAGCTAACTGACCTCTCAGATTCTACTCAATGTCTGCAGCTATCTCAACCAGCTTCGCCCTCGAGGCGTACTCTGAAACCCTGCAGCGAATCCTTAAATCTGCACGAAGTCTCCTCAGGAACCTCTAAACCTGCGTCCGCTCGTCCTCCATCCCACGATCCGCATAGACAAGCAACCTGCTGAACTCGGCATCATACTCTCGCACAGTACGATCACCCTGAACCAGCTCCAAAAACCTCGTCCCGAGACAATCTAAAGCCTCCTGGGGAAAGTACTTGGCGTTGAAATCAGCCATGAACTCTCCCCAAGTCCACACAGCACCGGGCCTCCTGGCCTCAATCGCTCTCCCCCATAAATGAGCATCCCCAGCCAGATAATGGATCGCTATCTCAACCCGATAATCCTCCAGACATCAAACCGAACGGAAGTTGCGCTCCATGCGCATGCGCCACTCATCTGCCTCCTCAGGACCAACACCGCCCGCGAAGAAAGCAGTACTCATCTGTCGCATCTGACCCATCATCTCTAGATAAGTCGGACGTACCTCAGCCATCGCAGCCCTCGGCTGCACCTCCGCCACAGGAGGCACTATAGGAGCCGGAACGAGAACCGCCACGGGAAACCGCTCCATCAACTGCGCCATGATACCCTCCATACAATCCAATCGATCCTGAGCCGGAGCAGCATCCACACCTAGGCCCACTCCTCCACCAGCCAACCTGGCGCCTCTCCCGGCACCCACAACACTCACGCTAGCACTAACACTGGTCTCGCTCATGGAACCCGAATGATGCGTAGGAGTCCCTGACGCATGCGTAGCACTCAAAGATGACTCAACCACTGGTCCGCGACCACGCCTTCGGCTTCCACGGCCACCAACTCTGCCACCCCGGGCACCAGCTCTGCCACAACCTCTAGCTCCAGGAACCATATTGCACTGTATTTCCCAAAAACACAGGCTAAGCTACTAGAAGGCACAAAGAAACAATAACACAACACACCGTGGAATCACACTGGAGGCTCGAGAGGATGATCTAAGACTCTATACTAACACAGTAAATCACATAGTCTCAGATCACACCATCTACGTCCTAAAACCGTATAGGCTCTGATACCAAAATGTAACACCCGCATTTTTTTTTTTTTTCATAATTACACATTATTAAATCAGGGTGAACAATAAGCGGAAAATACAGTAAGATAAATTAAAATCCAATTCAATAATCCATTTAACCAAATAACCAATAATTCAATTCCAATAAATCACCAAGTCTAACAATTCCAATAAAATATCTAGCAACCTAACATGCTACTAAAACAAATCCATAAACACCAATAAACTCAAATCCTATCATCCCCTGTCCTCGCCTCGATTCCACGATCACACTTTTCCTTTACCTGCAACTCAAAAGAAACCGGGAGTTGCGTGAGTATTATCATAAATACTCAGTGAAGCGGTCATCCCGCATAAAGAAAATACATAAACAATTATCACAATTTCAATTAACCTTTCAATGTAATTTCTGGTTTAATAAACTTAACCAAACAAAATCAAACCAGAGAACCGGGTGTCGATCGACACTCGACAAAAACGAGTATTGTCTTCCTCACAGGGTGTCGATCGACACAGCCTCTAGGCGTCGATCGACACACTGTTCCAGAACCCAGAAACCGAGCCTATCCTCCCACGGCTCAGTCTCGGTTCATCACAAGATCGATACGGTTCTCAACATCACACTCAATCATCACGAAACAGACACGAAACAAAGAACACGACATGATAATACAAACGATCATCAAAACCACAATCAATTCACAACAACCTAATAACCGCTCTAGCATTTCCTAACGATCACGCACTCACCTCGCTAACGAAGAGGATGAACGGATCGGAACGACGGATGCACAGCCTAGAGACTCTGATTCACCACTGAAACCGCAACGAACTCTTCAAGAAACACCACAACCACGGACAGATGGAGAATCCTCGAGAAAACGAACAACTCGCAACAAACACGATTCTCTCTCTATTTTCACTTCTTCCTCTCAAAAACCTTCTGATTTTCCTCTCCCCCTCGACGGCTCGCGGTCCAAAAGATTAAAAGGGACGAACCTAGAGTTTTCACAAAATAAACCACGTGAAAATCGCGGTTTTAGCAAACCGGAACCGAAATTCAGGACTGGTGTCGATCAACACTACTCAAGGGTGTTGATCGACACCTCCAAAGATTTCCAATACTTTGGACTTCGGTTGTTACAAAAGAAGTACAATATTGATGAAAAGGTACAATGTCTAGGTTTGTTTGGAGTATCACCAAAAAAATGTGGGGAAAGAGAAAGCATGGTTACACCATCGAGAGGATTACACAAAAAGATGAGAGATTAACTAACATATCTAAAATGCTTACTTGAGTTAACGATTGAGGGTTTCAATATATATCCTTATGATTTCAACTCCAAGACATTTGTTTTGTTACGTTTGAACAATTGATACTATTTTGTATATTACCCTTCAATTTTATTTTGATTATGTTCATATACTTTTATTCTAATTGCCATAAACTATCCAATAACAAAAAATAATTTTACCTAATTTCTCAATAATATGATACTTACCAATTATATCACAATCATTCTAAGAAAACAAAACTATGAATCACCAGTTAAGCAAGTATAAATTCTTTCACATTTTATATATGTCCGATAATAAGATACAAACCATCAATCTTACAAACAATGTTAAACATTGCATGAGGAACAAATTCATATTTTACGAAATATGAAACTATTCATATAATATAGATGTGTTAATAACATATTATATAGTTTAATTATTCTTTCGTATTCTAAATAATTGAAATCCGTGCAACGCGTGGGTCTGCCCCTAGTCTTATTATATCTTATATATATTAATTGAGGAGACATTAAAAGTTCAAAATCTTATGTGTCACTCAAAGAGGCTTTTAGGAAATATTAAAACTTAAAAATTCTAGGTGTCATCCAATGAGATATATATGGGATAATTATCATCCTATTAAAAATTAAAAAAAAAAAAACACAGATCTAAACTTGTAAGCTTCCCTGAAATTTCGTCTAGATTTTCCTACAACATTCTGAAATATATAGTTTCTAAACTATAAGGGAATGAATATTGTGTTTAATTAATTAAACAAAATATTTAACTTTCCTATTAATTCTAAGAACATGAGAATTATTTTTTTTTGTTTGTCGATCAAAGAGAAATATATAATAATAGGATTTAAAGTTATTTCATAAAATTATTTTCTCAATTTATATGTTGGTCGTATGTATTTTATGCTAATCAAAATATATAATTTAATAAACTAAAATTTATAATCCCGCGTTTGACGTGGGTCCAAATCTAGTAAAGCTTGATGCGTCGAACATAATAATTAACACGATCGCGACACGTGTCAAATCGATCGATCCGAGATTTTGACATGTGTTAGATTTGTTTCCAAATAGATTTTGCTATATATATCATACAAATCTCATTTCTATTTTAAAACTTATATATCTATAATTATCAAATAGATTATAAAAATCGATATATATCAAAAGAAAATCAATTAAGCTCTAATGAATAATTCATTTAAATAATGAGTCGACAAGTTAGGTTTTTTCTCTTAATTTTTATAATTATATGTCTCGGTTTTTTTTTCTATACGTGTTTTAGATGAAATAGGTGTAAATTCTCATTAGAATATTAATTAATACACATATTTTTCTTTTTGGAATTCAGATACAGTTAGGTTTACATACCCAAATCTTTATGGATTATAATATTTTTTCTTTAAATAAAACTTTTTTTTGCTCTCTTAATCTTCTCACCAAACAATTTTAAATTTCGATAATCTCTTCTACAAACTTTCTTTCAGCTTTTTATTAGAAAAATAACATTGAATACTCTCTTTTTTGATAGGTGAGATACATTACGACGATATATTTTAGTTTGTGAGATTTTAACTCTATTTTGTGATTATTTAAAAAAAGTATTTAGCGTTATATTATAGTACGACTTATCTAAAAGTGGGAGGTAATATTTTTTAGAAACTGACGAACTTACAAGGATGGATTTTCTACTACTTGATAAATAGGTTAGCATATTTTTATTTTATATCAATGAGAGTGTTTATACAATATAATCTTATTTAAACGTCCGAAAATACTATTCAAGGCTTTGTGCATTATTCGCTTCTTGCAAAATTTGGAAAGCAATTATGTGAAGAAAGTCTTATTGAAATATTTTAGTTTTAGTTTGCATTTAAAAATATGAGATTCAATTCGTTAAAATTTTAGGAAAATAGATATATCAATAGTTACATAATTAGATTAAAATCAAGATAAAAGGGTAATTTTAAATTTGTTTGATATCAATGTTTTTTATTTTATTTTGTTTACTTTCATAAGTGATTTAAATTTATTTTTTACTTTTTTATTTTTGACTTTCTACAGGTTATAAAATACTTTGTATAACAAATTTTTATCATAAACCCGCATATATGTGGATCTTTTTACCTAGTATATATATATATATATATATATAATATGGAAGAGAAGGAGGTGTATTATATATATTTCTTAGCAAGTTACTAATAATTGGGCCTTCAATAACTGAATTGGAAAACCAAAAATAAGACTAATCAATTCCAAAAAGAAATTCAAAATCAAAATGGTCTGGGTTCTTTAGATGAATCGAACCCTAAACAAAACAAGACCCCAATAGTTAAATTAGGATTTCAACTTTGGGTTTAGGTTTAGCTGAACCAAAATGGGCAACCATACTTCTTAATCCTTAGTTCTATTTTCTCATCCAAGTAGTCCCCTTTCACATTGCATTAGAGAATGTAATATGTTCACAGAATCAATAAGAACAACTTTGAGATCGAAAGTTAAATCCAGTGAAAAGAAATACCTGACTTATTGTACTGTTCTGAAAAGTAGGTACAATTTGTGAACCACTAGAGTCTATTGATCAATGCTTTGAAGGTTCTAGGCGAGGACAATTATGAAAATTTCAGAAAGAAAAAAAAAAGCTCTTTGATTTCATTAGGATCGTCAAGTTGAAGAATTCAATTTCCACATATGGACTTAACGATCAGCTTCAAGAGTCTTCTGCAGGCAAAACGAAACAACCATCGGACCAGCCAAGTCCCCCAGCGTGCACCCTGCATACGAAAATCCATATAAAATTAATGTTCCAAAAGTGATAACCGGTGTATGGCTCTAATCACCGATGAGAAGTTCAAGAACCAGTGGGCTTACCGATCCATTGGCCCGTGGAGGGACGGGTGAGGCAAGAGCATAGACCGGCTCCAATGGCAGCAAACACTAATGAAGCCCCGCACCGTACAGTGATATCCACAACTTTGTTTCCGAGATCCTTGGCTTTCTCTGATACCTGCATAAGTCCCTCTTCTTCTTCCTCGGGTTTAACATGTCGGAACACACATCTATATACTTCTATGCCTACCTGAACTGCCCATGATGCGGCAGTTCCGAGGAAGTGTCCTGCATAAACACATCCAACAACAGAACATATATAAGCTTTAGGAGAAGGTCATGGGGAGTAGAAAATTAAAAAAGTTGTTATCATACCTCTAAGAGTTGTCTGGCTGACTTTAAAGATGTATACATGGGTGGGCCACCCTCTCTCGGCCTTACGTAAAGCCGATTCAGGCACATCTGTATAAATACATATATCCGCTTGGTCATTTTAATGAACAAATACAGTTCTACTAATCCTATAATTACATAAGTTGGCTGTTGGATGTAAACTAATGGATGACAATGTTACCCTTTAGAAGTTTCCATGCCATACGCTGTGAGACACAACTCAAAGCCAGCCTTTCAAGGAGTCTACGAGTGGTTACGACTGTGGTCTGGATCATCCATACCCAAAATTAGCAGTTTCAAACAGGACATCATTAAGCAATGACAGATGGATGGAACCTTTGATGTGCCTTATCTAATTTCAACTTTGCGAGCAAAAGTTTTTTAGATGTTCGATACGACTAGAGAGAAAGAGAGATTTGTAAATGCTAACCTCGCGGGCAATTTGCTTTACTGACTTTTTAAGAGGAACAATCAAGTCTTTACGGCCTTCTTCTTCGCCATTGTTTAGGAAATCCTCATCGTCTTCCGAGGCCATTTTTGGCTCCAAAAGTGGCAAATAGAACATCAAAAGGGATCTGACTGTAGTCATTGCAAGTGCCCTGAACTCGAAGGCCGAGTAAACTGGCTTTGGCTGGATATTGTATACCTTAGAACTAGGAATGTACGTAAACGGTTCACGCTGCAAAACATCCGCGGACATTTTTCGTATAGTAGCAAGGTAATCATCATCTATTGCAGCTGCAGCATCACAATATGCAACTCGAGGCTCAAAAGAACTGTAACATGAACAGATCGAGTCATTGATTAATAAGTTGAAACTGCAATAAATATCGAAACAGAGCAATCAAGAGAAAAAAACAGAAGCAAAAGATCAAAGTTACACAAACCAATGATGCAGATGATGGAAACAGCAAAAAGAAACAGATAAACTTCTCTATCAAAAAGATGAGGAATGAAATCAATTAAGAGATCTTTACAGGTTAGAAACAGAGGTCGGGAAACATTACACGACCTGACTTTCTATATATGGGACTATTCCATTGATATAGTAATTTGACACAATAACATAACACTTGAATCAGAATTGCAAAATATGACCTTTACTAGAAGTTGATGTCTTATTGGATTAATGTGCCCACTTTACTGGATTAAAACCAAATCTGCAAACTTTCGTTTTCAATCACAAGTTTGTGAATTAAGGCTTCCTACCCTAATTACGAACAAAATCCCTAAACCTAGATGTAATAATAGTGATCAAATCCACTAAAGCTATTAACTGTGAAAGACGAATCAAATCAGAAAACCAATACAGAAACCATGACAAAACATACCTGAAGAGAAAACTAGAGGCGAAAGGTGCACTGGCGGCGGCAGAAGCGACGGCGGAAGCGGGAGAAAAAGACGACGAGTGAAGACTGTGTTTGGTCTGAGATTTCTTCAGTAGATCTGAAATTATAGCTATTCCCGCCATTACTACAAGCTTATCGATAGAATCTCCCGATGTCTCTCAATTGGAAGAAGAAGAAGAAGAAAAAGTTAAATCTTCGCAACTTGTTAAAGATTTTCTCGTTAAAAATTAATTTTCTCGAGAAAAAGTAATGATTACGAACGTTTATAAACTTCTGGGTTTCTCGGTAGGCAAAACTAAAAGAGCCGAAAGAGAGAGAGAAAGAAAAGAGATCTGTTGACTTTCCTTTTGACTTTCTTTCGTTTTTATTTAAAGAGTGGCCCATTAAAGGCCCATGATCAACAATTAAACCGGCCCAATAAATTTTTCGTAGTAAATGATCATTTTTCTTCGAGTTTACTTCATTTTTCGTCTTTCTCTTTCACCAAACAGCTGCTTTTTGCCAAACCTCTGTAAACTTTTGAGAGAGAGAGAGATCCATGGGAATACCCTATTTTCTTCGAGTTTACTTTAATCAGAACTCATTTTGTTCTTCTTCTTCATCTCCGTGTTTCCGTTGTTCCTTGTTCAAATCTCCGAAATCGGTCATCTGATTCTGTGTTTTCTCACTTTCTGGAATCATTCTGTTCGGTGACGGAGTAGGACCCTTAGAATCGGTACAAATCATCCTATTTCCTGAGATGCCCATTTGGTCTTGGCCATGCTTCAGCTGATTTCCGCAGTCAAAGCCGCGTCTTGGTGCTTGGCGGCGCTCTCGAGCTTGGATCATTGTTTCCACGGATTCGTCTCCGATCTTTCTGCAGATCTTCGGCACTTTCCTCTCACTGGGCTTTTCTCCGCTTTCTCTAATCCTAACTTCTTCTTCGTCCGGATTATTTGACTTTTTGCTGGCAATCTGCAGAGACTTAGCTGTTTGTAGGAAGCTTTTGATGTTACTCAGTGTTATGTATTAGATCGCTTAGGGTTTCCACGGCTGAGGGGATTTTAGGGTATATATATAGGTTGTTTGAATTTGGGTTGCTTTAGAATTTGATTTAAGATAAAAGACTATGACTATCAAGTCTGTTATCTTTCACTAGTTACTTCTTCATCTTATGTAAAGAAGGGAATTTGAGGCTTTCTGGACCATTTTTCGTATTGGAAAAATGTGCGAGAAAGATGCTCATTTTGTCGAATGGAAAGAGCATTTTGTCTCACAGGAGCGAGGGAACCGTGTTGTTCATTACTTCCTCAAGGATTCTGCTGGTGAATCTATACTAGCTGTGGTTGGAACTGAGAGAAGTGTTAGACACATGTTCTATGTTGTTTCTGAGGATTTTGTGCGTATTTATGGTTCCGAGAATTCGATCCATGCTGGCTTCAAATGGAGGTCCAGAAGGGAGGTTGTGGACTGGCTCACTTCAATGCTGTCTAAGCAAAGTACACAAGGAAACTGGTCGAGTACGCATTTATCTCTATCTTGTGTCAATTTTTTCTGTAGGATGAATGAAACATATATTCCTACATGTGCAAGTGTCTTATCAATAACAAACTTGTTTACAGAATCTCCGAAAGGTGAATCTGGGGAATCTAATGGATCTCCTGAATTTCCAAGCAATGGATTTACTGCTCAGCGAGCTCAAACAACTGAAGAGGTGATGTTTGGCTTCTTATTTGCTCTATACAATAGTCACTGCATTTTGCCCTCCTCTAATACTGATGGAAATATATCTTTCACAGGTCCGGCTTCCCATAAACTTGAGGGTTCACAATTGGGAGATTATGTGGTCAGGAACTTCCTGGATGTGTGGTAAACAGCTCAAACATTACCCATCATTTTCCAGGAATGGGACAACAATAGGGGTAAGCAGAAAACTAGACATCAGAGACGTCATATATTGATTTTTCATCTTGGTTTGGATTTGTTAAGATCTTGATCATGGATGGGACATTTTACTCACATGAAGGCGTATTTCTTGTTTTGCAATTTCAGGTTCAATCTTTTGTCTTTGTTATGAGCAAAGGGGAGGACAGGTACGTTGCATACCTGGAAGATATGTATGAAGACAAGCGTGGCCTAAAAAAGGTCAAAGTGAGGTGGTTTCACTATACAAAAGAGGTGAAGGGTGCAGTTGCCCTCAAAAACCCTCACCCAAAAGAGGTTTTCATCACCCCTCACTCACAGGTCATCAGTGCAGAATGTGTTGATGGTCCTGCCACTGTCTTGACTCATGAGCATTACGAGGAGTGTGTGGCTTCTTTTCCTAATTCTTTATTGGCAAAGGTACATATGTGTTATCGGCAACTCAGGAACAACAAAGTTAAGCCTTTTGATTTGAGTAAGTTGCGTGGATATCTGGACCAACCAATTATGTCTTGCTTAAGTTCTATGGAGGCTGGTTCTGTAGACTGTGCGATGAATAAAGAGGAAAATGAAGAATGTAGTGAGGGTGAGAATGCAATGGTTGGTGCTGAGAGAAGCAAGAAAAAACAAGCGAGAATGATGCCTGACAATCTATTAACAATTTATGAATCCTCGTGTAAGAAACTCAAACTTGATGCCTCGGGAAAAAGATTTCCTTCCCCAACTGATGTTCATAAGCATCCTTCTTACAATGGATTGATTAAGGCTGATGCAAAAATAGAGTTTCTGTGTCAAGATAGCGGTATTAGAGGCTGCTGGTTTAGATGCACTGTCCTCGAAGTATCCAGAAGACAGGTAAAACTCCAGTATGATGATATAGAAGACGAGGATGGATATGGAAACCTTGAGGTATATATTTGCTTCCACAGCCATTCGCTATTTAATTTGTTTATGGAAGTGGTTTCTATTATGGTCTCATGTTTGTTTATCTTCCTTGTTATTGTTTTGGTAGGAATGGGTGCCAGCTTTTAAATCCGCTTTGCCTGATAAACTTGGTATGAGGTCGTCCAACCGCCCAACAATCCGGCCTGCTCCTCCTGATGCTAAAACCGCAGACTTTGATCCTTCTATTGGTGAAGCTGTTGATGCATGGTGGAATGATGGTTGGTGGGAAGGTGTTGTAATTGCCATTGACAAACCGGACACTGAAAACTTGCAAATATATGTCCCTGGTATAAATTGGTGTTTTCCTTTGATCATCTTCCACATTTGAAGACTTCTTCCAAAAATTTTGTTAGGACTGACATGTGTGTTGTTGTGATGATGTTAGGGGAAAGCTTAAGCGTAACAGTGCAGAGAAAGAATCTTCGGATTTCCAGAGACTGGGTGGGAGACAGCTGGGTTGATATCGATCCTAAACCTGAAATACTCTCTTTCGTATCATCTACTGTTAGCCTGGAAGCCAAGGTTTCCATGTCATCTACTCTTGCAAAAGATGCCAAGGCAAAGCCCATTGCTATGCAAGATATTGTTGAGGAGGCAAAACCTGAAGGCGATAAACCGGACAATTCGCTTATAGGAGAACCAGACAAAGAGCATAAAGATGATGTGGTTGTTAAGGAGGATGATGAAAGCAGGCTTTCCAAATAAGAGGATAAAGAGGTTGGAAGTAACGAAACTAATACATATGTCAACCATGAAAATACCGTGGAGGACCACAAAGAAGATGATGTTACCCTTAATGATGAGAAGCCCCGCAAATCAGATTCAGCCTTCACTCTATCAAAAACTACTACCACGCTGGTGACAACGTAAAGATGCTTTCTTGAGGTCATATATAATGATGGTTATTCTGGTACGTGCCACATCTCTAGGAAACTGTAATGTTTCTTTGTGTATATATTGACATGATTTGCTGGAGAAAGAAAAGGAGATTCTGGGTTTGACTTGGTTGGTGCTGAGGAGAGAGGAGTAGGTAAAGGTTGTATAGAAAATTGATGAGGCATGATTTTGGTGGTTCCATTTTGTTTTAACCCATCTAAGCAATAGGGTTATTTAGGAGTTTGTTTATTTTAGATTTATGCAATGTTGTTAGGAGCAAAAAAACACTTTGTATTAGCTTGTAAGAAGTTTATTGTCTGCAAAACCAAAACCTGTTTAAACACGCAGATTCTATTTCTCTCTGAGTCAGTACTAATTACAAATGTATAAAGTATATTAGGTCATCATCTCCTGTTAGTACTAATTGGGTTTTAGAGTCTGAGCCATTGATCTCCATATATGAACTCTCTCCCTAGAAAAGGCTTCACTTCAATTTGGGTAAGATTCTTCGACCACGGTGCTCGACCTCCTCTCTCCGCTCCTCTTCCCCTGCAATTGTACTCCCCAAACAGGACTTTACTGCAAAAACAAAAAGATTAATGAGAGTTTTTGAATTGTTTTCAGATAGAAAAGCTTTAGTTTCACGATCATTTTGTTCTAACCTTCGTCTGTCGACAACGTTCCAGTCGTTCCAACCCACAGGAGTGATAACATCATTTATGAAACAGTTTGAATAAACAATTCTCGAGTAGTTTCCCCAAGCTCTTCCCAGGTAAACCTTCCCTGTACCGCCGATGTCACAATTGACAAACGAGAAGCCGGTATCGTCATTTTCCAAGTCTCTTTGGTGAGCTGCGATTGCACCATATCTCTTGGCCGTTGAGCGGATATCACAGTTCTGTTTAGGGTTTTTACAAACACACAAAAAGATTGAAAAGTTTACGTTCTCTTTTTCGAGTTTTGATACCAAGGAAGGATTTAAGAAGTAGAAGAAGGGACAAGTGCCTGGTAAAGCGATTTGGCATTGCCAAAGATGAAATCAACACTTCCTTGGATATGGCATTGGTAAAAGTAGTGAGATCCAGTTGCATCATTAAGAGTGTCTTGTGATCCCAAAACCCTAACTTTATAGAACATTGCCTTGTCCCCTGTTATCCTCAACGCCGCCGCTTGCTTCCCTGTATCTCCCGGCTCGGCCACCACCGTGTTCTGCCCAAAGAAATCAAAACCCATAAACCCCAAAAAAACATTCACATAGTAGAAGACAAAGAAGAAGAGGAAGAGATGATGGTTTTAAGACCTCGAAAGTGATGGCAGTAGCACAGAAGAAATCAGACTCGATGATAACAGTGGCGGTTCTGTAAGTGCCGAGTTCTTGGCCATTCCTATCGAGGTCGGAAGCTTTATCGCTCCAACTAATGACTGTGTCTTCCGTATACCTCTCATTACCTATGAACGAAATGTACGGTTTTGACCTCGGCACCATCACCTTCTCCCTGCATCGACCAACACAGAGTTATTATAACACGGAGAAAGATTCTGAAGAAACAGAGTATGATACTGACAAAAACAGAGTAAGACTCAAAGTTTCAGTTAGTCATCTGAACAGAAAATCTTGGAAAAGATTTAGAGAGAGAAAAAAAAGTTGTATTACAAAAACTACCCACTTAGCTCATGTATAGATTATCCCACTAACCCAAGAATTTTGCTTCAACTGCTTTCACTAAAATAAATAAAAATAACGAGAAAAAAAAAAAAAAGAACAATTGGATCCAAGCACGGTTTGTGTTGTGTAATAAATCAGAATCTTTTTTTAATTTATACCTGTAAATACCAGGAAGAATGAAGATTTTAACTCTCTGTGAATTGGAATCAGGAACCAAATCAACAGCTCCTTGAATTGTAACAGAGTCTCTTCCTCCATTCTTATCAACCACAATCACTCTCCTCGAGTTTGCAGCGTTTGCGTTTGCGTTTGCGGTTGACTCCAACCATTTATTGTTCACCTTAAGGTTAAAACCCTTGTCTGTTCCTCCATCTTCTAAAACTGTCAAGTCTTCCCAACTTATGTAATTCCTCAACTCATTATCACCTTCATCATCAAGCCTCAACAATCTCGAACTCCCTAAACCCAACAGAACACAAAAACAGAGCACTAAAACCGCGGGAATAACGGCTTCGACTTTCATGGAGAATGTCTCTGAAAATAAAAATAAAAAACTGAAATCAGAAGAAGAAGAAGACTAAAACTAAAACGTTAGTGTTTGTTTTGGATTTTCGAGTTGTGGAGAAAGAAAAAAAAACGGTTAAATGGTTTTATTTCTGCTCCCTCTTTAGTGGGAATGAATTAGAAGAAAAAAGCTTAGCAAAGTTTACGTTTTTATATTTTTCTTCCTTAAGGATTTGATATTTTGGAGGTGAAAGGTCGTGTGAGAAAGATGGGTTTAATAAATACGAGGAGCCTCTCTCTTTGTTTTTATGCTCTTCTTTAAATCCTGACTCTCCACATTATATAAGCTCGTATCAGTTATCATCTTCTTAGTTAAATAGATATCCTTAAGGTAAATTAAATTAATTAAAAAGTAAATTCTAATTAACTTAATAGGGTTTTAACCTCAAACTAATATTTGTAATAATTGTATTATTTTTTTAAGATTTGTATTTATCTTCTTACATTTTTTTATATATTTGTAATAATCAAAAGTTTAATTGTAAGATCAGTTTATATGATAATTCAGTAATCTATATATATAAAGTTAGTTTTGCTCTCTTCTCCTTAAGTCACTTCATCATCCACATCATATTTTCTATTTCATTTTTGTAATTTCAAATTTAATACACATATTAATTAATAATTATAAATGTGGTTTCAACATTAGAGAAAGAATTTGAAAAGCCATACTATTATACCAATAAATATAGATATCTATATATAGTTACTAGATTAATAACATGTTTAATAAATTTGATTATACTAATATATTTAACATTTCATATATCTTCAATTAGGTTAAATTGTAGTTGAAAATATTATTAAAAAACTTAAAATATCAAAAATGTTCTCTCTTCTCCTTAAGCCACCTCATCATCCACATCATATTTTCTATTTCATTTTTGTAATTTCAAATTTAATTCACATATTAATTAATAATTATAAATGTGGTTTCAACATTAGAGAAAGAATTTGAAAAGCCATACTATTATACCAATAAATGTAGATATCTATACATAGTGACTAGATTAATAACATGTTTAATAAATTTGATTGTACTAATATATTTAACATTTCATATATCTTCAATTAGGTTAAATTGTATTTGAAAATATTATTAAAAAACTTAAAATATCAAAAATGTTATAACAATTTACAAATAACTTCATCTACAACTAAATTCATATATGCAAATATTGAAAGTATTTACCAAAAAATAATATGTTTAAATAATTAAGAACGTAAAGTTTTGTAATTTTATTTTGATCAACAAAGAAATTTTAAATCCAACTATAAGTGGATGAGAAATCTCTATATTATTAAGCAATCTCAAAAAGAAAAAAAAATGATGGATGGTGTAATTAATATTGTACTTAAAATGTTTTATGTACAACAAGCGTTAAAAATTTTAAATATAAATATTTCACATACTATATTTAATTAAATTTGGTTATACTTTTCACACTATAAATATTTAATTAGTTAAAGTTATATAGTAAATATTGTAAAATATGAAACAAGTCATAAGAAATAAACAAACAAGGTGATCTATAACTCATTTCATAAAGCAACATATAAGTAAATAAGTGTTACATCTAATAAAAAAAATTAAAATTCAGCTACATTTAATACAATTATTGAAATTATATATAATTAAAGGAAATAAGAGAACAAGATAAATTAATGGGTAAAATTATAAATATTTTCCCAAACAAATAAGATAAGCTTCAAAAGTTAAATATATTGTGTTTTGTGCTTTTTTTGTTTTGATAACCAAACATTTAGTTATATGAAACTCGCATTATTGGTTATCTAAAGTGGAGGTAAGTTGTTTTATCATTTTCATTTTAACTCAAAGAGAAAATTTAAATGTCACTATAAGAGCATGAGAAAATAAAAGTTCTAAATACTTCATTAAATAGGAGGAGAAAAAAATAAATGTAAGTATAACATATATCATGTGTTGTAAGTACAATTAATATCTTGGAAACAATAAGAAATAAAATTACTAAGTTCATGTATGAAAAAATGACACATTTTAACTTTACAAATACATTGTATTTTTAAATTTAAAAACTAAGTTTTTTTATTCAACTAATAGTTTCATATTAGCATTGTTACTGATCAAAAGTCATAATAAATAATGTTTTAAAACTAAAACAATATGATGAATTGAAAGTAAACGATTAATGTTAAAATCATAAAATATCTAAAGTACCATAATTTCTAGATAAGATAAATGAAATAAATGATATTTTATGTATGTAGCTACCAAAATTTTAAACAATGAAATACATTCTCAAATACTAATCATTAAGGTCCAAATGGTAAAAATCATTTCATAGTTTTATATTCATACAATATCATATAGATAAGAGATAAAAACACTAACTTATTTCAAACCAATCTCTATTTTTTATTTAGAAAAATAATTGAATTAAACTATTTGTCTTTTAATATAATAAAATTGTAGAATAAATACTCGCGCGAAGCGCGAGCCATTTCTAGTACAAAAAAATAAAGGTGTACGTTTGAACACTCTAATAACTTCTTACAAAGTTATCTTTGATAACTAATATGTATTTTTCTCTATATATATATTTTTTTGGATAAATGTTGTTTTAAATTAGAAGGAATATTTTAGATAAGTTCAACCTTTTTTTTTTGTCACGATAAGTTCAACCTTGTTATAACAATGGTTACAAGTTGTTTAACAAAAAAAAAAAAACAATGGTTACAAGTATTGATTTGAGTACGATCATACTACAAGATTAAACTATCGTATGCTGGAGAAAAGGATTCTCGAAAATCGTAATTGATACAAAACTTTTGTGATTATTAAAGTAATATTTATCCAACAAAAAAATGATATTATCCCAAAATATAACACTATTAATTAAGTTCATGTATCAATCAAAGTATATTATTAAATACTACATATTTTTCCCTAAAATCTAGATCTGTAGCTATATTTTAGTTATAAATAACTTTATCAGAAAAAGATAGAATGTACTTAGTTTAAGGCACATCGATATATTTGTATGATTAGTACTACTTAGTAGGATTTTTATTTAAAATCTGAGTATTTCAGAAAAGAAAACACAAAACTTATTTTCTGTGCTGTGTTTCAGACTCAATTATTTGTACTTGAGTATCTGACATGTCATCAGATAATAAAAATATTCTAGCTTTGTTTTCTTTAATAAAACTATAAAAATTGGTTCCTTTGGAATGGTATCACGTTATCTAAATAGTTTAGAGATGTCTGGTCCAGTTTACAGGTTGAATTTGGTTTGAATATCGATTTGCAGAATCAGACAATCAAACTGAAATAGAATCTATTTGCATTGACTCTTGCTTCCGTTTATTCTTTTCGTCTGAATATTTATATCTAATCAAAACCGAAATACAATGCCGGATACACCGGAAACAAATATATTTATACTCAATTTAAATTAAGTAGAACTACTGCAAGTTCTTATGTTGATAAGCATAAAAAAAAAACTTTTATTTGATTAGATTAATAACGATCAGATGACACAAAAAAAAGAAAGAAAGAAAGAAGGTTAATAACGATCATGAACATCGCCATCTTTTTCTTTAGTGAACATGAGAAAAGTAATATCCGAAGGAAAATTAGAAGAGAATTAATTAGAAGCTGTGGTTAAAGACGAATGAAATTGCAAACATGATATTGGGGGTTTGGCATTATTAATGTTTTTGGATTACGTTTACTCATAAGAGTAGCGTGTTCGTATGCAAATGCAAAGATGGTTTAATTGGTAAAATCTGACCTCTATATTACTGTTATTATTATTTATACTAGTTTGATAAGAATGGATTTCCCATCCAGAGAAGTTACTGACCTTGACTTAGAACTTCCTGGTTAAAATTATGAACCTTGAGATGTATAGTCTTTAATGGGAATGAAGAACCAAAATAAGTTAGCAGTAACAAACACAATCAAACTCAATCTACTTACTTGAATCTCTCCTTCAACCTCTGTTTGTACAAGGAATAACGATGAAATAGAACAACACTTTATAAGATGTTCTTAGTATAGACTATATATGAGGCCAAAAAACACTACACAGAAATTGTTTTTTCTCTACTCCATGAAAGAAGAGAGAACTAAAAACCAGTAAAACTCTACCACAAAACACTGCAGAACTTCAAGTGTAGACAAAACCAGGAAAGTACTGAGGGAACTCTTACATGGTAAACAAAAATGAATGATGGATGTTGCCACGCCAGTTTCCCTGGATGTTTCTCTCTTTCAGAAACTGTACATCGCGTTTCACCGGAAGTTAATGGTCATTCACAGTTCTGCTTATGAATCTCCTTTACCGGTTGGTTTTGAAGCACCAAGAAACTATTAAGCGTTGACCTGTTGTCTGTGATCAGGACCAAGAGATTTCCATAATCATCATCCTCTCTTCTCATACTTGTTTGCAAACTCCTTGAGTAATAGTCTCTGACGAAAGGCTAGATACTTATCTACACTAGTTCCAGCCCATTGCTGACAAAAGCTTTCATCGTTTGGAACCAATGAGCTAAGAGGGAATGGTCCTTTCCGCACTTTCTTCAACTCAACCAAGAAGCGGTGGCGTGGACGTATCCTTTGATCTAAGGACAAGCTCAAGTACATTGGGTATTTCGTCAGAATGTGCACTTCATTCTTAAGCTCATTGACCAAATACATATACTTAGGTTTCAGATTGTCTTCCAGTGAGAGAGACAAAACCTATTGAGACCAATTTGAGAAGTATTAGAAGAGCACAACTCAAGAGATTTAAGTTTGAAAATGAATCTGGAAATCTACTAACCTGTGTGAGGCTAGTTAAGACTTTCAATATATCAGAATTGCACATCCCAATGCTTCTCAGAAAATTGATTCGAGGCAAGAATCCGTCGTCGATACTGTAGTGAAGAAGCTGCGGATGTTTCTTCACCATCTTCACTACACTGTCCCTAGGTGCTCCTAACTCCTTGGAGAGGAACATGTAACGAGTGTTCCATGTTATATCGAGCCGCTGAACCAGAATCTGAGGGCTAAGTTGCACAACTTTGCCAACATCGTTTTCGTTTATCCCAACCTCTTCGATCAAATACCTTATCGTGGGTCTGAGTGAATTCTCGACACTGTAAGAGAAGAGAGACGGAGTTACAGCAACTATCTGTCCTATTTTGGAATTGGGAATTCCAAGACCCATGAGAAAGGAAATGTGAGTTTTGAGATTGTTGTCAACCGTGTATTGAAGTATCTGTGGTTGTCTCAAGAGCATCCTCTTGATATCTCTGTGCTTAACACCAACACTCAGCAAGTAATCGAGCCTCTCTTGCGCTGACAACACATTAATCTGAAGTGATGGCATGTGCCGCTCATACATTTGAACAAAGTGTGATTCTTTGAGACCAAATGTGCTCAGGTAATCCAGAAGCGGTACCCATTTCGGATCTATACTGATCTTTTCTGAGAGTCGAGGGTACAGTTTCTCGACGTGTTTCCTTGAGCTCACCTAATGGAACAAAGAGAAACACAATTTAGTTGCTTTCTCACCTCTTATCTTTGTATCTCCATCAGAGAAAACTAATGCAATCTTGTACCTTTCCTCGACCATCTAAACGCCAAGAATCCTTGTCCTTCTTCTGCTCAGAGGCATTTTGAGTATTGCCAATATCTAAGTCGTCGTTGTCTTCATCAGTCTCGCTTTCTTGAGGTTTTTCCCAGCTTTTCACAATCTCCTTCTTCCCAGCACCTTCACAATAGCAAATCCACATCTCAGAATTAATTTCAAATCAATATTCTAGTATAAGAAGAGCTTTAAAAGAATACACAAACCTTTCTTAGCAATGGTTTGCTTATGTGACTTAGGCTTCTTCTTTTCATACTCTGTGACCTCTGCGAAGTCATCCTAAAGAAAGCAAACCCAAATTTCACTTTTTTTTTAAACATAAAAACCAAGAATTGAATGAAGAAAACAGCCACACAAGATCTAAGGAAAAGAAACTGACGTTGAGTAACCAGTCATCATCATCATCATCATCACTCTCATCATCTTCATCACTGTCGTATGGAGATAACGTTTGCCCATACCTAGACTTCTTCTTCGGGTTGATTATCTTCGGGTTTGAGTGCGCGTACGATACGAGGAGCCCACCGGTCTTTCTAGCTCGCCGTCTGGCCAAAGCAAAGAGAGGTGATTCCGACGGAAGAGTGAAGAGAATTGGTGGGTTTATAAGGCAGTAGAATGAGAAACCCGCCATTTAGAAGAAGATAATAGATTATCCAATTAGGGATATAGCGAATATACCCTAAAACCCTATCATCCTAATTTTTTTTTTTTTTTTTATCGACCTTCACACAAACAAAAGACATTAATGGCGTCTACCTTTTCTCGATGAAACGACATCGTTTTTAGATTTTTAATTCCTAGCTTTCCATACTTCATGTGGTTGGCGCGTACCCGACCCGAAATCCATCGACGTAGCCCGATTTAAACGATATATTTCCTTACGCTCTCGGAGAATTTGATTTCTGAGTCACGGTGGCGACAATGGAGGCTTCTTCTTCTTCTTCTTTTTCACTGTGTCGAGTTCCGTCTCTGTGGACCGTTGGATCAAGACCCTCTCTGATGAAATCGACGGCTGGTTTCGTTTCTCCAGGGAGAAGAAGAAGCAATGGTTTGATGCTAAGTAAATCACGGCTCAGAACGCCGTTGGCTCTCGGTGAACTTGCTGACACGGTGGCGGAAACGGGCAAATCGGAGATTACGTGGCAGATTATAGTCGGAACTATCGGTAATCAGCTAATTAGTGATGTAATTAATCGATTCAATGTATTTTTTTTTTTTTTGATGCTAACCAATGGTTCTTGCAGCTGGAATCACACCCTTTGTTGTTGCAGCTGTTGAGTTCAGCAAAAGAATAGTATGTGACTAACACACATGTATGTTTATATTTGGCAGTGTCCATTGTAATTGAGTTTTGGTTTCAGATTGCACAGAAGAAATGTGAAGAATGTAGAGGAACAGGATTTGTTTTTAGAGACAACAAATACTTTCGTTGCCCTCAATGTGGTACCCATTTCCTCTCTTTTCTTTTACATTTTGAGAAAACAATTCAGACAAGAAGAAGCTTCACTGGTTTTTATATTTCTGTTTGCAGGTGGGTTTCTTCCATGGCAGTCATGGAGAAGATTCTTTACAGGCTGATGATGATGATCATCATCATCATCTCTGCAACAATGTAGATAAATATGAAAGCAAGAGGAAAATTGCAAGAGATTCTTGATTGCATTTAAAGATTTGTGTATTTTGGAATTACAAAAAGAAACAAACAATTGTGTTGGGAGATAGTTTCAAATCAAGACCAGTATCTCTCTCTATATATACATACATATATATCATAGATTACAGAGAACAATCTTGTTCCATTCCTAACCTAAGAAGAATCAAGATAAAGAATGGAAGCAAAGAGCCTTTGTTTGCTTGATTTGTGTTTTATGTGGTTACCTTCCTCTTCTAGGGACCGGATTGTATTCTCCCTATGTTATGCGGAAACGGGTAAGAGGACGAGATGTCACCTGCTTGACCGCCGTTTCCGGTTTCTTTCGAGCCGTTATATTCATGATTCATACTGGCATTTAAGCTATTAGCATAGTAGGATCCCATGGGAGGTCCATGGACAAACCTGAATCCAGCAGCCCCATTGGTTTGAGTTTGGTGTACAAATTCAGAATGCTGTTGTTGCTGATTCGGATGCTCGTTTGATGTATGGTCAGGACCGCCTGATGAGATTCCAACACCTAAGTCAAGGCTGATTGTGTCGGTGGTCTCTTCTGGTCTGAATCTGGCTGCTAGCATGTCATGGTTGTTGTTGTTGTTAGACCTTGCAGTTGGTACATCGTGATTGTGCTTGCCTTCATATGTGGTTATAACAGCTTTTGGATCGTGCGAAGCTCTCTCTACATGTTTTCTCACTGGGCATCCAGTAGCAGTGCATTTGTAGTAGCTCCTGCATTAGGCAAATCAAAGATACTTGAAAACTTTAATTGTCATACACTAATAAGTATTAACTATTTGAGCAGAATTAGCTCAACCATCGCAATATTCAAGTTTCATGTTCTAACCAAAACTGAATGTTGCAGAAATAGAGTTTTACATATACATTATATATGCAACTAACACAGATAGAGACTCAATTAGTCTAGCTCTAGTTTTTAGAATCATGAGTGTGAATGTGTATTTGAGCAGAAAGCAAGATTTTTAGTTCTAAGATTCTTGGTTCTTTTGAAAGTGCTTTCCACGAACCTGGGATTAGGGTTGCCTCTTACAACTTTCTGCCCATATTTACCCACCTGTACCCATCATCCAATATGTCAACTTCACTCAGAGTTTGAACAACAACGCGAGGCTCTCTTATGGGTTTAACAAGTGGAGTTATTTCCATTGCCCCATCCAACCTCCTGCAGAAGAGCCACAAGAAAGCATCCAGTGTGTGTGTCAAAACCTTTGTTTTAGTTCAATGCAAGTAACCTAAAACCTTTGTTTTAATTATAATACCTTCGTTTTGAGAATGGATCATTGTCGTCCATGTCATCGTTGTTCCTATTCGGCATTGCAATGTCTCCAACATCGTCATTTGTAGAGACAGGAGATACATCTGGATTACCGTTTTGCTCGACAGGAGGAGACAGGTTGTAAAAGCTAGATCCTTTCTCTGTAGAACAGAAGGAACAAATAAAGTTATACATGTTGCTGAAGGAAAATCGTACGAACGTGTCTTTATTTTAATATATATTTACCATCTCGGCCATTTAAAGAAGGATACTTGTCCAGTCTTTCTTCTTGCACCTGCATAACAAGACCACCCGAGTTCCGGCGACTAGGCTGAGGTTTAGGATGATCATGTGTTCCCTTGTATATAATCTCGGTAATCTGTCCATCATGAGACCTTTCGAATAGCTTTTTCACTTCACAATTAGGATGTGTGCATTTATAATAGCTCCGTGGAAATTCACTTCCTTCGACGTGCTTTTGACCGTATTTTCTCCAGTTATAGCCATCATCAGCCAAGACGGATGGTGCACTTCCTCTGGAAAATCGGTTTGGGATGTCTGGATTGATTCATCTGGATCAGATCTCTCGGACCCTGATGGTGTTATCTGATGAGGAACAGTTTGTCGGCTTATCTCACTTGAGGAAGCTGCAGCCTCAGTGGCTGAAGATGGTGATTGTTTGTAACTGTGACCTTGGCTTTGAAATGGGGGTGGCGCTTCACTTCTATGCTTGTCTAGCTCTGCAGAGAACTTAAAATCAAAAGCTTAATTAGACAAGAAGAAATCTATAATTGCAACCAACTACATACAGAGGCAAGTTATTCAAATGTGTTAAACAAGTAGAAATCCAAAGTTGGGAGCATATATTTAGACATTACCATATTAGACGCAGGAGGTCTAAACTCAAATTCGGTGGACTTTTGCTCGTCCAAGATATCCTGATGGATTGTTCTTGCTGTATATGAGCTTGAATTAGCATGAACTGCCTGAGGCTTGAACAATGAACCAGTAGTAGGGGATGGTTCTGGCTGTAAATAAAAGAAAAATGTGGCATTGTTCAAATTTCATTAGCTACACGAGAAAACCCGAATCTCCTGACTCCGGAAAACAAAACAACTAGTCTTATAGAAGAAAGACTATATATAAAAGCATTCAACATCAACGGAGATGAGAGGAAAAGGTTTAGTGTGGAAACGAAGAGAGAAGAGGCAATGCAGAGTATAATAATAGCAAGAAACAGAATCTGACTATCTGAGCTTTCTAAAGAAACAAATATGGAAACCGAAACATCAATATTTCAGCAGAAAGCCTCTTCACCAAATTATAACAAACCTCAATCAATAATAAACCCTAGAAAATTCTCCACTGGGAAAAGAAGAATCATAGCTCCAAGATAAAGTAAGACACCGACGAAATGACACTAGACCCGCAAAATTGAAACAGTGTGAAGAATCATTTGAATCGAAGCGACCACGAACAGTGAATGAATCGAAAATCCTCATATCTTAAAATGCAATGAGTCACTTGGACTAACCTTGATGTTGGAGAGAAGAACAGGAGACTCGAGAAACGAAGTTGGACTTAACCCAGGAGGAATAGTGATGCAAGTCGATCTCGAGATCGGGAGTTTCGCCGGAGACATGAGCTTATACCTGGCACCACCGCAATCGGAATCCACCCGAAACTCCTTCCGATTCGGGTCCATTTCAGTAAGGGATAAGAAGAGGTTAGTGAAGATTGTGAGTGAGGTCAGGGAAGGAAGAAGTTGACTTCACATCTGATCCGCTCTTGTGAATTTCTCTCCTTCTTCCTCGTTTTTTTCCTTTCTTCTTCTCATTCTTATTTTATTTCGTCATGATTTGTTTTTATTTTTCTTTTGTTTTATGTAAAAGAAGGAAAAGGAAATTGAGGACCTCCACAAACGACAAAAGGCAAACAAATGACTGCTACCTCTATTCTATAATAATTTGTATCTTCATTTACAATGACTGCTATTCTATCAATGCTGTGATATAAGGCAAACAAATTAGTTATATTGAAAACGGTATAACTATTATTTATTTACACTATTTTCTTATCATTTTTGTTGTTATTTTTACTTATGTTTTTATCGTTACTCATTTATCAATTTTTTTTACTATTGTATTCGTTTTGGAGGAATTTGTTAACTTTGGAGATTCCCTCCTTTACAATAAGCAAACATGTAAAGGCTAAGGAAAATACGATTGAGAAGTGTTTTTTTTACACTCTCCAACCCTCGAGTTAGAAAAGACGAAAAAGAAAGAGAAATGAGAGAATAAGACCACGGTGAGTCGAAGGGAATCAGAGAAGACATAGTCGAAGAACAAGAGTTTGGGAAATGGTGATTTTAAAACTGAAGAAAAGATTGATCCATGGAGTATCCAACACTTTATGTAAGAAATTTAGCAGCGAGAGAGAGAGAAATCAAATGGATTAAGAAAGTTTTGATAAAAGACCGATCGAAACCGGAGAAGAGAAAGAAGAGATCCCTGAGTTTTGGCCCTAAACAACCGCCAGTAGAGTCTTAAGACTATAGGTACTTTGTTATAGAGTTAGAGTAAAATAGATCAATCTCCTTTTATAGAGTAAATAGTGAGGTATTTATAGAGTTTACATGTCCATATATGTATACCGGACACCGTGTTTCAGATCCATCGTGGGTATGGATCCTCGGGTCTAGATAAGTATGCCGCACTTGGGTGTTTTTCCTCTGCCCCATCTGACTTTGCATGCCACTTGTCTTACCAGCCAAACTGCTATGATGCGCTTTGACTCCTCGTACGGCTAGCACCATCAGTTGCACCGGATCATGTGCCAGGGTGTTTCGCAAAATCAGCTTTGTTATGCTTTATTCACTATCCAAGGCACGGGTCATCTGCTTTACCCAATCATGTGTAGAGTAAAAAAATTACACCGTTCACTAATAATTTAAACATCAAAAGAGGGAAAATTAGTTATGGCATGAGAACATAATATTTCAGACCTTGTCCAAGCCCTTGATAAGAGGATTCAGGCTACGTATTTTTTTTCCTCGATAGTGACCCCCATGATGGGCCTCTTACTTACCTGCCTCAGGTCTTTTATTTCAGGATGACCAGAGATCTATTAGGCCCAATTTCTTCTTTTATGGAATTTAGGCCATTGTAGAATCAGATCTATACCGGCATGGGCCATTGTAGGATCATGCTCAAGCCTGCATGGGAGTCGTTGTGCAGGTGATAAACTCTGTTCAAGGTGTAAAAACTCTATCATACCATATGATTAAGGGTGATTCGTCCATTTCAGGGATTATTATTTTACCTCAACAATATTGTTATGTACCTATAGAATTTTGAATAATCTACATTATTAAATGTGAAGTCAATAGTCTTACGTGACACCCTCATATTGATATGGTGTGGCTAATTATATTTCTGTCATCACTAAAATCTGACTTATTTCCTACCTTTGTCATTGTTATTTTTTTTTTAAATAGTCTACATAATTACGTTTAATGAGAATTAAAAAAAAAAAAGAAGAATTGAGAACTAATGGATTTGGATATATATTTACATTGGCCCATAAATAATGGTCGGTTATGTAAAAACACTAAGTGCAACTCCAACCAAAAAAAAAAACTTAGTGCAACTTTGTTATTTTTTCTTCTATATATTTGGGTCAATTAGGGTTTAGGCATACATGAATATTTCTCCTCTGCCGTTTTAGTTTTTTTTTTTTTTTTTTTTTTTTTATCAACGTAGGTTTCTTTCTTTTGTATTTGTTTTACTCTTTGATTTTCGATTATTTGTCTAATGTTCTCATATCGATAGTATGATTATGTTCGTGGTGATTCATATCTTATAACACTTTTTCATTTTGTGATATATACAGTTTTGGCCTTTTTTTAAATCTTTTTGCTCTATTAACATCGTGTGATTTTGGGTAACAACGTTGATACTTTTTGATTGTGTTTTGGATAAACATCTACAAAACCTCTCGCTCTGGTATCCAACTCTCTACACTGAGACATAACAAGAACATGAGCTAAAAGAAGTCACAAACAACAAATGAAATTACCGCGAAATCTCTTTAAAGGCCGAAGAGGATGATCTAAGACTAATAAATTGATTTATTATTCATAATCAATTTAAATCACATAGTTTCAGTTCAAACAACCTACTGCCCTTAAAGCGTTAGGGATCTGATACCAAAATGAAACAACCAACGCTTTTTTTTATAATAATTAATCCGGATTATTATTTCCGTTAGAGATCTGATACCAAAATAAAACAACCAACGCTTTTTTATATAATAATTAATCCGGATTATTATTTCTTTAAATAATAATCTTCAATGATTAATTCAGCGACAATCAAACCAGCGGAAATAATAATCAATTAACTAGATAATTCAAATTAAATTCAATAACCAAATAAACCAAATTCCATTTCCAATAAACCCAACTAGCATTCCTAGCAACCTAACACCATGTTGTACTAAATGCAAACACATAAAATAAAATCCTATCAACCTCTTCCTACGCCCTGATTCCGCGATCACACTTTTCCTTTACCTGCAACACATGCAACAAAGAGTTGCGTAAGTATTATTATAAATACTTAGTGAGCCGGTCATACCATTCTACGGTCTAACACTCATGCTCCACATAATAATAATTCACAAAACAACCATTTACACAAAAACACACAAACCAAACATGGGTGTCGATCGACACTACCACTAGGTGTCGATCGACACTCCTTTCAACAATTCGCCACAACTCAGTCTAGTGTCGATTGACACAACCACTAGGTGTCGATCGACACTCGACTCAAACATGAGTCGTGACTCAACCTGGTGTCGATCCACACAATACTAGGTGTCGATCGACACCGATTGCAGGAAACCAGAATGAGACAATCCTCTCTAGTCTCGATTTGATCTACAATCGATTCTCATCAGTAACAATGCACGATATATCAATAAGAATAACATAGAAAACATATGATTCAACAATCAATTCCACGAACACTCAATTACCATCCTATATCGCCCAGAAACCAATGGTCGCGAACTCACCTTTGATATAAAAGAGGAATGGGAAAGAAACAGTGAAGGACACACGAAAATCGGACCTCTACCAGGCTGGAAATTTGCTGACACGGACAACACTACGAAGAACGATGATCATAAACGTTCAAATCCTCTTGAAAACTTTTCTTAGGAACCAAAATCACTAAAAATCAAGAACTCTCTATCTTTTTCTCAAATTCTCTCTCTTTTCCGATTCCCCTTCTCAAAAATGCGGCCAACCCTAAAGCTCACACACTTATAAGATAATCAAGGTTTAATACCGCCAAACCGAGCCAAAACCACAATTAAAAATCGAACCAAAACTGGTTGTGCAATATTGGTGTCGATCGACACACCCCATGGTGTCGATCGACAAACTCCATGATGTCGATTGATACCCTTACCAAAATAATAAATTTTTGTTTCAGGATGTTACAGGGAACGAGTGTGGGCTTGTGAAGGGAGGTTGGAATGATATTAGCGTCGCAGATGTGATTCAGGCGTGGAGCAAGCATTAGAAACCAAAATTCATTTCTTCTGAGAGTGGAGCTGTGAGAATCGAGTGTTGAAATCCAAACACTAACCAATTTGTTTGTACCATACTCAAATCTTTGTTAAGATGAAGGAGTTTTTTTTTGCTTTTTAATGTCATGTACTCTTAGTGTATTTTTGTGTATGCTCTGTTTTATCATGGTTTTAGGTAATTTCAGTCGTATTGTTTAAACTATTCAAAGAAACAAGAACACAACACAAGAAAAAAAAGACAACGATGAAAAAGAGCAAACAACATAAGGGAATTAAATAAGTTTCATATTATTTTGATTGATTAGAAGACAGGGGTATTCTCTAAGAGTATCGACGATCCTTCGACTTAATATTCTCTAAAAACATATGATTCAATTCAATCGCTTAGCCCATGAATATATGGCATTATTTGATTTGGATGATGGACACATCTTACACATGAATTACTTTTAATATGAACGAAATTTAAAAGTTGACCTTACCAAGTTTTTTCTTCTTCTTACTTATTTTCAGATTCATCTAGGCTAAGTGAGAAAAATGTAGTTATTTCAATTTGACGATAATTTATTTATTTATGTATTTACTGACCATGATAAATCTACGATATTATATCTTTTATTTATTAGAGTTATGGTTTATAATGCATAGCAAAAAAAAAGATAACGGTTTATAATGATCGATTTATCATATTTTATTCAAGGAACACATTGACCTCTTCCATGAGTCACATACATATATTACAGTTCATATATATTTACTCGGGTTTACCATTTCTACTATAGTATCTCTCTATATATATTGTGGAAGCTCGATTCCGCACTAAGAATTTATATATGAATTCGGGAAAGAAACTTTAGTCCTAGGAAATATCTATAGATCTAACGAGGATCGAGACCAAAATAACGGAAAATGGATTAATATTGATATTCGATGTAACTATACAAAAAACTTTAGCTAAGACAAGAGTTGATGAGCTAAAGTGTGATTGAGTGTAAACGTCTGAAAAAGTTGGCTATTTCGGCTCTAGAACTAGCTATTTATACTTCCTCGAGCTGAATGGTTCAGCTCCGCAAATCCCTCCAGAAATCTCGGGCACGTTCTGGTATATCCGCTGGAAATGTCGGGATCTCTTTGTTAACCGTTGAGCGGTGCTGACTTGGCATATCCTTGCTGAGCTGCTTGGTCAGCGGTTCTTCTATCTTGGCGGTCAACGAATCCGTTCGACTAAGTTCAGCACTGCCGAAGGGCACGCTGGTCTTCTACTATTGTTAGCGCGGTACTGGGCCTTAAGCCCAATACAAGATACAATCGAGTCTGACTATATTTCAAACTTAATGGGCCGGATTTCTAATGGTGAAGTCCAGCTCCAACAGTTGCCCCCCCAGCCCATTAATTCCTCGATGAAGAGAATGAATGGGCAGTTACTTCTTTAAGGCAAAAAGGGGATCTTCCATAGGTAAAAATCATGATTATTTTCACCGAATCTTCGGATCCTGCGGCTCTGAGGCTTTTACTCTCCCAGATGTGACGGTTAGAATTGCAAAGGTCAAATCACTGCGAGGCGAGTAGGAACCATGAGCGGTGTTGACGGCGATTTAACTCTCCATGAGGTCTACCACTCGAAGATACTTTTCTTTGTTCTTATCTCGAGAGCAGATCTTTCACCTCCTCCTTTACCCTAACTCATCCTTCATCTCTGCAAAACCTTCGACTCTCCTCTTTTCGTTTTCCTACAGATCTTCTCTTCTTCACGCCTTATTTCGCTCTTTTTCTACTTTCATCACAGCTGGAAATCAGGATGAAACATATTTTGGTCTGTACGAACCTTCAATCGTCATTCTCGAGGAGCTACTTGTCCCGCAGGAGAGCGGTCTCGTACCATCCTACGTAGAGCTCTAGGAACCAACTAGGTGTGATAACCAGGAGACTATCGAGGAAGGTTGGTGCGTTGGGTATATGGTGTACTTCCAGAGCTGCGATCATACGTTCCCCATCCAAGATTTTCTCATCCGACTCCTCAGGAACTTCAAGCTTAGCGAGGCTGATGTTGTCATTAGCTCGAGGCTGCAGTTGCTCCGTCGGGATCGGGTGCATTAGGCTTCTTTTGACCATATGCAGATCTTGCAAGCTTATCGGGAAGGCCAACAGCTGCAGCTGCAGGCGGCGCCCGCATGTCCAGCTGCCCTAGCGGTGCCTCAGCCCTCGCAGATAATCTTTTGCTGCTTCCTCCCCTAGCTATGCCGGGAGCTGGGGCTGATGCACACTAGATTAGAGTTGTTGCTCCGATTATTCCTCTCGTAGCTCACCGCACCCGATCACGTACAGCACGAGTTCAAGTTCCTCCTTCTTCTAATGCCCCGGGCTCAAGTAATCTTCTGGTGGCTATTCAAGATGATTCTTCAGCTTTTACGGCTAGCCCGGTGGAGCCTTTGTTGAGGAGGCCAATTAGGCGTGCTACCGCGCCTGAGGATCACATTGAGGATCACGTCGTTGACGCCGAGGAGGTTTCCTCAGCTTTCGGGGCTGTTATTCCATCTCCTGCTAATTCTTCCTCGATTCCTGTTAGGACGGGCGATGATGTCACGTCGGGCGTTGAAAGGTCCTTAGCGATGATTAACTGGTGGTTGGAGGAGAGGCCCCTAGAGGAGAAGCTGCCGGTATCAGCCACTGTCGGCGGGTGACCTTCTTGGCCTGCGCCCAGTTCTTCCAAACGAGCAAGGGTGGAGGTGTTGGGGGAGGAGATTGATGAGATGGACGCTGATCGTGTGGGATTTAAGTTTTACCACTTATTCCAACTACCTGCAAGTGCACAGCAATCACAATTAGTATAGATAAGGGATCGAATCCACGAGGACTTGTTAACCGCACTACGAACTATAATGATTAAAATAAAGTTAGGACAAAATATAGTCGTTTGGGTGATTGTGAATAAGGTCAAAAACAATAAGATAAAAAGCGTTAGAACTTAGGTAATTCGTAGAGAATCATGCAACGATAATGATTGATTTAATCTAGGAACTTGGGATATACGCGCCATCTAGGACTCATAACACTGTTGTATAACCATTCCACTTTCATGGCTCCGGTCACTATGTTAATTCTCCCTAATAGACTCGACTTTCGCACGGTTATTACAAGGAGAAAACACGCAATAAAAGTATGGGTTATGATATTGTCCACCGAACTCCTTAACTAACGGGTTAGGTTGTTAAGACGCTTGGCTCATCAAATACTAGTTCCGGATAATATAAAAGCTTTTGGAATCTATAAAATCCTAAGTTCAAGCCGCTAAATGCGCGGTAAAGCAACTATGCATTGAGTACAAGTAAAGATGAAGATACTATAATTTCCCTAGACAATCATCAACCAATCATCGAATTATGAAACTCATTGAATACCTAAAACCTAACTAATGAACTACTCGGACATGGTGCACGAAAAACAGCAAGAGATTAAAGAAAACATGATGATAAACTTTATTAAAAGAGTAGGGATAAGATGATTCTTCTCTATAGTGAGGTACAAAGCGAGATCATCCACCAAACCTCCTAAAACTTAGATCTATCTTCAAGCTCCTCCAATGGAGGCGTGGCTGCTGTTATATATAGGTAAAAGTGTTTATAATTTCGGCACACCCTAAAACAAGAGGCTAAAAACAAGTATTTATAGTGCTAGGGTCTTCTAGGGTTCTTTAGGGGCAAAACCGTCTTTCTGCTGCACTCTAGGTATCAAGGTCGGCCACATGACTATGCACTCGTGTATGGGCTTGCAAACACTCCATACTGGGCTGAGAATGGTCACCAACTTCGGCCTCAAGGTCCATCAAAGTCTGACTTCATTCTGCACCTTCTTCATCTTCGAGGCAGTAGGACATGTCTTCACTAAATTCGATGTATCTTCCGTCTCACTGCTCCAATCGCGATAAATCCAACTTCGTTAGAAATCTGACTCAAATACCTTGAAATGTAGCCGTCATTCATTGATTTCTAAGTAGAATTGGTCGTTCGTCCGTAGCAGAACTTCGGGTGCTTCGATTCTGTCCATCTTGGTAGAATGTGATTTCTTGTGAAATTCATGACTTGGACTAAGTCTTTGGCTTAATAAACTTGCTATAGCTAGGAATACACCACTTTAGGCTCTTTTTGCTCCTTTTAGATGATGTTCCCTGTTAACAACCTAAAACTAGAAATACGAGGAAGAACTACCTCTTTGGTGTAAAACCTTATTGAAATGCTTTGAAAATACTTTAAAATAGATAGTAAAATAGGTAAAATATAGAGTATATCAACTCCCCCAGACTTAAACTTTGCTTGTCCTCAAGCAAAATCCAAGAATAGAAAAGACGTTTGAAAATACGGGAGACTTACAATTTCCGATAAACATAGCGTCGATGCTATGATTCGCTATCGGTCCGAGGGCGACTCCTTCATCCACCAATCATAACTTTCGCAGCCTGTTCCATACTCAAATAACAAATCTCACCAAGTTTCAACCGCACTTTCAATTGACTCTAAGTGTGGAGTTTCTTATTAAGGAATCGTTAGGTAAACGGCTCGGTATAGGAAAGGCTAGTTTAATGGGTGAGGCTAAAAGTGTTTAGGGTTACCATTTTCTCCGGGTTGCGCAACATTATGCAAAATTGCAAGAGAGAACGGATCTATTGAAGTCCGCAACTTCCCAATCACTTTGTAATTCGCCTTTTCTCCCCCAGATTTAGACTTTTCTCCGGGAATCTTTCTTAAATACTCTTCCACTCTTCTCTCCATTGTATCTTGATCATCCTTGGGTATTGTCTAGCCTTAAGACTCTTTGGATTCCATTTCCTTTCCTTTTTTTTTTTTTCGAAAGGGGGAAATGGATTCATAAAGATATGAGCCAAGTAAGGCACGAGATTTTACCATGATATAAGCTTCCAAGGATTGGCCAAGCTCTCTGTAATTCTTCTGTAAATTCGTTGTTTGTACTCCTTCCTTTTAGTATTGGTCTTCACATCTTCTAGTGATTGGAAAATTGCGTCGACCCTTTTTTCTCCTACGTTTTTACACATATCTGCATAGTGGACATAGCAAAAGAAGTGCAAGTGGTCTGAAGGAAAGGTTAAGGGCTTAGGTAGGGTACCAACTAAAAATGAGCTGGCCGCTCAAGACACTGAAAGGGGTAAAGAGAAGGGTAGAAGTGTCTTGAACGTATATTAAGTTTCCAGGTCTAATTCCTTAACAAGAAACAATGAGGTGGTTAGTGTAAATAGAGTCAAAATCAGATTAGTATCAGTGAGGCAAAACCGTATTTGGATGGGGCAAGTCCGGTCATGAAGGTTTCTGAATCGGCTTTCCTGAACTCATCTGAAGATAAATCACTGAATCATAACATCTAAGTATACATTCCTGAAAATGTTTATGCTCCAAAAAATAGTGTTTCGACTCGATAAAAATCCGAATAAAAATCATAAGAAAAGAAAAGAAAAATAAAAAGAAAATGATATTAGTACGATTAATCCCGTCCCGAAGTGAAAATAAATGACAAATGGGAAGGATTGACACAATAAAAATAAAAATAAAATAGGGATAGAGGGATAGTGGTTGAAACACCTGGCTCAAAAGGTAGACGAAAGGGACTCCAGAGTGTCTGGAACATCGGCGGGCATGTGTTCACCGCCGGAATCGAGGTAGACGATCTCCGTGTCGCCAGAATGAGCTTCCGTAGTAGGCTGGCCGTGAGTCTCTAGGTTGTAGTGGTGGCTAGTGACATCATCCTCACCATCTTCGTCGCGATCAAAACCCGAAAGAAGTGACAAACTACCTAACTCGTAATCGGTAGAAGTCTTGGTACGGTTCTTGGTTGAGCGCTTGAAGAAGTAAGGGACCGTCTTCTTAACCACTTTAACAAGTGTAGAAATCAACTTGCCTTGCTTGGATATTGTAGCTTCAAGCTCCTTTCTCTTCTCTCTCTCAAAGGTGATATTCCATTTCTTCATCCTCCTCTCTCAAATTTTCCTTTCCATTCTTCTTTCTCGATTTCGTAGATTTCCTTGAACGCAATCGACGCGGAGCTTTAGGCTCTCGTTCTCCAATGATTTCCGGCTTCTCACGTGGTTTTGCAACTCTACTAGACCTTCTCGTGATAGGCTTGTCCTCCATTGGAATCACTATAAAAGAAAATCTCGAAAAAGCATGTTATGTTCTTGAAAATCGAAAATTCCAAAAGAATTGCTTCTGATGAGAATTTCATTTATTAAAATGCATATCAAGATACAAGAAACATGGAAGAAAGGTAATCCAAGGCCAAATAATTTTTCTCAATTTTAATCATAATTTTCGGATTAATGCTTAATGACATGAAAAGTTTGCAAGAATTATGAAATTGAAGCTCTAATAAGTCAAATTGCAAGCTAATCCTATGTATATATGACAAAACTAATTTAATGAATGCATTATGACCATTAGAAACACTTAAATTCGGATTCAATTGATTGACCCAACAAATCAATTTTTATGAAAAAGTGCACAAGGGTGATAAGTATGCAATTAAACATTGAATGATGCAATTCCTAATGTCTAAACAAGTTCTCTAATGAATTCTCTAACAACTTAAACAAATTAATTGCCAATTTTGAGAATCAAGAATTATCCATAAACTTGAGATTTAGACAAGAGGGGGTTTATAAGAAAACATACCTTTGCTTTGGAGATAATGGAAAAGGGAGTTGAATTCCTAATCAATTTCTAATCAAATTTAAGTGAAACAAGCAAAAACCCCAAAATTTGGTGATCAGGGTTCTTGAGCTTGAACACATGGAAGAGAAAGATAGGTGATGATATTTTAAAAATATGAGACAAAAAAATCTTTAGAAACCTTTAAAAATCCCAATTTATGTTGTTTTTGGTTTAAATTCGGTTAAAATCGGTTTAGAACCGGATTGGAAAAATTAAAAACAAACCAATTTTTTTTTTTTTTTACTTACCCGGACCAGACTTACCGTTTGTCGCGGGACGTGCCGCGGGACGGGCGAGACATTTGCAGGACACGGACGCGGGTAGAAAACTTCTCGGCCCCAGACGAAACCGCGTGTCCAGGGCATAGGATCGGGGTCTGGGACGATTCGTGCACGCAGGATGCGCGAGACCTCGTCGCACCGATCGGGGACGCTACCCGGGGCGAGCATCCGGGGTCTGGTGCCTTCGATCTGCGGATCGGTCTCGGGCATGGATCGTTCAAGACTGGTCGGGATCCCGTGACCGGTGCATCGGTCCGGTGTTTGGGCCGGTCCGACACCATTTTTTTTTTTTTTTAATATTCCTACAAAAACCAAAGTAAAAATTATTAGTAAAAATTTAAAACTTATGAAAACTTAAAAATGAGAATTTAAAAACTAAAATAAGCATGAATAAAAATTAAAAATGTGGGTTGCCTCCCACAGAGCGCTTGTTTTAAGTTAATTAGCTCGACTCCTTTGTCGGTTTTAGACTTTTAATGAATCCACTAAAGGAATTGTGGTTCCCTTAGCTTCCTTAATCGCTGAATCCTTGACTTGTTTGGTTGCTTTTGCTGGATCTCCATCGTCCAAGTTGATGATGATGCTCATGGGGAAGAGTTTCAAAGTATTATCAAGCTTCTTTTGAATAGACTCCGCGTCATTTGTCTCGCTTTCTTTCAGTATGAAGATCTTGATTATCGCGGTTGGTTCATCGGAGAGTCTATATCTCCATTCTCTTTCCTTGTTAGCCTTAGAAATTTCCATAGTTGTAACTATTGAGTTAATACTTTTGGAGATTCCTTCTTGCTCCTCTTTAGCCGGTTTCTTAATGATCCTAACAGGGGGCTTTCCTTTCACGATCTTCGGCTTCCTTTTCGTAGCATCTCCAGGGTCAATGGTTTGTTTAGTAATCTTCATTCCCACCGAGTTAGGCACACCAGTAACATTCATCTCATGAAAGACGAGTTGCTTGTCGATTTTAGTGAAACTAATCGTTCGGTTTGGAAAGTCGATGACGGCTCCGGTGGTTGCTAAGAATGATAGGCCGAGTATCAATGGCTTCATCCTTCCGGTCTTCATTTCTAGGACTTGAAAATCAGTTGGGACGTCTCTTTCTCCAACTCTTAACATGACATTCTCCAGAACTCCAAAAGGTGTAGAAGATGATAAATCCGCATATTCAATGCATACCTTGGAAGTTTCGAAATTAGAGAATCCTAGCTCCTTTGCCACGGCCGAGGACATCACATTGACACTAGCTCCGGTGTCACATATGCAATTGTAGACATCTATTCCATTAATAGAGCATGGAATAGAAAACTTTCCTGGATTGTCGACCTTTTCTAAAGGGACGTTTCTCATTCTTCTCTTGTACGCTCTTCTAGATTCATCGGGACGGCGTTTCTCCATCAGTTTCAAATCTACTATAGCCTTGTCTTCAAGTGGGTTAGGTGCATCCACGAGCTCTTCCTCCTTAATAGATACCATATTCGCAAACGTTTCCCCTTTCTCCTTACCTTGTCTTTGAGCGGACTCGGTGAGTTGATTGAATTGGGTCTCCGTTTTTGAAATGTGTGTAGTGAGGGACTTGTACTTGTTGTTGAGGTCATTGTACACGCCTTCTATCCTTTGAGATAACTCCTTCCTAGTTTGGGTTATAGCTTCTAACAAGTCTTTCTTGAGTTTCAAGCTTCGAATCCGGGTTTATCGGCTGTTCGGTTGAAGGAAATAGGAACGGCTGCTTGGTTTGGTATATTCCCCTAGGGTAGAACGGTTGCTTAGGAGAATATTGGGATCCTTGATTATAGTTTTGCTGGTTGTAGCTCTGCTTAGGGTAGACTTGATCTTGAGGGTTCTCCACATTGTTTGGGTTAGGCCAAAAATTGTTGTTGTAGCCTCGGTTCCCATAGCTTCCTCCTATGTAGTTCACTTTCTATTGATTCTCTAGTGCTCCATCTCCAATAAACTCCAAATTAGGATCGTAGTTAGGACCAACGATTTCTTCAACGGCATGAACTCCTCGTTGGCTCTTAAGTAGTTGAGACATCATACTTTTGAGCTTGGCGATTTGTGCTGATTCGGACGATGATCGTGTGTTGTTGATGGTTCTATTGTAGTCTTGAGATGAGTTTGCATCACTCGCAGCAAGGTTCTCGATCAATTGCTTTGCTTCCGGCACAAGTCTAGTCATGAAATCTCCGTTACTCGCAGCATTTAAAGATGTTTGGTGCTTGTAGTCGATTCCATTGTAGAAAGTGTTCCACAAGTTTCCTTCGGTGAAACCGTGGTTAGGGCAATCTCTAGTGTACTCCTTGAAACGTTCAAGGGCCTCGAAAAAAGATTTGGTGGCTCCTTGCCTAAAACTGGAGATCTTGTTCCTTGTAGAGCTTGATCTCTGCTTGGTGTAGAACTGGTTCAAGAAGGCACTCTTGTATTCGTCCCAAGTAGTAATGGACTGCGGCGGCAGCGACTTCATCCATCTTAGAGCCTTATCATTTAGAGAAAATGAGAAGAGTTGGCACTTCAAGTAGTCCAGAGGAACTCCGTTTGCTCGAGTTGTACTGCAAATCTCCTCGAAAGTATCGATATGGTCTAGAGGATGCTTGGACGGAAGTCCATGGAATTGGTTTTGCTTCACCAATGCAATGATTTGAGGCTTGATCTCGAAATCACTCCTTTGAGGAGGTGGTGGACGAATTGGATTCCTATCCAAGAAGAAAGCATCGGAGGAATCGATATCTCCGATAGTTTGGTGTTGGCAAAGTTGAATGAGTTGAGCTTGTCTTGGGTTCACAGCGTGCTGGAGATTGAGGTTTCCTTGATGATTAAAGTGTTGAAGTTGCGGCTGGTTCCTCATATCTCTAGGTGGTACGAGATGTTGATCTTCTACTTGAGGTTGGTGTTGAATTCCTTCCGGTGGAAGATCATCTTCTCCTTCTCGGGTAGGCTGATTGTTTCGACCTCCTTGGGGCTGGTTCCCGTCGAGATTGGCTCTCTCTAGAGCGGCTTGGGCAGCGAGTGCTCGCTCCTCTTCGGTTTGATTTGGTAAATCGGCCATTCTTTGTTGTCGAAGTCTTCTTAAAGTACGTTCAAGCTTGTCTATTTCTTGCTCAGGTTCCACTAGGCTTCTCTTGTTAGAAAGTCTAGTACTAGGCATAAACTCCTGAAACACACGTAGAAAGAACGAGGAAACAAAGCGTTAGAAATTTAAAGTAAAATAAAACGAAATTAAGAGGAAAAATAAAGAAAAGCTGAAAATTAAAAGCGTCCTAGACTGGATTTTAATCAAAAATTCGGAGGTGATGTTCTTCCAAGTTCCTGGCAATGGCGCCAAAAAATTGATCGTGTGGGATTTAAGTTTTACCACTTATTCCAACTACCTGCAAGTGCACAACAATCACAATTAGTATAGATAAGGGATCGAATCCACGAGGACTTGTTAACCACACTACGAACTATAATGATTAAAATAAAGTTAGGACAAAATATAGTCGTTTGGGTGATTGTGAATAAGGTCGAAAACAATAAGATAAAAAGCGTTAGAACTTAGGTAATTCGTAGAGAATCATGCAACGATAATGATTGATTTAATCTAGGAACTTGGGATATACGCGCCATCTAGGACTCATAACACTGTTGTATAACCATTCCACTTTCATTGCTCCGGTCACTATGTTAATTCTCCCTAATAGACTCGACTTTCGCACGGTTATTACAAGGAGAAAACACGCAATAAAAGTATGGGTTATGATATTGTCCACCGAACTCCTTAACTAACGGGTTAGGTTGTTAAGACGCTTGGCTTATCAAATACTAGTTCTGGATAATATAAAAGCTTTTGGAATCTATAAAATCCTAAGTTCAAGCTGCTAAATGCGCGGTAAAGCAACTATGCATTGAGTACAAGTAAAGATGAAGATAATATAATTTCCCTAGACAATCATCAACCAATCATCGAATTATGAAACTCATTGAATACCTAAAACCTAACTAATGAACTACTCAGACATGGTGCACGAAAAACTGCAAGAGATTAAAGAAAACATGATGATAAACTTTATTAAAAGAGTAGGGATAAGATGATTCTTCTCTATAGCGATGTACAAAGCGAGATCATCCACCAAACCTCCTAAAACTTAGATCTATCTTCAAGCTCCTCCAAGGGAGGCGTGGCTGCTGTTCTCTATAGGTAAAAGTGTTTATAATTTTGGCTCACCCTAAAACAAGAGGCTAAAAACTAGTATTTATAGTGCTAGGGTCTTCTAGGGTTCTTCAGGGGCAAAACCGTCTTTCTGCTGCACTCTAGGTATCAAGGTCGGTCACATGAGTATGCACTCGTGTATGGGGTTGAAAACACTCCATATTGGGCTGAGAATGGTCGCCAACTTCGGCCTTAAGGTCCATCAAAGTCTGACTTCATTTTGCACCTTCTTCATCTTCGAGGCAGTAGGACATGTCTTCACTCAATTCGATGTATCTTCCGGCTCACAGCTCCAATCGTGATAAGTCCAAATTCATTAGAAAGCTGATTCAAAGAAGTTCAAATGTTGCTTTCATTCATTGATTGCCAAGTAGAATTGGTCGTTTGTCCGTAGCAGAACTTCGGGTGCTTCGATTTTTTCCATCTTAGTAGAATGTGATTTCTTGTGAAATTCATGGCTTGGACTAAGTCTTTGGCTTAATAAACTTGATGTAGCTAGGAATACACCGCTTTAGGCTCTTTTTGCTCCTTTTAGATGATTTTCCCTGTTAACAACCTAAAACTAGAAATACGAGAAAAAACTACCTCTTTGGTGTAAAACCTTATTGAAATGCTTTGAAAATACTTTAAAATAGATAGTAAAATAGGTAAAATATAGAGTATATCAGACGCGTTGTCGGGCAGACCTGGAGATGACGGCCTTCAACTTTTATCTACTTCCCCTCATTACGTTGAGGCTGATCTAGGGGTCGCGCTGGCTGACGGATCTACCCATGCAAATGTCGCCGTCGATGAACCGTCTTCCCCTCCAGCCATTGCAGCCGAGGGAGGATTGGTAACTATGCATTGAGTACAAGTAAAGATGAAGATAATATAATTTCCCTAGACAATCATCAACCAATCATCGAATTATGAAACTCATTGAATACCTAAAACGTAACTAATGAACTACTCAGACATGGTGCACGAAAAACAGCAAGAGATTAAAGAAAACATGATGATAAACTTTATTAAAAGAGTAGGGATAAAATGATTCTTCTCTATAGCGAGGTACAAAGCGAGATCATCCACCAAACCTCCTAAAACTTAGATCTATCTTCAAGCTCCTCCAATGGAGGCGTGGCTGTTGTTATCTATAGGTAAAAGTGTTTATAATTTCGGCACACCCTAAAACAAGAGGCTAAAAACAAGTATTTATAGTGCTAGGGTCTTCTAGGGTTCTTTAGGGGCAAAACCGTCTTTCTGCTGCACTCTAGGTATCAAGGTCGGCCACATGACTATGCACTCGTGTATGGGCTTGTAAACACTCCATATTGGGCTGAGAATGGTCACCAACTTCGGCCTCAAGGTCCATCAAAGTCTGACTTCATTCTGCACCTTCTTCATCTTCGAGGCAGTAGGACATGTCTTCACTAAATTCGATGTATCTTCCGTCTCACTGCTCCAATCGCGATAAATCCAACTTCGTTAGAAATCTGACTCAAATACCTTGAAATGTAGCCGTCATTCATTGATTTCTAAGTAGAATTGGTCGTTCGTCCGTAGCAGAACTTCGGGTGCTTCGATTCTGTCCATCTTGGTAGAATGTGATTTCTTGTGAAATTCATGGCTTGGACTAAGTCTTTGGCTTAATAAACTTGATGTAGCTAGGAATACACCGCTTTAGGCTCTTTTTGCTCCTTTTAGATGATTTTCCCTGTTAACAACCTAAAACTAGAAATACGAGAAAAAACTACCTCTTTGGTGTAAAACCTTATTGAAATGCTTTGAAAATACTTTAAAATAGATAGTAAAATAGGTAAAATATAGAGTATATCAGATGCGTTGTCGGGCAGACCTGGAGATGACGGCCTTCAACTTTTATCTACTTCCCCTCATTACGTTGAGGCTGATCTAGGGGTCGCGCTGGCTGACGGATCTACCCATGCAAATGTCGCCGTCGATGAACCGTCTCCCCCTACAGCCATTGCAGCCGAGGGAGGATTGGCATCTGCTCTTCTTGTTCCTCCCTAGTCGGGCTCGATAGTTGCCCCGGTTGTTGAACCATCTCCTCTTCCGACTGTTATTGTTGAGGAGGATTAGGTGCCTGCAAAAGTTGATTCTCAGCCCCGCCAGGTCGTTGCCTCAGTTGCTAGGAAGTCGGCTCCTCTTCCTCTCTCGTTGGAAGCTGCGGATCTGATTTCCTGGCTTCGTAGTTTCGGGTCGGCGAATTCCGTGCTACCCGTGGTTGAACATCTTTTCCTTCGGGACAGCTATGCTGGGCTGGTTGCTGCCTTTGGCGAGGTAAGTTATTCTTTCTTTCTAAACTTGTTCCTTCTTTTTGCCTTATACTTTTGATCTTGGTGATCTGTTTTAGTGATGAGGGATCTGTTTTGACAGGTCGCCAATGCCCTCCTTTCTTTTATGGCAGAGGCGGAGAGTAGAAAATTAATTCTGCTGCTCACCTATCTGAATTGGATGCCTTGAATTCCCTGTTTGATAAGCAGAGGGCCTACATTGCTGAGCTGGAAGCAGCTCATCGGGAATAGGCTATAATGATGCGCATTTTGGAGGCTACGGGTAGGAGGCAGGAGGAGGGTTTTGTGAATTTTGGCAAGACGTCGAAGGAGTTGATGGATAACCTGAGGAAGGAGAATAAATTGTTGTGGCCAACAGGGAGAGGATGGTTGTGCATGAAGTTGAAGCAGCTTGACAGTTCAATGGTCCTCGTGAGCGGGATACCGTGTCCGCCGTACTGTCCGTGTTGGCCAGGCAGGAAGACGTGACTCGAGCTAGACTTGAGCTGGATACGGCTAGGGCTCAGTCATAACTGCTCCAAAGATTATCAGCTGGGGAGACGTCGATCGAGGTAGAGCTGGCGAATAGTCGGGAGCGTGAGGAACTTCGTTCAACCCTTTTGACAGAGGTTATGGCTAGGAGGGCTGCTGCGAATGTTGAGGAATCTTTGGCTGTACCAGACGGGGAATCGGCTTCTCGGCGGGCGGACAGTTGCCCTTAGAAAAACTTTTTCTTTAATTTTTTAAAGTTTTAATTTTCGTTTTGTAAAGACTCTTACTGTTGCCCAAGTGGGCCTTTTTATGTTAAGTAATTTCTTTATGATGAGTAAGCATTGTCGTGGCTGAGGTGGCGATGTGGCCGGGACCTCAGCCTAGCTAATCTGAAAGGCATTTGGGGCGTTGCTTTGACTTGTTTAGTTGTTCCCTGAAGTGATGAAATAAGATCGCTAGAATCGTAGATTTTAGATTCGTTGTAGCGATGCAAAGTGTTTTTAGGTCGGCCGACGCTAGATCGTATCAGAGTTTTGGCCCTGAGATTTTCTGAGTCCCAAGTGTTTGTTGATCCGACTTGGGGATCCACTTCGATTGTAATGATTTGATTTCACCGTGGGGACTTTCAGCTTGGATGGTGGTTAGGTCCATCTTATGGTGATTGGACAATTTTTCGTGATTTGTTTGAGGTGGCTGAACTCGAGGGGCGAGCTGCCTACGTACCCGGTAAAGGGATAAAGCCGTTACGTAGTTCGATTGTTGGATGGGGGAGTTAGTGATGGATTTTTTTGAGGTTCATGGCGTTCCATGCCCTCCTCACTTGTTTCCCATTCTGGAGGTTTGTTAGCTTGTAGGCGCCGGGGAGTACTACGGTAGTGACGCGGTAGGGGCCTTCCGAATTGATCCCTATGTTTCTGGCACCAAGCTCCATTGTATTTTGCAGTACTTTCCGGAGGACTAGTTTGCCTTCTCTGAACCGTCGGATTTTGACTCTAGATTTGTTATATCTAGCTATTGCTTCCTGGTAATTATGTATCCTCGCTTAGGCGAGGTCGCGGCGTTCATCTATTATGTCCAGGGCATCTTGGAGCATTCTTTCGTTCAGCTCCTCGTCCGAGGGGCTAGATAGAAAGGTGTTTTGGAGGTGGCTTTTTTGGGAGTGGTGCGCAGTAACCAAAGCACTCCTCGTAGCTCCTCACTCCATCTCTCATTTTTGGAGATGAGGCGTTTCTTGAGGATGCGGCTTCGGCTTGGCCATTCCCTCGAAGATACCTTGTGGTCGAATATGTCAGCCAGATCTGCCATTTGCTGCAGAAGTTTCTGAATGTAGTTAAAGTGAACTAGGTGCCGTTGTCGGTTACTATTTTGTATGGCTCTCTGTGGCGGCAGATAACGTTTTTCCATATTAAATCCCTGACTTGTTCTGAATGGATTTGCTGGTAGGCTGCCGCTTCTATCCATTTGGTAAAGTAATATGTCAGGACCAACACGTATTCGAGTCGTTTTGGTCCTGATTTGACCATGGGGCCGATTATGTCCATCGACCACTGCATGAACGGGTACATGCTAGATATGGAGGAGAGCTGCTCTGCTGGTTGATGTAGGATTGGTGCGTGTTTTTGGCATTTTTTGCATTTGATCGGAAACGTCGCACAATCTCATAACATTGTTAGCCAAAAGTATCCCCGTTTGCTGATTCTTAGAGCCAATGCTCATGCTTCGGAATGGCTGCCGCATGACCCACTGTGGAGCTTTGACATGACCTGGTGAACTTCGTATCCATGGATGCAGGTCAAACAGGGTTCAGAATGGCTGCCTCTAGATCGTATCGGAGTTTGGGCCCTGAGATTTTCTGAGTCCCAAGTGTTTGTTGATCCGTCTTGGGGATCCACTCCGATTGTAACGATTTGATTTCACCGTGGGGCTTTCAGCTCGGATGGTGGTAAGGTCTATCATATGGTGATTGGACCAATTTAGCGTGATTTGTTTGAGGTTGCTGAACTCAAGGGGCGAGCTGCCTACGTATCCAGTAAGGAGATCAAGCCGTTACGTAGTTCGATTATTGGACGGGGGAGTTAGTGAAAGAATTTTTTGAGGTTCATGGCATTCCATGCCCTCCTCACTGGTTTCCCATTCTGGAGGTTTGCTAGCTTGTAGATGCCGTGGCGTACTATGGTGGTGATGCGGTAGGGGCCTTCCTAATTAATCCCTAGTTTTTCGGCACTAAGCTCTATTGTGTTTTGCTGTACTTTTTGGAGGACTAGTTCGCCTTCTCTGAACCGTCGAATTTTGACTCTAGATCTGTAATACATAGCTGCTCCTTCTTGGTAATTCTGTATCCTCGCTTAGGCAAGGTTGCGGTGTTCTTCTATTACGTCCAGGGCATCTCAGAGGATTCTTTCGTTTAGATCCCCGTTCGAGGGGCATGTTACCCTCCGGAGGCTTTGTACCGCTGTTTCAGCTAGGACCATTGCTTCTTTTCTGTAGACTAGAGAGAAAGGTGTTTTGGAGGTGGCCTTTTTGGGAGTGGTGCGCAGTGCCCAGAGCACTCCCTGTAGCTCCTCGCTCTATCTCTCATTTTTGGAGCTAAGGCGTTTCTTGAGGATGTCTTGCAGGGTTTTGTTGGCGGCTTTGGCTTGGCTATTCCCTTGAGGATACCTTGGGGTCGAATATGTCAGCCGGATCTGCCATTTCTACCTTGGGGCAGATAACTCTTTTCCATATTAAATCCCTGACTTGTTCTGAATGGAGTTGCTAGTGGCTCCCGCTTCTATCCATTTGGTGAAGTAATCTATCAGGACCAGCACGTATTCGAGTCATTTTGGTCCTGATTTGACCACAGCATAAACGGGTACGGGCTAGATATGGAGGAGAGCTGCTCTGCCGGTTGATTGGTACATTTTTTTGGCATTTTTCGCATTTGGCCACGAACGTCGCGTAGTCTCGTAACATTGTTGGCCAGAAGTATCCCTGTTTGCTAATTCTTAGTGCCAATGATCGTGCTTCGGAATGGCTGCCGCAGGACCCACTTTGAAGCTTTGACATGACCTGGTGGACTTCGTCTCCATGGATGCAGGTCAAACAGGGTCCGGAGGTTCTGCATTTGTCAAGTTTCCCGTCGATGATGCAGAAATGGGCGCTCTTGGCTTTGAGTTTTCTTGCTTTGCTTCTACAGGGTTGGACTATCCCGTAGATGATATATTCTAAGATTGGGATTCTCCAATCAGGGCGTTTCGGCATGCGGTGGACCTCGTCTAGTTGTTTTGCTCCTTGAGAATTACTCAGTTTTTCAGGATCGGGCTCGTCGTGCAATTTCTCATCTGGTTCGTCCGTGTCAATTGGTTGCTCAGCTTGTGGCTGTCTTGATTCAGCTTGTGAACCGGACCCGAGCTGCGAGTCTCGAGTCATTTGTCTTATTATAATGGCATTTACTCCTACTCATGTCTTTGGAGCTAAGTGAATGCTTGGTTTTTCTATCCCTTCTACTGGGATTATTCTTCTGACCAATGGGTCTAAGGTCGACGCCAGGGCTGCTAAGGCGTCTGTGTAGTTGTTTTTACCTTGCGGTATGGGCGTAAGCTCGAATTTGTCGAACTATTTGGTCAACTCGTGGGCGATCATTTTTCGCTTTGTATTCGCCGTAGAACTAATTGGTTACTAGCTGGGAGTCACTGAAAGCGCTCAGCTCTCTAGCTCCGATCCCGAGAGCAAGTCTCAGTCTTGCTAAGAGGGCTTCGTACTCTACTTCGTTGTTCGAGGCTGGAAATCTTAATCGGAAGGATTGCTCTAACAATTTTCCGGTGGGGAAGGTGAGTTTTACTCATATCTCGGATCCTTGTATGGAAGAGGCCCCGTCGACGTGGAGTGTCCATGTCGTCTTGGGCTTAGTTCTGTTAATTGCTTGTGGTGCTAGCTCGATTATGATATCGGCTAGGACCTGGGCTTTGGCGCTGATCTTGGTACGATACTTGATGTCGTACTCGCTGAGCTCGATATCCTATTTTGCGAGTCTTCCCGACTGGCTGGGGCTGTGAAGGATTATCCTTATAGGATGGGATGTCATCACCACAATCGCGTGAGATTGGAAATATGGTCTCAGCTTCCTAGCTGATATGACTACTGCCAACGCTAGGTTTTCCATCGCTGGATATATGGTTTCTGCGTCTACTAATGATTTACTTACGTAAAATTTTGGCTTCTGCTCGTTTTGCTCTTCTCGGACTAGTACTCTACTTACGGCAGCTGGTGAAACTGCAATGTAGAGGTACAAGGGTTCTCCTTCTACTGGTTTTGCCAATATCAGAGGTTGGCTGAGGTATGCCTTTAATTGCTTGAAAGCTTCCTCGCAGCTGGCGTCCCAGGTGAATCTCTTGTTGCCTTTGAGCAATTGGTAGAATGGGAGGCACTTATCTGTGGATCTGTTATGAACGCCGTCTTCTCTAGGTCATCGTGGTTCATCAGAATCTGATTATAACCAGAAAAAGCGTCCATGAATGAGAGCAGCTGGTGTCCAGTTGTGGCTTCGACTAGACGATCGATGTACGGAAGCGGGAAACCGTCCTTTGGGCATGATTTATTTAAATCTGTGAAGTAGATTCATACCCTCCACTTTCCGTCTTTCTTCTTGACTACGACGGGATTGGCAAACAAGTCATTGTACTTAACCTCTGATTGATCCAACCTTGAGTAGGCGCTCTACCTCGTCGTTGACGGCTTTAGCTCGCTCGGGACCTAATTTGCGCCTTTTTTGCTTGACTGGTTTGAAGGTGGGGTCGACGTTCAACTCGTGAGAGGTGAAGTCGATGCTGATTTATTTCATATCAGAGGTGCTCCAGGCGAAGGAACTGGTATTCTTTTTGAAGAACTCAATTAGCTCTTTCTTGATTGGTTCCGGGAGGTTAGCTCCGATACCAACACATTTCTTGGGGTGAGCTTTGTCAAGGCAGGTTTGGATGACTAAATCTTGTCAGGGTTCGGTCATCTGGGAGTTTCCGTGCTCAGCAAGCTGACAAAGGTTTTGCTCCTCTCGTTTCTGTAATTGCTATTTGGTGGATTTTTCCAGCTGCTTGTGCCCGTTGAGGTAGCAGATCCTCGCTATCTTCTGATTTCCTTTGATGGGTGCTATTTTGGTAGGAGTGGGGAATTTAACGCATTGGTGATATGTTCAAGGTACGCCTTTCATGGCGTATATCCATGGCCGTCCAAGTATTGCATTAAATGGAGCTGGGCGGTCTACCACAACGAAGTCTACAAACTTGTGGATACCTTCCGCCACCGTTGGGAATCGAACCATTCCCATAGAATAAGTTGTTTCTCCCACGAATCCGGTTAGCGGTGTGCCTTGGCCTTGTAGGTCAAGTCGTTTAGATCTATTTTCTTGTATGCGTCGTAGAATAGCAGATAAATTGAACTGCCAATGTCTATCATTACTCTGGAGACTAGACAGCCACATATTTCTAGTTGGATAACTAGCGCATTGTCATATGGCTTGTCTAGATGGGCTGTTTCACTTTCTGCGAAGGCGATCTGATGTTCTGCTCCCCTAAATGCAGTTGGGGGCACGTGAGATGCGTTGGCTCGGCTTTGGTGTGCTCTGATTGAGTTTATTGAATCTTTGCACAGTTTTGATCCTCCCAAGATGAAATTTACTAGTTTGGCCGGAGCTGGATTGCTCAGGCTTTTCATGGCGCGTGGTATTTTCATCCATGGGCTGGTCAACTTCTTCGGAGCTGGTGGTGAGGTGAGGACTGACCTCATTGATCCGCCACATATGTTAAGCTCTCCAAAGATGGGGTCTATACGCTTTCTTGATGACGGTGGGGTCTGGACTGGGTTCATCTCCTCGATGGGTCTCTCTCTCTTCGCCGCTGACTTTTTCTTTTTGGGCTTTTCGAGAGGCAGAGGTTCGACCGTCGGGTTCTGCTGTGTTGTTTTAGTGTTTTTCTTTTCTTTTCCTTTGAGGCCAACTAAGTATAGGCATTCCTTGGTGGAATGACCTTTTTTGCCATGGTGAGTGCAATATTTTATTCCTTCGTACTCGGATTTCTTGCCTTGTTGCGCATAGTCGATGACGTATACCTGTTGCCCCTTCCCATAATTCTTGACAAATTTCTTAGGTTGTTTTTGCCCGGGGGCAGCTGCTAGGTTCGTGTACTTTTTCTCTAGGAGAGCTGTCTCTTCTTCGAGGATGGCGAAGAAGGTTGCTTTGTGTAGCGCATTGTTGAGTGGTATGAAGGGGTTGACGGTGAGTTCCTCTAGGAATTTAGATTTGTGCCATAAGCCGTTCTTCAGCGCTTCTAGTGCTACTTCTTCGTTCAGGTTGGAGATTCTGGATTTAATTGTCTTGAACTGTGATATGTAGTCTCTGAGGGGTTCCTCAGGTCCCTGGGTTAGCTTCCATAAGTTGGCTTCGAAGGCTCTTGCTTTGATGAATACAGAGAGAAACAACGCTATTTGGGCGTCAAAGCTGTCGATTGAGCAGCTGTCCAGCCATGCAAACAACTCCAGGGCGGGACCTGTCATGATTTCAGCGAATAGCCTACAGTGCCCCGCTTCTTTCTCGTAATCAGCCAGGTGAGCTCTTGCTAGGGCGAGCCAGAATGCTCTTACGTGGGCCTTGGGATCGCTGCTCCCGGAGAATTCTGGGAGTCTAATTTTTCCAATATCCCTGATGGATGCGTTAGCTATCCTATCAGTGAAGGGTATCTACCGAGTATCTTCGATCGCCCGATCGATATCAGGAGCTAAACTGGTAGCTCTGTGGATGCATGTCCGCAAATGCTGCAACTCTGCTTGAGTCTGCTCGGTATACTTGTAAAACGTATCTTGGTTGAAGGCGTTTTCTCTGGCTGCGAGGTTAGTGTTTTCAGTTGTCTCGATCTGATCAGCTGGAGTTTGAGCTGAGTTTCCCTGGGGATTCCCCACGAGCGATGTTTGTACTGCCCATACTGTTGGACTTGGTGGGGGCGGAGGTGGTAAGGTTCCTTCGTTCACCCGCGTGATGATACGTCATGGGTTCGAGCCAGCTAGGTCCGCTGACCATGAGTTAGCCCTTGGGCTGGGGTTGAGTACTGGATAACGGGTGGCATTTGCGGGGGTCACGTGGATCCCTGAAAAGTCTAGCTGCCGCCTCGGGGTTGTGATCCTGGAATGGGTGGATTCGTCGTTGGGCATTCTACGAGATGGGAGCCCTTGATTAATGAATTGAAACATCTCATGGAGCTAACCCATGATTGTTCTCTCCTGCTGGTCGAGGCGGGCCACCACCGCTCGGACGGTTAGATCTTGCCCTTGCGTTCGCTCTACCTTAGTCGACAACATTTGGCGTATTTCTGATAAATTGTCTTGGGAGCGTTCCCTACGTCCCGTGGGGAGCGGCGGGATACCTCCTGTCGAGGTGCTAGCTAAAGCTGTTCCAGCAGCAGTTGAGTTTCAAAGCCATATGCTTCTTAGCATCAGAGGCGCAGGCATGACGGTTGTGGTTGTCGCAAATCCGGGTTGGTTATTTGGATCCATAGTTTCTGCACTCGCAGGGTTGTTGTTAACCGCGAGCGTCTGGTACTGTTTTGTTTCAGGCTGGTTATTGACCACAACCTAGTTCTGATCGGATCCGGGTTGGTTGTCAGTCACGACTTCGAATACGTCTCTGGTTTCCAGATCAACAATCTGAGGATTGGTGACCTGGACTGACTCTTGAGCGTTGATGGTGTCCATTCCCGCTGCGGTGGGTTCGAGGTTAGATCTCTGTGTATGACAATTGTATTTCCTCCCCTTAGTCGGCGCCAAATGAGGAAGCTCGATTCAGAATTTATATATGAATTTGGGAAAAAAACTTTAGTCCTAGGAAATGTCTATAGATCTAACGAGGATCGAGACCAAAATAACGAAAAATGGATTAATATTGATATTCTATGTAAATATACAAAGAACTTTAGCTAAGATAAGAGTTGATGAGCTAAAGTGTGATTGAGTGTAAACGTTTGAAAAAGTTGGTAATTTCGGCTCTAGAACTAGCTATTTATACTTCCTCGAGCTGAACGGTTCAGCTCCGCCAATCCCTCCTCGTCACCGGAGATCTCGGGCACGTTCTGGTATATCCTCCAGAAATATCGAGATCTCTTTGTTAACCGTTGAGCGGCGCTGACTTGGTCATATCCTTGCTGAGTTGCTTGGTCAGCGGTTCTTCTATTTGGAGGTCAGCGAATCTGTTTAACTAAGTTCAGCGCTGTCGAAGGGTACGCTGGTCTTCTACTATTGTTAGCGCGGTACTGGGCCTTAAGCCCAATACTAGATACAATCGAGTCTGACTATATTTTAAGCTTAATGAGCCGGATTTCTAATTGTGAAATCCAGCTCCAACATATATGTATATTTGAATAATGGGCTCCAACTAAAAACTTCAAAAAAAAAAAAAAAACTAAAATTTTAGAGTTTATGAACCTAAAAATTATTGCACCCCCTCGAGAAAGATGGTAAGAATGGCGAGAGACATCTCTAGAAAACATTTCTTCTTATACCACCACGTTCCATGATCCATATTTTAATCACTGAAGTAATTGAATAGTTTGATTTTAAATTAAGAATATCCATATGCATATTACAGTTTTTTGGTTCATATAGGTCCACCTAGGACACTGATTTAGATTTGATAATATATTCTTCCTATTCTTTTTGATGCAAAGATTTGATAATTCTTTTTTTTTAAATTGAAGTAAGAACTATTTTAAGCACAATAACATAGTTATTTGCCCTTTGACAATAAGAAAAAAAACATAGCTATTTGTTGTATATAACTCTTAACTAATCACAATATTTACGATTGTAAACTTTGGAAAATGATACCAGACAAAGAATAAATGCGCTAAACTATACTATTTTAGGTACTAGGTTTTTAATCCATGCTATGCGTGAGTCTGTTTTACCGATGTGTTTAATTAAAAAATTGTCCAAAACATAAATATTTACTTTACTATAATTACTAAAAAAAATTCAACATAAATAGTAATCTATATCAATAATTGTTTATGTTTGTAGAAATTTGTCATATATATAATGTTTTAGCTATGATTGTGACATGTCTTTGAAAGGGTAATGAATTCTTGTGAACATCTACAAATTTTCAATATTTAACTAATTTTATAGTTCCCAAATATTTTTTTAAAAGAAAATTTTCAAACATATTTACTCTCGGTTATTTTTGATCTTGCAAATATTAGCTTGAGTGTTGCTTCTTGAGTTTATTCCGGCAAGAAATTAACATTGTTGGCAAGTAAGAGAGTGACATAAGGAATTTGGTTTATTTTTAACTAGTTTAGATTTTCTATATTACTGTATAGCAAAAACAATTACTTTGACATATAAAAGGAGATTTTTTTAGACTGAAATTATATATCAAATTAGAAGAGAATGAAGTATGTTAATGTAATGTATCAACTGTCTGTTCATTATGCAACATTTGACTTTGTTTTACATAATTTTGAAGATATTTTTTAAATTCTACTTTGATTGGTTATAAAATTGACTACCTCTTAGTTAATTTGAATGAAAATCTAACAATAATAAATAATTATTATAATTTAGAAGTATGATGAATATTTTTGATCTTAATATGTTTTATTGTATTTTTTTTCTTTTGGAACCAAGAGGTTCTAGATTTTAGGATATAGTAAGTACCTTCGATTGGGGATAATAACATGTTAATTACCTCTTCTGCTAAATAGTGAGATTCGAACTTTAGATCTTGAGGATCTTGAGAGCTAAACATGATTAGAGCTATTGACATGAGTATCTTTATTGTTGTTGGTTAGTTGATAATAATAAATTTTACTTTGGATTGTGGTAATGGTTTTATTTTCAACGTTTAGAATCATCAAACATATGACTTGTAACGACCGTAGTCCGAAGTATCGATATTAATTGGAGGTGTCGATCGACACCCTTGGGCAGTGTCGATCGACACCAGTGCTGAAATCGGGTTTTGGTTTGTTAAAACCGGGATTTGCACGCGGTTTATTTTGTGAAAACCCTAGGTTCGTCCCTTTTAATCTTTTGGACCGCGAGCCGTCGAGGGAGGGAGGAAAATCATAAGGTTTTTGAGAGGAAGAAGTGAAAATCGAGAGAGAATCGTGTTTGTTGCGAGTTGTTCGTTTTCTCGAGGATTCTTCATCCATCCGTGGTTGTGGTGTTTCGTGAAGGGTTAATTGCGGTTTCAGTGGTGAATCAGAGTCTCTAGGCCGTGCATTCGTCGTTCTGATCCGTTCATCCTCTTCGTTAGCAAGGTGAGTGCGTGATCGTTAGGAAATGCTAGAACGTTTATTAGGTTGTTGAGAATTGATTGTGGTTTTGATGATCGTTTGTATTATCATGTCGTGTTCTATGTTTCATGTGTGTTTCGTGATGATTGAGTGTGATGTTGAGAACCGTATCGATCTTGTGATGAACCGAGACTGAGCCGTGAGAGGATAGGCTTGGTTTCTGGGTTCTGGAACAGTGTGTCGATCGACGCCTAGAGGATGTGTCGATCGACATCCTGTGAGGAAGACAATACTCGTTTTGGTCGAGTGTCGATCGACACCGTGGTGGCGTGTCGATCGACACCCGGTTCTCTTTGGTTTGATTTTGTTTGGTTAAGTTTATTAAACTGGAGATTGTTCTAACTTTATTAAACCGGAAATTACATTGAAAAGTTAATTGAAATTGTGATAATTGTTTTTTGTATTTCCTTTTTGCGGGATGACCGCTTCACTGAGTATTTATGATAATACTCACGCAACTCCCGGTTTCTTTTGAGTTGCAGGTAAAGGAAAAGTGTGATCGTGGAATCGAGGCGAGGACGGGGGATGATAGGATTTGAGTTTATTGATGTTTATGGATTTGTTTTTGTAGTCTGTTAGGTTGCTAGATATGTTATTTGGAATTGTTAGACTTGGTGTTTTATTGGAATTGAATTATTGGTTATTTGGTTTAATGGATTATTAAATTGGATTTTAATTTATCTTACTATATTTTCCGCTTATTGTTCACCCTGATTTAATAATGTGTAATTATTTATAAAAAAAAATGCGGGTGTTACATGACTAATATGATATCTCTTGAAAGCCATTTGAGATATTCTTTTTTTAGTGTTATCAATTCATGTCTAGGACCCGGTAATATATTCTTAAGTGAGGTTTATCTGAGCATCACATTTTTTCAAGTTATAACATAATGTCTCAACAAACATAAGACGCATCGAATTCTTGCAACTTTCTAAGAGAAAACAAAGTAGACGCGTAGATATTTTAAGGCTTTTTCACTAACTTGAAAATTTGGTAACATTACACCCTCCATATATATGTTAACGCATTATATGCATAAACCAAAAAAAGCTATTTGAAACTTTGATTCTACCTATTGGATTTTTTGCTCGAATTTTATTTTGGTTTTGAGGCCTTAGCCGACTACATGCTTCTTTTGTGAGTTGACATATTTTGATTTTGATTAACCTTTGGAGGGGGTTTCTTTCTTGAAGTGATCAACACAATCAAATTTTTTAGCCGAGCATAAGAAATGAATCTTTAGATTTATTAATGGAAACCGAAATTTGAAATAGTATATATGTCGAGAAAAATATTTTCTGACTACAAACCGGCAAATCACCAACGAACCTTAGCAGATCACTGATGTTTTGTTTTGATGAGGGAAAATGAACGCGAATTATATGCTACACGCGGGTTTTAAAAATACTTTTTTAATATCTTGGTTAATTGTACTATTTCTAAAAATCAAATGTATTTCTTTAAGAAACATGCATCCTTATGTTATCACCTTATATGCATTTGCAAAATACTATTGCTTCCCATCTTTCTTGAATTAACATTTTTCTTTCACGAAAAATAGAAACTTCGTTGCTTGGTTAAGATTTTTGAGGTGGAGATGTTAAAATCTTTTGTTTTAAAATTTTATTAAATTTAGCGACAAAATTTTCATTTAATTATTTATTTTTATGTTTTCATTATTTTGTTAAAATGTAACAAATATGATTTAAAAGCACATGCAAAATTTTGAAGCATTTGATTCAAAATATATATTGTATATCATTTTCTTAGTATTATAATTCATGAATAAACTGGGAGAAAAAAGCCTTTGAGAGGCAGAGAAAAAAAAAAAAAAGCTTTCCAAACCTAGCCGCACACACTTAAACTTCGATCTGCCTCTCCTAGCTCCGGTGTAACGGCCGGTGGTAGCGAGAGGGTTCTATTTCCCTTCCATCCTTTTCGCATTGTTCTCTTACATGGTTTATGGGGTTCTCTCCTAGAAATTAGATTTGGTCTTCACAAACGGCGACATAGCTCGAGAGATCTAAGTGCCCGTTGCAAAGCCTTGGTTCCACCGGAGATGTATCTTCTTCAAGGACGGGACGAGATCGATGGTTGGTAGTTTTAGGTTTTCGCGAAGGGTGTGCTGGATCTTGGAGGTTTCGATTGGAATCATACAGCAAGGTGGTGGTGATGTGGATATATGGAAGCAATAGGTGGAGACAGTGAGGAGAGCTAATGGGGATCCATCGGATATATTGTCTTCAATGGCTCGGAGGCATGATTCAACTCTTTTCCTCCACTCCGAGTTGTTAGAGATCTTCGAGGTTTGAGGACGGCCTTGGGTTCTCGGGCAAAGACCTTCTGAGCTCCGGTGGTAGCTTCTCTGAGTCGCCTTCGGCCTCCCTGCGATGGCTACGTCCGCTAGTCGCGACTGAGTTTCGAGGAGGATGAGGCGTGGTTTGGTCTTTCTCCCCACTTAGATCCCTCGATGTACGGTTCTAATAAAGCTTAAATTCTGGTCCCGTTCTAAGGTCCAAGGTTTCAAGATCAGAGGAGTTTGTGGCGGTGGTCTGACGAGGCTTGACGGCACAACTTCTTCTTCTGGTTTTAGATCTGGTTTTCTTGTTTTTTAGGTCAAACTCTTTAAACCGATTCCCACTTGGGTTGGAATCGGTTTAATCCGGTCAAGGCATCTTTTATTTATTTATTATTTGTATGCTTTTTAAATTCCTTATTAAATAAAACCCTTTAACAAAAAAAAAATTGAATAATAATTAATGAATAATCCATCAACTTCTATTTTTTTTATAAATTTTAAGTAATGGCACTATAACACTTAATTTTTTTTTTTCATACTTACTTATATAAAATTCAAATATTAAATTTTGAATAAAATTGTATATTACAAAATTTTCAGTTTATTATATATTCTGATCACCTCATTATTTCACATTTAGTGAGATAGTTCAATATCATTTTACTGAAATAATATATCTTAGTTATTTTTAGGTTGTCTAACCTCTTAACAATCATAAGACATTCAAAATATTTAGTTCTTTTTTGATTAATTGATATCGTTTATTCATATTTTTATGTATATTCATTTTACATATGTTCAGTTTTTAAATTGAATATGTAAATTTTTCTTCCATCGCTCATAGTATATATATTGTTGTATTTTTGTATTGAAAAAAATAAAATACTAAAATAACTTTAAATGTACTATTTTAATTATTTATTGACTTATTTTCGTTTTTCTATTTGGTTAGAGTTTTTGGTAAATTTAAGTAACAATATAAATATACATAAAGAATTAAATGAAATTTGAAACTAAGTAAAATTAAAAATTTGCTTATGTGGACACCCTAGATGGAGAGAGAACTCTCTAATTATATATAAGATATTTGCTTTTGAAGTTATCCCTTTTTATCCTTGATTCTTTTGTTATTTTATAATCGATATGCTAATTTATTTTTTTCCATTTAATAGTATTGTTTTTTCATATATTAGATATTTTTCGAGGCTAATCATATAATTACACTGATGCTTCAAAAATTCTATGAACAAATTACTAAAGGAGAAAAAAACAAAACATGAAGAAGAACTTTCGTCTCCGACCGACAACGAGAAGAGACTCCTTCAGTTCTTCAAAGAGACACAATACGAGGATGAAGAAGATAATGACTTGGCAATGCATGTTTTTGGCTAAGAACACCGGTTAGATCTTCTACGACGGCAACTCTTTGTAATCACGAGAGACTGAGACAACCGTTCCGCGTTTAATGGAAATGATTTTATGGTCTCAACAAGTTGCGAATTATGCCGATGGACATTTCAATATGAGAGTAAATAAAGAACCCAAGATTCAAGATTTGCATCCATGAATTGTACATGTAACTCGGAAAGTATGTTGAAGCATTAAGGACAAATCAAGTTGGATAAACCATAAATGCTATTTTAAACTTTCTCTGATTAAATAGGAAAATACTTTTATAAGTTTGACTAATATCTCTCGATTTTCTTCTTAATATGAAACAAAGATAAAGACGTTAAGCTTTTGGATGCAAAAGTAACAAAGTAAATTCATCGTTGGTTCAAACTACACCAAAGGCACACTTTTGTGCTCTCAAACCCTTAGAGGCTATGGTGACAACATTCGAGTGAGTAAAAACTTAAGCCTTTCATCATACGTTTTCATGGGGATTTTAGTTTTGGTAAATGTAAATCTAGGGTAAATCGTTCAATACATAATTTAATTTACCTTGAATTTGTTTAGAATTAAAATATATGAGGAAATTTTGATGTACATAATTTAACCTACACTTTAGTTTGTTTAGAATATTAAAAATATATGAGGAAATTTTTATGTTGGTCATTACTTGAGCTCTTTATTGTTCAACTCTGTTTTATTCCAATAATTGGTTTCATAACTCTCTTTCATGTGTTTAGATGCTTTTTAGTCATATTTATGTACTCATTTATGGCAGAAATAAGTGGATTCGTTCTAAATATGAGAAATAGATAAGGAATAAGAGGCTCATACAAGATTGAAGAATAAATCATTGAAGATAAAAGAGAATAAAATGCGATTAATTGTTGATTGATCAGATATAACAAAAGAATGATGCGTTTGCTAAAGCATATATGGAGATTAAAGAAGAATATGAATGGGTCAAGTGTTTTCTAAATAAAAAATAGGATTACTGAATTTTATTTTAAGAACAATATATTCATATGCAAAAAGAAAAGAGGTATATAGTACAAAAAACACTAAATTGTGATAGAACCATTTCAAACTCATTTTTAAATGAAACGTGAAAGTGGCTGAAAATGATTATGAAATAGAAACTTTTGCAAATCTGTGATGCAATTGACAGCACAAATTTGAACTTCGATCATTTTTAACAGAGATTGAAAGATTGAAGCTAAACAATCAATTAGTTTTTTCTTTTATGTGATTCAAAAACTGTCTATGATGTTTTGTTCGATCTTTTTAGTACTTTTGTTTGAATGTTTGTTTAAATGATCCAATTAGTTTTCATTTTAGTTCGACAAAAAAGATGTAAAGAAGTCAACCATCTTATAAAGATTTGAAAAGAAAATTTTGTCACATGTATTAGTATTTCTTGTGGTTTGTATTTGGTTAATTCTTTGGGATATTGAACATATATTACGTTATGGTGGCACCATCATCCAATAAAAGGAAATATATGTTATCCTAAATAAGTGATTAATGTAATGTATTCGTGTAATATGTAATTTTGGTGAGATCTATTACTCTAATAAATAAGTATTATAAATGATTTAGGAATTTAGTTTGCATATGATGTATATTTTTTTGTTTGAAAACAAACTCGATCTACTAGACGATTGTAATTATATGATTTTTGTCAATTGGATAATCATATACATAAGAGCTTATAATTTCATAACAAGATTAACATGGTATTTATCAAGGTAACCACACCATAAAATGGTTGGAATTAAAAAAAGAAAATTGTTCCAAAAGATGCTGACGAGCCTGATAAAGCTACATTACATAAAACATTCAAGCAGAAGGTCATATCCTCTCTACTAGGAGTGTAACGCTCTGACCGCCCCTCCCATGGGCCCCCGTCTACTCTCAGGCCCGTGAGCCCACCATGTCCGACGGTAGGTGCGTTAGTTTGGGAGGCTCGGAAGTCTTGTTTACTGACCCTGCAAATCACCACGCGATCTTTCTCTGTGTTTTGTCCTCACTCACACGATACTGAAAATGACTTCTTAGTAAGTCACCCAACATGAGATTGCTCCAGCTCAAGCACGCTTAACTCATGAGTTCTCTCAAGACCTGTCACTGAAAAGATAAATGCACTTTGGTGATATAGATAGCCAAATCAATTTTTTTAAGTCACTCCGCATATACCACATATACCACATATACCCTCAAACCGGGGTGTCACAAGGAGAGCCCACCACATCAAATTATGAGAGTAATTGTAACATCCCGAAACCAAATTTTGTGATTTCGTAAGGGATGTCGATCGACACCAGGTGTGAGTGTCGATCGACACTAGTGTTTCGGGTCAATTGCGGTTTAAGTTTTTAATCGTTCGGTTGGTTCGATTTGATTCGGTTTGGGTTGAGAACCCTAGAATCATGTTTATAAGGCTGAGCAACCTTGTTTTTATGTGGTTAAGGTCAGAAAAACATGTTAGAGAGATTGAGAGAGGTTTTGAGGATTAAGAGGGAAAGAGGTAGTTCTGTTTTGTTCTAGTAAAGAAGAGAAACGGACAAGAAGATCTGTTCGGATCAGAGTGAATTTTTGTGGGTAAGTTCTTCTCTCTCTTAGCTAGCCGTGAGGCAAATTGGTTTGTCGATCGAATCTGTATGCTAAGAGATATCTCTGTTTTTGTGAGGGAGGTCTGTGCAAAATCGGGTTTGTGACTTGGCCACTTCGTGGGCGTTTTTTCAGAGCTCCACAAGGAATTAGGCAACGATCTATAGGTCGTTAGAAAGCTCTTTGGGTCTAGTTTCCGAATCTTATTTCTGATTGTTATTTTGAGGTATGTTCTATTCTCAGCATTGATTTTAAAATAGCGCGTTGGTTCTGTTTTCAGACAATCCTAATTCGTTTTAGGGGAAAACACTAATGGTAAGTTCTAGGTGATAGAGAAGGAGAATCAGTAGCTTTGGGTCGAGTAGGAGGTTCTGATTTTTGTGTATCCGTGTGTTCAATTTGTTAATCGAGGTGAGTGCGTGATCGTGGTTATGGGATTAGAGTGTTAGGTTATGGAATGATTGGATTTTGAATTATGATTGATTTCCTGTGATTATCTCTGTGATTATCGTATTGTTTCTGTGTGGTTATTGTGTGGTTTCTGTGGGAAATTGGCTCGCATGTTGAAACAAAATCGAGTCGCGAGAGGCTTTGACTCGATTTAGGTTTCTGCGAGGAGTGTCGATCGAAACCTAGTGGTTGTAACGATCGACCCCCGAGTGATATCGCGATGATTGGTGTTTGTGTAAGGAGTGTTGATCGACACCGGGTGGGGTATCGATCAACATCATATTATGATTTCTGGATTCTCGTTTTGGAGTGTCGATCAACACCTAGTGGTAGTGTCGATCGACACCACCTGTTGTATTGCTGAATTTTTGATTATTGCTGGTTGTTGTTTGATCGCATAGTAATTGACATTCTATTTCCCTTATTATGTAACCAGTAGACGGGATGACCGCTTCACTGATTATTTGTGATAATACTCACGCAACTCTTATTTCCATGTGTTGCAGGTAAAAGAAATGTTTGATCGCGAAATCAAGGCTAGAGAAGAGGATGATAGGGTTGTTAGATTATTGTTTTAATTTCTAGTGAACCTGGTGTTTAGGTTGCTAGAATTATTTAAATTATGGAATTGATTTATTGAATTTGGTATTTTGGTTTAATGGTTTAATGAATAATTGTTTGAGAATTTCCGCATTGTTAGAATTAAAAAAAAAAATGAGTGTTGGTTATTTTATTTTGGTATTAGAGCCTAGACGTTTTTAGGACATTGAAATTGGATGAATTGAGACTATGTGGTTTAATTATTTATTAGTGGTAAGACAATTAATAGTCTTAGATCATCCTCGTCGGCTTTTAAAGAGATTCCGCGGTAAGTTGTGTTTTATTTCTTTGTGATTTCTAGTGCGCTTATCTTCTGTCATTGGTTGCAGAGAGATGGCTCCAGGTACTAGAGGTCATGGTAGAGTGGGTGCTTGTGGTGGCAGAGCAGCTGCCCTTGGTGGAAGATCTGCAGGCCGAAGAGGCCGGGGTGGTAGTTTAGGACCAGAGACAGAGTCGTCTAGCAACGTGGCTGCATCCTAGACTCATAATGTTGGATCTGCGCGTGAGACCAGTGCTAATGTCAGTGTGACTGTTGGGGCTAGGATGGGTGCCGAGAGAGGCGCTGCTGGTGGTGTGGGCCTGGGTCGTGATGACGTTATTGTGAGACTTTTGAAGCAGTTGTTGGAGCGGTTTTTGGTGGCGGGTCTGGTACCGGCTCCAGCAGGACCTCCGGTGGTGGAGGCGCAGCAGAGGGCTGCAGAGGTTGAGCAGCTGAGGGGTGCAGTTGCTGAGCATCCTCCCTATCTCGTGATGATGGGACAAATGCAGAAGATTGGTACGCCTTTCTTCACAGGCAGAGTTTGGCCAGAGGGGGCTGATGAGTGGCGCTTAAGAGTGGAGCGCAACTTTCTATCGATTTGATGTCCTGCTGAGTACCGAGTAGAACTGGTCGATGCGCATAGTTGGTGGAGATTGATTGAGACTCGGAGGACTGTGTGGCCTTGGGGCGAGTTCGTGGCCAAGTTTAACGCCAAGTTCTTTACTCGAGAGGCGTTGGATCGCCTACAGATGAGATTCATGGAGCTTGTTCAGAGAGCGAGTAATGTGCGTGAGTACGATGCTGAGTTCAACAGACTTCTTGTTTATGCTAGCCGTAGCATGGACGACATGCGGACCCTGATGCAGAGGTTCTTGCAGGGGCTTCATTTGAGCATTAGGACCCAGTGCCGTGGTTCTATGTACGCCTCAAAGGCGGAGCTGGTGGAGCTTGCTGCTTCTATAGAGGAGGATCAGCGTGAGTAGGCTGGTCCGGTGGTTGTTCCACCTGTAACGGTTCCAACTGTGGCTGCTCCTGCTGTTCAGCCGAGGAGACGACAGCAACAGTATTCTCGGAGTTCTAGTTCTGACAAAGGCGGCAAGCCTACGCGGGGACAGAAGAGGATGTTCGATGAGGTTTCAGGAGGTGGCCAGAGTAGTCGTAATTGTTATGGATGCAGGAGCACTGAGCATCTTGTGGCGAGTTATCCTAAGAGGGAGGCATCTCGGGATGTCAAGGTCTATTTTCATTGCAGAGAGCCGGGGCATATCAGGCCGATGTGTCCCAAGTTGCAGCTGTTGGCATTGGCAGTGGTTCAGCAGGAGGCAGCGCAAGAGGGGGCGCAGGCTGCAGCAGAGCTAAGAGCAGGGGAGGTGTGAGGGAACAGGTCGAGGATCGAGCTGGTTTTTCTGTTATGTTTCCAATTTCAGAGTTTTAGTTTTGCTATGTTTCCTTTTGGGATTATTGTATTTTTGTTTGGTGTTGAAACGATTTATACATTTTTGGAATTTATGAAATGAGTTTTCTTATTTATTTTTGCGGCTGGTGTTGAGTTTTGCGGAGAGTCGAAAATAGAAGTTTTATGAAGATTTATGACTGTCTAGTTTTCGAGGGACTCTAGCGGAACCCCAGTGAAGATTTATGGGTTGTTCGAGTTACCTGAGGTTTGGTAAGGGGTTGGGGATATTCCAGGTTTGAAAATATCATGTTGGGTATCACGGGAGGTAGTTCCAGCCTGAGGTGCTCGTACACGTATCAATTGATTACTCCAATGGAAGCATTTTCCAAATATAACGAGAGCTTGAGGGAGGCGTCCCGAGAGTGGAGTGGCTTCAACATTGTTGGCTCAAGGGATGTGTTCCCGAGGGTGTGAGGGTGTTGGGGATGAGTATGTGTAATCAATATGGAATCGTGACATGAGCATGTGTCTGGATATAAGCCTCGAGTTTAATATGTGTGATTCCGAGTGATAGCAGCTATTGAGTCGCAGAGTGCGATTTGGGTCAGATAGTGGAGGTTGAGCAGCCTTTTTCGAGTGGTTGATGTAGGGAGTTCCAAAGTGGAAGTGGGTGTTGGAATTCGTACCGGTTTATAACACTTTATAAATTATTAATTACGAATTCAATTCCCAAGATGCGTGCAAATATTTGAATTAAATCTAGATCTTAGGTTTCGAATATACCTGGATATTCTACAGCGGAAAGATGAACCAAAACGATTCGAGGTTTTCTTAGCACTTCAAGTGCCGTGCCTTTACCGATATCTACACGCACATAAACTAGATCAAGACGGGGTGCTAGTACCGTTGAGATCTGATCTCATAATTAAGTAGAAGAACCTTTCTTCTCTATAGGGTTTTTGGGTTTCTAGTCGTGAGAACTTGCTTCTCTTTTATTTTAATCATATTACGGCTAAAGGTTACTCAGAAAAAAAACTTAACCTTCACGTATGTGTGTCCTTATATAATAAGACACATAAAACCTAATTCAGTAAGAAGGTTTATGGGCTTAACCCATTACGTGATGCCAACTAAATAATGATTAATTATTTATTCTAAATCCAAGTTAGAATACTATTATGTATATACATATCTACATATATTATTTTATTTATCATATAAATAAAATTCTCCATAAACCCAAATATAATTTGATCCAATTTGCTTAGGTGTGTTACCCTGTAGGATCATATAATATTAGTAATAGGTTTCACAAACCTATAGATTATAAGTGGTTTCTAGCAAAACATTATAACCACCTAATATTATATGATTGTCAAACCTCGACATTACAACTTCAACTAGAGTAAAGTACAAATGATTTCAGGACATTCCCAACAATCTCCCACTTGTATTGGAATCATCTATTCCATTAATCCCTTTGTCTCTATATCTCGATCTTAGCATAAGGCAAGAAACGGTGTCATCCTTATCAAGCTAGATCACGTTTATCGAACTCTGATTTATACTGATAAAAAACAAACGACTGATATTCACCTCGTTTGAGCGCGGCCACGCATTTCTCAGTATCAAATCTTCGATAGGCCCAGAGATATCTATCTCCTGTTATATAGGAGGGACAAATTCCATCTTGTTCCATCCCTGTTCCATTACACAATTCATAGCACACCCAATCAATGCCTTTATAATCACCAATTACGGCTGACGTTTGACAAAGTCAAAGTGGACCAATCCATGTGTAAGAAATCATGATGAAATCATGTCAAAGGACAATACTTTATAGTTGTGATGAGAAACTCTTATGACACTCATATAACAATCTTGTAGAGTTCTCATAGCGGGTCAGTCCGATACTGTGTTCTCTAACACAGATCTATGTGATTGACTTTAATACAACATATCAATGACTTCACGAAACTTAGTCATCAATCACCTCACATACTAGTCATACATAGTTATTAATGTCCCATGATAATAACCTTGACTATGGACCTCAATAACTTATGTTATTTTCCACTTATAAGGTTTCATGATCAAGTCACGTACTTGATGGCCTATAAGAATAACATAAATTATTTTGGGACTATTATCTAATTATCCAATAATCAAATAATACGTGAAACAAATTTCACTAATTTGAAAATAAATTCAAATCATATGTATACATGAACATCATATCATTAATGAAAAAGGTATAGTTAAAGGATTAGCAGCATTTGCATCCATTTAAATCTGCTATCTAGAGAGCTCAATCTCTACTATTGAGTCTACCAATGCTTTACTTAGAACACTTCTAGTTCATTGCTCCTTCGATAAGGAAGGAGACAAATCCAGACTATGATCGTAAATCACTTTTGTCTGACGTAAAATTGGTATATGTGTAACCACTCACAACAAATTCTTATTTCCTCCATAGTATTACCATAATACGTGTTGGCTTTTAATATGTTTTAATATTCATATAGAATAACAAATTTATTAATTTATGTTTTATATAAATTTATATCCTATATAAAATAATAAAACTTTATTAAGTAAACACATATCTAATATGTATCTACGATTGAATATGAAAACTACCTAATTGAACCAATCCTAATCAAATTAGGATCGACCCAATTCTTCTTCTAGAATAATATCTTTCGCATAAAGAATAATTCCAAATCAAATAAGGAATGTTATGTTTATGCAAAACTTACATATTGTATATATTCTAATTACCTTAATTATAATAAACAAGCGAACACATGTATATCTCTATATACATAATAATATATTTAACTCATTAAATATTTATTATTATTCTAGTTATCACAAGATTATGTAATGATTTGATCACGACACACATTTGGATGATCTTACAAATCATAATGAAGTTATTAGTTTGAAATCTCATCACATGAGATAAAAAGAACTTGTTTGACTTTTCCAGAAAAGAAAACAACTCTTTCTTGCAAACGTCTGTGTTTCAGCCGTATATTATTTCAAACAACTCATTGTATAATATAATATTATCAAATCGACTATGATTAACAATGAAACACTTTAAACCATTCATTCAGATTCAAATTTTCAGAACAATTGTGCATGATTTCAATTACGAATCGGATATTCTTAAAATCACAAATATCATTGTTTCAAGTTTACAGAAACATATAATTTCATAAATTTTCACATATATTTATATTAAATCTACTAGACCAATTTCAATATTATACACGTACGTTCTGATACCACTGTTGGAATTCGTACTGGTTTATAACACTTTATAAATTATTAATTACAAATTCAATTCCCAAGATGCGTGCAAATACTTGAATTAAATCTAGATCTTAGGTTTCAAATATACCTGGATATTCTGCAGCGGAAAGATGAACCAAAACGATTCGAGGTTTTCTTAGCACTTCAAGTGTCGTGCCTTTACCGATATCCACACGCACATAAACTGGATCGAGACGGGATGCTAATACCGTTGAGATCTAATCTCATAATTAAGTAGACGAACCTTTCTTCTCTATAGGGTTTTTGGGTTTCTAGTCGTGAGAACTTGCTTCTCTTTTATTTTAATCATATTACGGCTAAAGGTTACTCAAAAAAAAACTTAACCGTCACGTATGTGTGTCCTTATATAATAAGACACATAAAACCTAATTCATTAAGAAGGTTTATGGGCTTAACCCATTACGTGATGCCAACTAAATAATGATTAATTATTTATTCTAAATCCAATATAGAATACTATTATGTATATACATATCTACATATATTATTTTATTTATCATATAAATAAAATTCTCCATAAACCCAAATATAATTTGATCCAATTTGCTTAGGTGTGTGACCCTGTAGGATCATATAATATTAGTAATAGGTTTCACAAACCTATAGATTATAAGTGGTTTCTAGCAAAACATTATAACCACCTAATATTATATGATTGTCAAACCTCGACATTACAACTCCAACTAGACTAAAGTACAAATGATTTCAGGACATTCCGAACAGTGGGATGCAGATCACGATGGATCTTTGGGTTTCAGGGGAGTATGATGGCCCCAAGTGGGGGAGTGAAGCACTTTTGGTGCGAATCTTATTCAGGAGATGACGGAGAAGATTCGTGTCTTGAAGTTGATCATGAGGAAGTTTTGAGAATCGGCAAGGGATTTATGCCGATTAGAGGATGAAGGTTGTAGAATTCAAGGTCGGAGATCGGGTGTGTCTTGAGATGACCATGATGTGAAGTTCTACAAGTATAAGCTCAGAGACTCTGTGAAGTATGGGTTTTCTTTTGGGCCGTTTCCAGTAATGAAACGTTTGGGGCGGTAGCGTATTGGATGGTTTTTTACCTTCGAGTATGAGGGTATTTCTTAAGGCGTTGAGGCTGAGAAAATGCATGCGTTCTTTGAAGGATTTGGTGGCTAAGTTCTGTTGGAACTAAAGCCAGAATCGCCAGGGGCGACAAAACCTTGAGGATTCTTGAGGCAAAGAGGAAGTTGGAGTTAAGCAGGTAGTTCGACAGGTAAGTCGCGGCTTGAACTTACTTCTATCTTTGTGGTTGCGATTTCAGAGGTAGGCGGTTAGAGTTAAGTGGTGGTCTTGGTCAGGTCGGTGAGGGTATTCTAGGTCAGGGAATATCGGGCTTTTGGAAGATAGGGTTTCCCCTGAGGGACAAGGTTCGTCTGGAGTATTGTTATAGTTGTGTATGTGTGCATCGAGTCTAGGGTTGATATCACGTTTGGAACCTCGGTTCAGACGATCCTGGTATCAGATGTTGTGTCTTTGGTTGTGCATGTTCTTGTTTGATTGTTGCGCGATCAATCGGGAAAAATGTCTTCAGGCGAATCTGGTCGGAGTTTTGGACGGAAGTGTTAACTTTAGCGAGATGGGTTATGAACCTTGGAGATCGAGAGTGATGATCTCGGGTATTATTGACCGGGTTGGGTCAGGAGTTTGGTCTTGGTAGACGATTGGTGGATGCGAGTTGTAATCTCGGGTGGTGCTGACCAGGTTGGGTCAAAGATTGGTTTAGTTGACCAGTGTAGGTCATGTTTTAGATGATATTCTAGGTGGGGAATATCAAGTTTAGCCGCGTGGGGCAGATCTAGTCATAGATGTTTATAGACGTTACAAAATTCATTACTCTAGGGATTGTAGTGGTTCCGAATAACTTATTATCGTTCTTGGGAGACGCGTGGGTCTCCAATGATCTACATGTGACAGGTGGGTCTCAGTGTAGTATCGAGGATATCCTTACCAATGACGGGTGGGTCTCGGTGTAGTATGGTGAGATGCTTACTTATCTGTGATGCGTGGGTCTTTTGAGGGGAATATGTTTTCCCTGTATTTCTTTTGGAGAGAGTAGTTCTCCGGAGTCTTATTTGAGACGGGTGGGTCTCAATATGAGTCTAGATACCATGGGTAGTTGGTAAGTTGTTGCTAAAAGATACGTCCTAAGAGCAAGGTAGTGTGATAATGAGTTAAGAGTAGTTAATGACTTGAAACGTGTGTATAAACATAGGACTAGATACGAGTTCAGTGATCGGGTGAGGATCTCTAGTGATGTTGACCAAGTGGGGTCATGTTTTTTCGGTCTTTTAATAGACAGTTTTGCGGGATTCGAGGTCGAATCCAGATTAGTGGGGGAGAATTGTAAGATCTCAAAACCAAATTTTGTGATTTGGTAAGGGACACCAGTGTTTTGGGTCAATTGAGGTTTAAGTTTTTAATTGTTCGGTTGGTTCGATTTGATTCGGTTTGGGTTGAGAACCCTAGAATCATGTTTATAAGGCTGAGCAGCCTTGTTTTTCTGTGGTTAAGGTCAGAAAAACGTGTTTGAGAGATTGAGAAAAGTTTTGGGGATTAAGAGGGAAGGAGGCAGTTTTGTTTCGTTCTAGTAGGCAGTTCGGTTTGGATCAGAGTGAATTTTTGTGGGTAAGGAGGCAGTTCTGCTTTCGTGAAGGAGGTCTATGCAGAATCGAGTCTGTGATCAGGCCACTTCGTGGGTGTTTTGCCGGAGCTCCAGAAGGAATTAGGCGACGATATATAAGTCATTGGAAAACTTTTCGAGTCTAGTTTCCGAATCTTATTTCCCATCGTTATTTTGAGGTATGTTGCTTTCTCAGCGTTGATTTTAAAATAGCGCATTGGTTCTGTTTTCAGACAATCCTAATTCGATTTAGGAGAAAATCCTAAAGGTAAGTTCTAGGTGATAGAGAAGGAGAATCAGTAGCTTTGGGTCGATTAGGAGGTTCTGATTTTTGTGTATCCATGTGTTCAATTCGTTAATCGAGGTGAGTGTGTGATCGTGGTTATGGGATTAGAGTGTTAGGTTATCGAATGATTGGATTTTGAATTATGATTGATTTCCTGTGATTATCTGTGTGATTATCGTATTGTTTTTGTGTGGTTTCTGTGGGAAATTGGCTCGCATGTTGAAACAAAATCGAGTCGCGAGAGGCTTTGACTCGATTTAGGTTTCTGCGAGGAGTGTCGATCGAAACCTAGTGGTTGTAACGATCGACACCCGAGTGATATCGCGATGATTGGTGTTTGTGTAAGGAGTGTTGATCGACACCGGGTGGGGTATCGATCAACATCATATTATGATTTCTGGATTCTCGTTTTGGAGTGTCGATTGACACCTAGTGGTAGTTTCAATCGACACCATTTGTTGTATTGCTGAATTTTTGATTATTGCTGGTTGTTGTTTGATCGCGTAGTAATTGGCATTCTATTTCCCTTATTATGTAACCGGTAGACGGGATGACCGCTTCACTGAGTATTTGTGATAATACTCACGTAACTCTTATTTCCATGTGTTGCAGGTAAAAGAAATGTTTGATCGCGGAATCGAGGCCAGAGAAGAGGATGATAGGGTTGTTAGATTATTGTTTTAGTTTCTAGTGAACATGGTGTTTAGGTTGCTAGAATTATTTAAATTATGGAATTGATTTGTTGAATTTGGTATTTTTGTTTAATGGTTTAATGAATAATTTTTTGAGAATTTCTGCATCGTTAGAATTAAAAAAAAAAAAGAGTGTTGGTTGTTTCAGTAATAGAAAGTGTAAACCTCAAGAAGGATGTAAATGGTTGATGTAAAAAGAAATGAAAGAATGATATGCCCCCAGCCAGAAGAAATTCAGAGTTTCTCTTATATGTTAAGGACATTGTAGTTCCTAATATTGATATAAGATATGATAAATTTCTATCGCGCCATACGACATGTGTATTTACACAAAATTTATCTTTGAAAGATACATGTGATCTATTAAAGGTTCCATCTCCTACAGTTTTGTGAGCTAAAGCAATATGGTTCTTAAAAGTTATTCATCGGTTTACGTTTTCTACTTGCTTGGGTATTTTTAAAAGACTTCCAACAAAGGATATGCTAAGAAGTTGGGGACTGAATATGCCATCCGAATCTATTTTGTGTGCTTCTGGTGTGGATAGCCATTATCATCATTTCTCCGCATAAATTTTGAGTTCTTTTGCTTCAAATGTTTGGTATAATTCTCTGATGGGTTTACATGGTTCAACTTCTTGGATCAATCACATTAGACCTCAGGCACAAAGACATACCATTGCTACTATCAAGCTCATTTTCAAAGCAATTGTTTACTCCCTGTAGTTCCTAATCATCCTCTTGTTCCAGCCATAATTCCACAATCACACTTTATCTTTACCTGCAACACATAGGAAAAAGAGTGGCGTAAGTATTATCATAAATACTTAGTGAAACTATCATCCCGTCTACATGCTATTTATATTAAAACAAGAACAAGTAAACAATACATTTCAATACATCTAGCACATGAAATGATGTGGTGTCGAACGACACTACACCTAGGTGTCGATCGTCACTCGCAAAACAGTGGTGTCAATCAAAACTACCAGTAGGTGTCGATCGAGACACGAAAAACAGAGATGTCGATTAACACAACCACTATGTGTCGATCGACACTCGGTTACAGAATATGCAGAACAAGCCTCTCCTCCATTGGCTCGTTCTCGCGACAAGCACAACCGAAACATGCATGAAAAACTCAATCCACATGTACACAAATAACACAAACACCACATAAACATCACAATTCAACCATCATTCCATCAAGAGAATCATATCAACGATCATCAACCCGTTAATGGCTTGATAAGCCTACGATCACACACTCACCTCGATGAACGAATTTAGAAAGGAAAGAGTACAAAATCGAACCATGAGCAGCGACTTCCCTCACAGGAAATTACCGAGAACCACCGTTCAATCATTCCCAACACTCACACGAACCTTTAGAACGAATGAACACGAACGACTCTCAAATCCCTTTGAATCACTCTTTTCTCTTAAAATTCTAAACAAAACCCTTTCTCAAACACTTCCTCATGTTTTTCTTTCTGAAAAAATATCTATGATATGCGGCTAGTTCCCTTATAAACGTCTGCATAGGGTTCGCACCCATACCGACGCAAATCACGCAATTAAAAATCAAACCGAATGGTTCAAAATATTGGTGTCGATCAATTCCCTTACAAAGTTGGTATAATTTGGATCAATTCTAAACAAAAGTTGGGGACTGAATATGCCATCCGAATCTATTTTGTGTGCTTCTGGTGTGGATAGCCATTATCATCATTTCTCCGCATAAATTTTGAGTTCTTTTGCTTCAAATGTTTGGTATAATTCTCTGATGGGTTTACATGGTTCAACTTCTTGGATCAATCACATTAGACCTCAGGCACAAAGACATACCATTGCTACTATCAAGCTCATTTTCAAAGCAATTGTTTACTCCCTGTAGTTCCTAATCATCCTCTTGTTCCAGCCATAATTCCACAATCACACTTTATCTTTACCTGCAACACATAGGAAAAAGAGTGGCGTAAGTATTATCATAAATACTTAGTGAAACTATCATCCCGTCTACAAGCTATTTATATTAAAACAAGAACAAGTAAACAATACATTTCAATACATCTAGCACATGAAATGATGTGGTGTCGAACGACACTACACCTAGGTGTCGATCGTCACTCGCAAAACAGTGGTGTCAATCAAAACTACCAGTAGGTGTCGACCGAGACACGAAAAACAGAGATGTCGATTAACACAACCACTATGTGTCGATCGACACTCGGTTACAGAATATGCAGAACAAGCCTCTCCTCCATTGGCTCGTTCTCGCGACAAGCACAACCGAAACATGCATGAAAAACTCAATCCACATGTACACAAATAACACAAACACCACATAAACATCACAATTCAACCATCATTCCATCAAGAGAATCATATCAACGATCATACACCCGTTAATGGCTTGATAAGCCTACGATCACGCACTCACCTCGATGAACGAATTTAGAAAGGAAAGAGTACAAAATCGAACCATGAGCAGCGACTTCCCTCACAGGAAATTACCGAGAACCACCGTTCAATCATTCCCAACACTCACACGAACCTTTAGAACGAATGAACACGAACGACTCTCAAATCCCTTTGAATCACTCTTTTCTCTTAAAATTCTAAACAAAACCCTTTCTCAAACACTTCCTCATGTTTTTCTTTCTGAAAAAATATCTATGATATGCGGCTAGTTCCCTTATAAACGTCTGCATAGGGTTTGCACCCATACCGACGCAAATCACGCAATTAAAAATCAAACCGAATGGTTCAAAATATTGGTGTCGATCAATTCCCTTACAAAGTTGGTATAATTTGGTTTCGAGATGTTTACCCCCCCCCCCCCCCCCGCCCATTAACACGAGATTTGTTCTCGAATCCCAACAAACCGTCTACCAAAGACCAAAAAAATTGACCCCACTGGCAAGCACCACCTAAGATCAACACTATGATCCCAGAGACTCACATCTAATATTATGTTTATACGGACGTTCCAAATATTTATTACCCTTAACTCATTAACACATGGGAACCACTATCCCCTCGAGAGAACCACAATCTTTCAATACCTATACTGAGAACCACCATCCCAGATAATTACACAAGACAACTACCATCTCCAAAATAGTACCCAGGAGAACCACCATCTCCAATAAATACCCAGGAGAACCACCATCTCCTCACACAAGTACATGGGAGAACTACCATATCCAAAACAATGAGTTATTCGGGGACAACTCGCCCCTAGAGAAATAAATTCAAAACGCCTATAAACATCTCCGATTAGGACTATCTCATGTGGTCTAAAAACATTATTCCCTAACCCGGAATATCACATAAGCATGACTAACCGCGGGTCAACACTAAACCGCACATATAAGAAAAACCACTCAACTTATAATAATACTGAAATATAAGATAACTCTATCTTATAAATTCCCAAAAATTTATATAGTTACAACGCAAACGAAAAATACATGAAACAAAAACAACAATAACACCATGCTAACCCTGAAACCGGAACCACAAAGATAGAAATAAGCTCAAGCCGCAACCTGCTTGTCGAACCACTTGCTGAACTTCAACTTCGTCTTAGCTTCAGATTCCCAAGTCTCCTCCTCAATACTAGCACAATCCCACAAAACTCGCAACAGTGGAATCTTCTTCCAATGCAGCACCTTGACTCTCCTCTCGAGAATCTTCACAGGTCTCGCCGCCACAGACAATTCAGGCTGAAGATTCTCCGGAATCATAGCCACCAACTCCTCCAAAGTATGCATGCACTTCCTCAACATCGATACATGAAATACCTTATAAAATGCCTTCGTAATCGGAGGTAACTTTAACCAGTACGCCACCAGTCCAACTCGTTTCACCATCGAGAACAAACCCATAAACCTTGAACTCAGCTTATTCTCCGAAATAGATTTGTTAGGACCTCGCAACATGGTCATCTTGAGATACACTCTATCTCCGACCGCGAACTCCAACTCTCTCCTCCTCTTATCAGCATAACTCCTCTGCCGATCCTGAGCCTCTTTCATGTTTAGTTTTAAACATGGATCTTCTTCGTCGTTTTCTGAAAAAAAACTCGCACCAAATATGCTCTTCTCCCCCACTTGGGTCCAACATAAAGGTGTCCTACACGGCCACCCATACAACACCTCATAAGGAGGCGTTCCGATGCTCACTTGAAAGTTATTGTTATAAGCAAACTCAGCTAGGCAAAATTGATCCACCCAGTGACCACCCCAATCCGGCACACACATCCTCAGCGGTTGATATGATGTACTCATATGCACCTTAGTGCCCATGTCAGCCTGAAAAGCTCTCCAAAGCTCTGAAGTAAACTTGGGATCCCGGTCCGACATAATGCTGGCTGGCATCCAATGCAGCCTTACAATCTCCTTCACATATTTCTTACCCAAAACCGCAACTCCATCGCTCTTTATAATGGCAAAAAAATATGCCGACTTAGTCAGACGGTCTACTATCACCCAGATAGCATCATAAGTCTGCGAGTTAGGTAATCTCACTACGAAATCCATTGTGATCATATCTCACTTTCACTCTGGAATAGGTAATCTATGCAACTTACCACTCGGAACTTGATGCTCTGGCTTCACTAACTGGCACGTATCATACTTCACGACCCAGTCAGCTAAATCTCTCTTTATCCCGACCCAGTGATAATACCGTTTGAGATCACTATACATCTTAATCGCTCCCGGATGAATCAAGAACTTACTCGCATAAGCCTTACTCAGAATCTCCTGCATCAACGACTCATCCTTAGGCACACAAACACACCCATGAAGAAGCATCACCCCATTCGAAGAAACCTATTACTCAGAATCACCTGCCCTCGATTCATCGATCAAACTATGATCACTCTCTTGAACCACCCAAATCTTACTCAGAAGATTTGCCTAATTAGTTGCCTCCAAACCCAGCGACTTTTCACATAAATGCAAAGTGTTAATCTCGCTCACTAGCGACTCTACATCATGCTCCCGAGCCGAATCCACTCTCTGATGACTCAAAGAATCTGCCACCATGTTAGCCTTACCTGGATGGTAAACAATATCCAGATCATAATCAGCCAACAACTCTACCCCTTGCCTCTGCCTTATATTCAACAATGGCTGAGTAAAAATATGCTGCAAATTCTTGTGATCCATGAAAATCTGCACTTTCCCACCATAAAGATAGGACCTCCAGATCTTCAGAGCGAACACTACAGCACCCAACTCTAGATCATGGGTAGCCTCAATCTTAGCCGGATCCATAGAAACTCCTTCTGCAGACACAATATGGCCAAGAAACCCCATCTTTTGTAGCCAGAAACTGCACTTACTCAACTTAGCAAACAACTTCTGCTCCCAAAGCTTCTCCGGACCTAATCTCAGATGCACCTCGTGCTCATCAAGACTCCTCGAATACAGCAAAATATCATCAATGAAGATGATCACAAAAACATCCAGATACTCCTGGAACACGCCGTTCATCAAACACATGAACGCTGCTCGTACATTCGTCAATCCAAACGGCATCACTACAAATTCAAAGACCGTATCTCGTCCTGAAAGCTGTCTTACGAACATCCACCTCATCTATCGATATCTGATGGTATCCCGACGTCAAGTCTATCTCGGAGAACCAAGTAGCACCCCTCAACTGATCCAACAACTCATCAATCTTCGGGAGAGGGTACTTGTTCTCCACTGTGACTCGGTTAAATCCCCAGTAATCGATACATAACTAGAAACTCCTATCCTTTTTCTTCACAAACAACACCGGCACTCCCCACGGTGAAGTACTCGGTCAAATAAAACCCTTACTCGCTAGATCCTCTAACTGCTTTTTCAGCTCCGCTAACTCTGCTGGAGCCATCCTGTAAGGTGCCTTAGATATAGGCGCTGTTCCGGGCTCTAACTTAATCGTGAATGGATCAGACCAAGGCGGCGGTAATCCCTTCAACAACCAAAAGACATCCTCGAAATCCAGAACAACCCTGATATCACACACCACAACCTCACCAATAGACTCCAGCATCACAATCGTCACCATAGATGCCTCGTAACCACGCTCAATTATCTTCTCCGCCTGAATAACATAAATCACGAGACTCCCCAAAGTCGGTCTCACTCCTTGATACACCAACCTCGCTCCCTTGCGCTCAAACACTACGCGACCTTGATGACAATCCAGATGAACCCTATAGCGCTCCAGCTAGTCCATCCCCATAATGACATCATATAACTCCTCATGACTAATCACTAAGTCTGTCGGCATAGACTCACCAACGATCTGCACATCTATGCCTCTTGATCGACCAAACGTTATAGGGAGAAGTTAAAATGGAAAAAACATAAAGTAATTTTACAAATTGCACAAAATCTCTATAAGAATAGTTATATAAGATATTTAGTTGAAAATAATTAATAAAGAGAAATTTAACATAAAAAAAAAAATTAGAAAAAGAAAAATAGCAAACTATGTAATTAAAAATAGAAACAACCATGTTTCTATTGTTATATATAGGCTGAGGTTTAACATATGTATATGTATGAGGAACACAAAATAATTGACCATGGATAAAAAGAGAACTATATCAAGAAGAACAAGCAAAAATAAAATAAAATTGGTTAGTGGTATTTTTTTCATGTGTAAAGTTTACGAAATATCATCAAAGAATGATCGTCTAAACATGTAAAAATGATTTAGTTATTATATCAAATAGTTTAGTGATTCAAACCAAATTTACATATATCAAGCGTGTATACTTTATTGATTTCAAAATTCTTCAAATTATATATGTCATTAAAAATAAAATCGACTATGTTTCTATCATTATATTTAGGTTTAACATATATATATGGGGAGCACAAAATAATTGATCATTGATAAACGAAGAGCTATATCAGGAAGAATAAGCAAAAATAAAAAAATTTGGTTGAATTTTTTTCATGTGTAAAGTTTACAAAATATTACCAGAAAAAGATCATCAAAACATAAAAATGATTTAGTTTGTGACAAAAAATAAAAATAAAATTAAAATGATTTTGCTATTATATAAAATAATTTAATGATTCAAACCATATTTACATATATCATGCGTATATACTTTATTGACTTCCAAATTCTTCAAATCATATGAGATATGAGAGTATATTTTTTCAAATTACATACGAACCTATAAATTTAATTACTACATTATCTAATTTGGCGTTTCAATTAAAAATATAATATACTTCTCCTCCAAACATTCTTTAAACATAATTATTTACTATAAATCAAATAATCATCGCATCGCGAGGGTCTTGTTCTAGTTAACTTATAAATTTGATTCAAACAATTCAGTACGCATAACAGAAAAACGAACAAAATTTGAAATGAATTAGGTTGGATTGGGTAACGATGTCATCCAAGCCCATTAGCATTGGGCATAGTTTTATCAACTCAATGAGTCCAGACTCCAGACTATCTTAGACCGACCAATGGCTTGTTGTAGGCAACATAAACCTTACTAATGTATATAAACATTTTCCCTATAAGTTAACTAGTATACCGATTAAATGGTTTAACTATATTATATCAAATTACAAATTCAAAAACTCAAAATATAAACATATTGTGTTTTTTACGACATATTAATATTTCGAGTCAAGGTTGGAGTTTCACTATAAATTTATGCTATTTACAAACATAAGTTTCGATTGGGGGTAATTTTTCTGTCACCTCCTCAACGACAACCTTGTTTGATTTCATTACAATCTCCAAGAGGTGTCTGGGCCTTTTGAAAGTTGTGGAGGTTGAATCAAGAGAAGGTTGTCAAGAAGAGCTATAATTTCAGTAATTTTGGATATGACCGAAGATACTTTAGGACCACACTACAAAAAATAATTGAAATAACTACCGATTATTTTGTAGCTACAAGACATAATTTGTTGTTAAAATAAGGCAGGCAACGGATTGCGACAGATAAATTATGTTGCCTCAGCCCTAACGCTATTCTTTAAGTATAGCCAATTTATAGTTAACTAGCGATGGATTAGCGAGAGTAGTTTCTGTACCCAATAGCAACGATGTAGCTACAATTTATTCCATAGCTTATTAGTGACACTTTGGAGACTAATTTCTCGTAGCTATATGGCTACGTATTTTTCTCCAAAAAATATATCAAATTTGTGTTTTTGCCTGAAAAATAAAATAAATTGTTTTATTTACGTCAAAAATATTATTTTATTTAAAATCTTATTTTGATATACACAATAAAGCACAATAATTAAATTATTAATACATAAACGTATTCTCTATAATCCATATCGACCATCACCGCTGCCTCTGCAGTACCGCAGATGTGGTAACCACCACCACCACCGCTGCTGCAAAAATCACAACCACCGCTGCCTCTGCAGTAACCGCCACCACCACCGCTGCCTCTGCAGTAACTGCCGTCGCCAGTCCTTCGCTAATGTCAACAATTTTTGTATTGCCATTTTGTTTAAGATACCTTTACCTCAATTAGGATACCTAAATTTCATTGACCACTAGTCCCAATAAATTGTATTAAAGGTCGATGATGGGTTTAATTATCAAACAAAAAGCTTGTGAAAGGACAATCTCATATCTCGCAATTTATGAGGGTCTTAGCCAACACTCTTACAAATAACATCAATGTTTAAATCCAAAAATTATTTGATTCGCTCTTCTGCCAACCTAAAGTTTGTGCATTTTTCAATAAAATGCAAGATTTTGTTGCATTTCTAACATAAAATTTGAACACTCATCACATTTTTTCGGGGATTTCCCCACGTTTTGGAAGATGTTTCAATTCTAGAGCGATTTTAAAACGAAAAATATATCCAGACAAAGTTTCATGCAACCTAATGCTTAAGCAAAGATAGTTTTTCATAGTAAAGGGTGAAAACTAATCAAAACAAAAATATACTTGTGAAATTTAGAAAGATTTGGTAAGAAAAAATTGAAAAAAATGGTTTGTTCACATGCAAAGATATAAGTATACATGCATTTGAAATAAATAGAAGCAAGAAAACAAGTTGGCCAGAACCTTTAATATGGGAGTTAATGTGAACCGAGGAAGCAAACAGCTTCACAGTTCACATGCAGCTTTGCTCTTTTAATAAACTAAGTCACAGACATCACTTAGGCTATAAGGCAGAGACCACGTTTTTCATGCAAAGTCATTAGAATTTAATGTACATTTGTTACAATTAAAAAATAAAAATAAACAAACTGTGTAAAGTATAAACTGGAAAGAATTTTGCATAAATTTCAAGAGGTACACAAAATTTTAAAGAAAAGGAAATACAAAATTTCAAAATCTTAATCGGTCTTTAACATAATTAAATGTATCTGGCTACTTTATGCATCTTAATTATTATTATAAATTTATGATGTATCACGTTCACGTTTCTTAGGAGTTTACAATGTTAGCAACTTTTGTGGTTGCACAATTTTGATTTGGTCTGAAATTTTGTGGTTCTAAGAAATCGTAACCAAGTGAAACAAAATCTAACATGGACCTTTTAGTAAATATCGGGTCAAATATTGTTTTCACAAAAAAGTCTTTTAATTTTTACAAATATTTAATTTGTGAAAAACAGTTTATTAAACCTTGTGAAATATACTCTTTGTGAAATATTCAATTGATAAAACGATTTATATAGAAAAGGTAGAATTTGTTTTTGCAGCAAAATCTTTTTTTTTTTGTGAATCACCGGGGAAAACTCTCCGATTTGTATTAAAAAAAAAATAGTGAAACAATTACATCCGAACCCGCCGGGGAACCTCGTTCCCAACAGCGTCCTCATTCATAATCGTAGCAATATCAATACGAACTGAATCAAAAACATATAATCCTAGCGGTAAAGAAAAAGCATAGTTTGCTAACCCGTTAGCCAACCGATTAGCCTCCCTATACACGTGAGTAACTCGGACTATCCAATCCTTTGATAAAAAGTCACGGCACAAAAACGTTCCAGGAATGACAGTGGATGCATCTCACCAATCCTTGTCTTAAGAAAATCAACAATCATCTCGAAGTCCACCTCCATCTCAACGTCTCGAATGCCTCTCTCCCATGCCATAACCAACCCATAATAAGCTTCCCACAATTCTGCTAGAAGAGCCGAGCACCTTCTAATATTAAGTGCAAACCCGCCCTTCCACTCGCCATTCTCATCCCATAACACCTAGCCTGCAGTAGCTAGCCTCGAATTACCATGATAAGCACCATTTGTGTTATGTTTCCACCTGCCAATCATCGGCTTAACCCATTATATAATCTGTTCAATCTATGTACCGCTATGCATGGTGATCACCTGTTTCCGATTCGCCATTTGCACTTTCTTGGCAATATCTCTAACAAATCGTACTCTGTCTCGATAACGCCCATTCTCACCGAACACGTTTCCACACCGCCATTTCCAAGCCCACCACACTGCCATTCCAAACAACGTTGAACAAATGTCATCTTTTGTTTTCTCACATCTTGAACCGATTGATGTTTATCTAAAACAATTTCTTTTTGTTATCGCAAAGTGAATTTTATAAAATCGGGTAAAACCTGGAAAAACGAACCAAAGTACAGAGTTGATTTTGCTAAGTCAAAATATTTTGTGTTCTTTGAATGTATTCAAAGGTTATATGATTTAAATCGAGAGATAAAGAGGAAATGTCGAGGAAAATTTCTTAGATTTCTAGCTTTTGTGATTTGGTGTAGATCAGATTAATAAAAAATTAAGAATCTGAGGATAGTATGATCGAGGAGAGACCAAAAGCTTTGCCATGCATCAAGATCTCCCAAATCACTAAAGCCTACACCATGAGAGGAGACGAGATGTGTGATTGAGCGATCGATCCTTGCTTAAGGGTCAAAACATTAATATCGCATAAGAGCAAGCCCATGCCAACTTGCTTTGTATTTTCTTGCCACAACGCATCGGTGAAGCAAAGGGTGGAATCGAGATCTATCACGATCTGATCTGGTACGAATCGAGAACCTGAATTGCTCGGTCTGAAGATTGGCTAGGGAGCCACCTTTTTTTTTGTTCCATAGGGCTTTGAGAGCTATCTTCTTCGCCAAAAAAGTGCAGTTACTAAAGATTAGATTATTCCTTGCTAACAAGAGATTCCAGTAAAACTAGGGGAAGATTTGGCCTGAGGAAAATCTTGTAGGGGGAGACACATAAATTTCTTCGATAGATTTAGACCACTTTTCAGGTTTGCAATAGATAGAGATGAGACTGGAAATTTAGAGGGGCTAAGGACCAAACCTTTTGGACAAATGAAAATGAAAGAGAAGATGAGTTGGAGTCTCAGGTTCCCCACAACGGATGCAATTTGCTTGTCCCATGATGCTTCTTGTGGCTAATTGGGTCCCCAAAGGGAGAGCTTTGCTTAAAACCTTTCCATAGGAAGAACTTGAGCTTGAAGCAGTGTTATTTATTCAAACCTTTGCGTTCCAGTTGAAGAAAGAGAGGGATTGGACTGGAGACGAGTGTTCTTGAGGATTATTACACGCATGGTAGCCCGACTTTGCTTCATTGTTGCCAGAGGAGGTTCCCAAGTAAACAATGTTATCATTTGCTCCAGCAAGACTTGGCTTAATGTTGATAATGTTTCATTCAAAGCTTGGTAAGATGGTGCTTATCTTGTCCAGGTCCTATTCCATGGATGCTAGTTTGAATAGGTCATATACAACCATTTAGAACACTTCTCTGGTTGGAGGACCAATATGTTGTAGCAGGTAGTTCGGTGAGAGCCAAGGGTCATGCCAAACCTTTGTGGAGTTCCCATTCCCAATGGTCTTTCCTAGTTGGCTCTTGAGGAGGTTTTGGCCAATAAGGATGTCTTTTCATCCATGTGATGCGTTTGATGGGGCTTTACAGTCTAGGAATAAGGATGAGTGGAAGTACTTTCTCTTAATGAGTAGGAAGCAATCTCGTTTAGTAAGTATTCTCTAAAAAAGGACATCATTGAAGCTCTAGATATCACGAAAGCCAAACCCCCCCCTCCCTTCTTACTCTTTGTAAGTTTATCCCACGCAACCCAACATATTTTCTTCTGATCTAGTTTAGTGTTCCACCAAAACCTTGTTAACGCTAATTGGATTATTTTGCAGAGATTCTTGGGAAGCTTAAAACATGACATTATATAAGTTGGGATGGAAACCAAAACAGACTTGAGAAGGACCATCTTCCCAGTTGTGGATAGAAATTTGGAGGACCATTTCAAAGCCCTTTGGCGGATTTTGTCCACATTCAGACTGAATAAATCTTTTTTTTCTGCCTCCCAAAGTGCTCAGGGATGCCCAAGCAGATTGGGTTGTTTTTCAGAAAAATATTGTATCATCTGCTCTTGCAGATGATTGATCATGGGACTCTATGCCTTGCCACTCTAATACCAGATAAGTTTCCATTTCCCATAGTTTTTTTTGCATAAATGTGAACGTACTTCACTGCATAAAATGAACAAATAAAGCGATAAAGGGTCACCCTGTCCGATGCCTCTAGATGGTGTAATTATTTCTTTAATTGTTCCGCTGAGTAAGAAAGGGTAAGAAACCGTTGAGACGCATTGAATGATCCATTTGTTCCACTTTTCTCCTAACCCTAGTCTCTGTAGGACTCGTACACTACAAGAAAATATTCAAAACTTGACCACGTAATTGATTAGTAATTGTTCAAAAACAGTTGTTTTCGACACAATTTTGACCAAATTTGTTCGTTTAAAATCGATGGTTGGTAATGTGTGTTTGGTCACAAAATCGTTAAAACTTTATGACTAATTCGGATGGTCTAAAAGTGGTCAATATTTTGTGACTGAAAACTTACCAAAAAACAATCCGACTAACCTGCGACTGAAAATTTACCAAAAAACAATCCGAACTAATCAATGCTCGGGAAATCAAATAATGAAATTAAACCAAGTGAAAAATGAGTTAAATAAAACTCAACATGACACAATGAGCTATAATGACAAGTACATAAAAATCAACATGTAATATCATGGTATGTAGTTTATTTATCCAAATCAACATACGATATAAAGATATAAAATTAAGAACAGCAAAGACGTGATAAGAAAATACCACAGTTCATGGCTAAGAGATGGAACAACGAAACCATCAATGAGACATAACAATGGAGTCAATCACAAAAGAATAAACCCTCAATATGTAAATCGATTAAACCACACAACTCAAAGAAATAAGAGATTGAAAAACAATAAAATCAAAGGCCAAAAACAACAACATATTACCAGTATGAGATGAAATCAGAACCACGGAGATGTGACTGCGATCATCGGCGACTTTAGAATCTGCAAATGAGAAGAACGACGGTTGACGGTGCAAGTGGTGATGGAGCCGATTTGGAGACAAAAAAGTAGAATTGCTAAGACCCAAAAACTAATTGTTGTATAAGTATAACCTTAGATCTAGGGTTAATGAACTTAAGTGATGATCGGAATATTGGTCAAAACCTTTAATCCATTTTCGACCAATAATGATATTCATAAAAATATATTTTTTTGACCAATTACTAGCAAAACATAAAACTCGGATTATTTTGGTCGAAAATTTGTCAAAAAATTATAATAAATTATCACCAATTCTAAATGGTTAGATATGTGATCGATAACTAGTCAATAATTTTTGACCAATTTACGTTAGAAGTTTTTCTTTATAAGTTATTGACCAAATTATGATGGAAATTTGAAATGGTCGATAATTGGTTAGAAATTTTTGACCATTTATGAACCAACTATATTGGTTTAAAATTTTCGATCAACTCTCAATCATTTCAAATTTTCATCATAATTTGGTCTAAAATTTGTCAATAAAATTTTGGACCATTTTGTTGGTCAAAATTTTGGTCGAAATTCGATCTGTTTTCTTGTAGGAGTAGGATGAAATTCCATTCAATTAAGCCATATGCTTTGCTCATGTCTGTTATAACAGTCATAGAGCATCGTTTTGTTGCTACAAATGTTTTAAGGAAATGTAGAACTCCATGGGTGATGAGGACGTTATAAGAGATGGCTCTCCCTTGGCCAAAGAGAATTGATTTTCTAATACAAATCCATGAAACATAGGTTAAAATGCCTGGTACGGATTTTAGATATAACCTTGTAGTAATCATTATAGAAGCCTATAGGTCTGTTTTCATAGACACTTTTGGATTTGTCAACTTTAAGGATTAGTTTTATACTTGCTGAGTTTTGTGGGATGGGACGAGGCATGGTGTGAGGTGGGACGAGAAGGGGTCGTATCGGGCATGGCACCGGACATGATGGAGTCTCTGGTGCCAGCAGTAGCCAAGAATTTCCTTCCAATGATGAAAGGTGTTGAGCAATCTATAGCATAGCTGCCACTTCAAAATCCGTCGGAACGATACAATCTCCAACTCTCATGGGGCAATTGAAGATTTCACCCAATGAGAATGTTGATGCACAATTAGAAAGTGAGATTCTCATACTTGATGGACGATTGTTCTTGATCTTCATTATTCTCACTAGAAATTCCGATAAAACGTTAACTTTCGCTCCCGAGTCACATAGAGCATTGTCGAAGGTGTAATCACGAATCAAACAAGGGATGGTGAAAGGATCTGGATCAAGAGTCTTGCAAAGGAGCTTAAGGTATTTATGAGAGTTCCTAGCATGGTCGAATAATTCTTAAATCATGAAATCTTCTTCCGTGCTTTGTTTGAAACATTATTGCAATGCTGGCTTTATTCTCCAACCTTCTTCAAAAGAGAAGGTAAGAGGAGTTCTCTAGCAAGAGAATGAATACCTCAAGAATCTCATAACTTATCCAATGTATTCACTTGGTGGTTCTTTCTGTAATACGAATCTCTTCAAAAGGTCTCGTCGAAATTCTTGTTGTAAGTATTCTTCGGCTTAGTCTGGTCATCTTTAAGGGTCTTGAATCGTCTTTCTCCTCTTGATCAGGGATGGTATCTTCTTTAAGTGGTGTTAAGGTGCAACAATTGACCAAATGTGTTTTTTCTTCTCCAATTATTTCCAAACAGAGATAAAATTCACCAATTCTTCGATACGCTTCAATTGATCATTCATCTTCTCAACTCTCTTGGATATATCAATCTTTTCTCCTTTTAGGGAAGTGGTTTTTCCAATAAGATCACACAATTTTCCAGCTAAAGAGAATTGAACATCTTTGATTGCTTGAGTGTGTTGCTTTGGACCTTCCGCTCACGTCCATATGTCTTCCAAGGTTGTTGTTGATACAAGTTTGGATTGTACCAAGCATTGTAGGAAACCGACTATAGGGGTCAATTTCCACCTCTTGAAGATCAACAGACGAAAATGACTAAGTCTGGATATAGGAGAGCACCTGAAAACGCCTAGGATCCACCAGTCGGTTAGAAGACCCGAAAACCACCTGTGATACCAAAACAAACCGGATGAACCGACTTACAGAATATAATTCAGCTTACCAGGCCCAATTTGGTGCAAACCAAATAATTGGGCCGAGCCGAATCACAAGTAGGCCGAACAGCTGATGGGCCGGCTGACTTAAGGAGTGCTGCTTAAGCAAAAACCCTAGCCGACTTAGTTTACTATATATATGATTGTATCAACCCCATTAAAGGAGATCACAAATTCTTACGAAAAACCCTTGTACTCACCTTCACAGCTACACAACTAATAATAAACACCTTCTTCTCTACTTTTGTTCTTGTGTTTTCTGACTAAAAGTTTTGCAGCTCTACCACGAACCCGACAAATTCAATTATAGGAATTCAGCTCCCACAATTTGGCATTAGAAGAAGGGTAGCCAAAAGCTTCATACACGAAGAAACCACCAGCAAGTTTAAGAAGATAACCGGAAACAGCGAACACAACGGACGGCAGCGCCGATCCAAAGGAGACGCCTCCAAACAGATCTGGAGCAACCGGTCAAAACAACGAGGAGAAGATGCCTCCCGACGGATCTAGAACAACTAGACAAAACGGCAGGACAAGATCCACCTCTTTGGTTAACAGATCCAGATCCGGGACAACAAGTCCGAGAGATTTGCCGCCGTTGGTTACTTTCTATGCCACCGTGGCCGTTTTGCTTAACTCCGGCAGTAAAACTGAATTAGGAGCCGACAAAAAGAGAACTATTCGCGAACGGAACAGCCCGAATCACCAACATCATCGGCAACTCTGGAGGAGCATAACACCGACGACGACAACATCGGTTAACCCGATCTGTAAACGATAAGCCGTTGTCTCATCGCTCTAGAAAGTGTGCCACGTTTCCTTTAAGTGAACCACTTTCTCCGAACGAACCGTTTCCCGAATCTTATGCCTTCTCCAAAATGAGCTACGCTTTTTGTGAGCAAAAAATCAGCAGCACATCCGGCGAGCCAACTTCTCAGGAAAGTAACGAAAGGAGTACGCCCGTACCGAATAGAACAACGAGAATCCTCGAGATCATCGGTGATACGAAAGAAGATAACAATACCGAAGATTCTGGATCAGCAGGCATCGGTAGAGTCGCTCGAAGGAGAAACCAGAATTCGAGCCGTGTACCAGTATTCTTGGAAACGAGCCACATTCCTTGTGAATGAACCATTTCCTGAAAATTGTACCGTCTCCCCAAAACAAGCTACGCTTCTCGAAAGTGAACCATTGAATACTACTGGCTAATCACGGCAGGTTCTCCGCAATAAAGTCATGGGTAAGCCATCTATTCAATCGGTGAGCCGTCAAATTCTACCGGCTAACCACGGCACGTTCTCCGCAAACAAATCACGGGTGAGCCATCTATTCAATCAGGTGAGCCATCAAAGTCTTTCAGCTAATCTCGACAGGTTCTCCGCAATAAAGTCACGGCTCGGATTCAACACTCTCATAGCTCGGAAATCAACCTACTGATACAGCTCATGAGAATCAACTCCAAATTTTCAAGCCTCCCCACAGCTCGATTTCATGTCACCATCCCCACGGCTTGACTTCAGCTGTAATATCATCATTACATGGGTTTAACTTCAACTCTCTTGCGGATTCGATTCAACTTTATCATCTCTTAAATTTGCGTAGCCTATATTACCGAGCAAAAAGTGGACCAACCATACAAGAGCTTTGGAAAACCGAGCCCTTGAGTTATACATATCATATCAGCTCGGGGATACACTAAAAAGCAAGGGTCCATTGTGAAAACAAATATCTTTGAGTTAGCTTTCCAACGGAGTTGGAATCACATCATTTCAAGTTGTGGTTCTCAAGATATAGCCGATTTACTGAAGATGTATCAATCTAAATTTTTCAAACCCGAGCCGTAGTGATCGGTTCGGCACGGCCAGTAACAAAGACATAACGAGCTGATATTTTGATACATGATAAAAGTTTTAGTTAGCTTTCCGACGCAGGTAAAATGCATCATTTGGAGTTTCGGTTGTCAAGATATAGCCGATTTACTGAAGATGTATCAACCTGAATTTTTCAAACCCGAGCGGTAGTGATCGGCTCGGCACGGCCAGTAACAAAGAAATTCGTGCTGATATTTTGATACAGGATGCAATTTTGAGTTAGCTTTCAAACGCAAGTAAAATAACATAATTTGGAGTTGCGGTTCTCAAGATATAGCCGATTTACTGAAGATGTATCAACCTGAATTCTTCAAACCCGCGCTGTAGTAATCGGTTTGGCACAACCAAGGATAAAAACATACCAAACTCAAATTTGGGTAGGAGATAGATAATCAAGTCAGCTTTTATCCAAAACAAGTTTGAAGTTATTCAGACCAATGGTTAGAGAGATACATTGATTTTTGGTTCACGGCGCAACCGACTATTACGATACAACCGTTTAAATGGTTCGGACTTAACAAAAACACGGCACAACCGACTATCACGGTGCCACCATTCAAACAGTTCGGACTTAAACACGGTGCAACCGTTCGATGTTTCGAGATCTCAGCACAAAAGTTCAACGGCTCAAGGTGAACACAGTCGCGGTGCATCCGTAAAACGGTGACAGCGAGTCCACGGACCACCCGTGACAAAACGGATCTTCTCTTTGGGGCACTGGCGATAAATCGAACACGACGTGTCAACTCTGAAATTGGTGACTCACATATCAATCTTCAAACCCTTCGCAGCTCGGGTTACGGCGGCACGGCTCGGCGTCACAGCCAACTTGCTTCGCCGAGCCGTTGAGGAGTGGTCACTGTCAATTCGCTTCACCGAGACATCGAAAAGTGGTCACTGCCGATTCCTGTCGCTGCACCTGTAGGAAATTTCAGCAGGTTTTACCGGATTAATCTCTATTAATCAACCTAGTGACAATTCTTTAGCCTAGGATCTAGGGTTTGTAAACGATGAATCTATAAGAACGGATCTCGAATATACCTGGAGTTTTGCAGCGGAATTAGAACAGGGATTCGAGATCTTTAGCGCATCAAGTACTGCGCCTCTACTGATAGTCCACACGCACACAAACTGGAATCCGCATGGATGCTAGTACCTGGAATCGGATCTCTTAGGGAACTGTGTTTTGCATAGGTGGCTATCAACCATCAAAAGCTACTCTCAATTTTGTGCCTTATATCTTATATATAGGCAAGTGAGAAAACCTAATTGTCCAGTAATTAAACCGGTCCAAATTAAGTCATTAAACCGAAATCCCTATTTCGATTATTGGCCCGTGTCGATCGACACGACTCATTTGTGTCGATCGACACACTCTTTAAAACACTTTTCTTATGTGTATCAAATACACATCATTTGAATCATTACATTAATGATTATTCCCACATAAAGTAAATCCAGTCTGCTTAGGTGTGTGACCCTGTAGGATCATATAATACTAGCAATGAGTTCATAACTCATAGATCATCAGCGGCTTCTAGCAAAACGTCATGACCACCTAGTATCATATGAATGTCTAATCTCGACAGTACAACTATCACTAGAGTAAATACAAGTGTGATTTCAGGACATTCCCAACAATCTCCCACTTGTACTGGAATCATCTATTCCTATAATCCCTTCGTCTCTATATCTCGATATGGCATAAGGCAAGAACCGTGTCATCCTTATTACAGCCAATATCATGTTCATCGAACTCCGATTTATACTGACCAAAAACAAACGACTGACAATCACCTCGTTTGAGCGCGGCCACGCATTTCTCAGTATCAAATCTTCGATGGGCCCTGAGATATTTATCTCCTGTTATATAGGAGGGACAAATCCCATCTTGTTCCATCCCTGTTACTTCACACACTTCATGATACGCCCAATCAATGCCTTTATAGTCACCTGTTACGGATAACGTTTGACAAAGTCAAAGCAGACCAATTCATATGCAAGAAATCATGATGAACTCAGGTCTAAGGACTATACTCTATAGTCGTAATGAGAACCTCTTATGACACTTATATAACTATCCTGTAGAGTTCTCATTAGCGGGCCATGTCCGATCCTGTGTTCTCTAACACATATCTATGTGATTGACTTTAATACTCTTATTAATGACTCCATGAAACTTTGTCATCAGTCACCTCACATACCAGTCTCACGCGGTTGTCAGTGTCCCACTTTAACAACCTTGACCAGGGACAAATATAATCTATGTCATTTATCACTTATAGGGTTTCATGATCAAGTCCTCAACTTGATGACCTATAAAATGCCATAAATTACTTTGGGACTATTATTCAATTATCCAATAATCAAATAGTACATGAAACAATTTCATTATGACATAACCAAAGTATGTCTACATGAATATCATAATATAACTAATTCCTTTACAACTCCCACTAGAATCAAGATCACATCTTAATATATCCAATACCTACAGCAAGAGGGTGAAACTCATGCTTAGGTCGTGGGAGAGGCTACGGCGCTCTGCTTGGAACCCTTTCCAACAATTCGCAGGCTGCGGTGCTCTGCTTGGAACCCTTTCCAACAAACCGCACCGCAGTATAGACACAAGACATAACCAGGTTCCGACCGGAAATCGTCTTTATCCATCTAACCATTCTCAACAAAATCATTACTTTCTTAGTTCACCAAGCTCTTATCCTTAGTATTTCTCAAATACTAGAGAATATTCTTGGTAACTGTCCAGTGACTTTCACATGGATCATATTGGTATCTACTCGTCTTGCTTAAAACACAAGCAATATCTGGACGAGTGCAGGTCATGGCATTCATGATAGATTCCACTGCATACGCATGGGAATCCTACTCAAACGTTCTTGCTCAGCCTGTGTCTAGAGACATTGCATCTTGCCAAGATTAATGCCATGAGACATTTGTATGAGGCCCTTCTTGGAATCATGCATACTGAACCTGTCCAAGACTTTATCACCATAAGCATCTTGACACGATCCAACTAGTCTACCCAATCTATCTCTACAGATTCTTATTCCAAGAATTCACGCGGCTACTCCCATGCCTTTCATTGAAAAACAACTTCCGAGCCAAGTTTCTAAAATTGAAGAAACAGAACGTCATTTCCGAGAATAAATATGTCATCTACATATATAACGAGAAATGCAACTATACTCCCACTAGTCTTCTTGTAAACACACGGTTCCTCTTCGTTCTTGATGAAGTCAAACCTTTTGACAGCTTTATCAAAACGAAGGTTTCAACTCCGTGATGCTCGGTTCAATCCATAAATGGATCGATGAAGCTTGCATTCCTTTCCCAGCATTATTAGGATCTGTGAAACCTCAGGTTGTGTCATGTACACACCCTTTTCCAGAATTCCATCACGGAAAACTGTTTTCACATCCATCTGCTAAATCTCATCACCATGATAAATGGCAGTTGCTAGGATAATCCGAATGAATTTAAGCATAGCGCTGGGGAATAGGTTTCTTCATAGTCATACCATGAATTTGCTTGAAACCTTTAGCCACAAGCCAAGCCTTGAATATCTGGATATTCCCATTTCGGATCTAGCGGCTCCAAGCCACTTATCGGAGTCCGGGCCCAATACTGCTTCTTCAAAATTCGCAGGCTCGTCATTGTCAATGATCAACAAGTCATGACAATCGATCGCGAGAAATCCCTATTTCTCGTGATCATTACGAATCCTTTCGGATCTGCGAACTTCAGGCACCACAGGTGTAGGTTCTACAACTCTTTGTAGATCCAACTACTACTCTTTCTTAACAGGTTGAGCAATCTCCTGTGACTCTCGAAAATCTTCGAGTTGTACTTCACTCCCACTGTTCTTCTTGGAAAGACAATCTCTCTCAAGAAAACATAGTTCTTAGCAACAAACTCTTTGTTTTCAGAACTGTTGTAGAAGTAGTATGCCTTGGTTTCCTTAGGACAACCAATGAAGTAGCACCTATCGGATTTGGGTGCGAGCTTATCAGATATGAAATTTTACATAAGCCTCACAATCCCAAATTTTCAGGAAAGACAAATTGGAACATTTCCAGTCCACATCTCATGTGGTGTCTTTTCAATTGATTTTGATGGAACCCTATTTAGTGTAAACTCAGACATTTCTAGAGTGTATCCCTAAAAGAGATATAATGGAAGATCTTTGTGACTCATCATTGATCGAACCATATCCAATAAGGTCCGATTCCTCCTCTCGGAAACTCCATTCCATTGGGGCGTTCTAGGAGGAGTGAGCTGTGAAACAATTCCACACTCTCTCAGATGATCACTTAACTCTTGACTTAAGTATTCTCCTCCGCGATCTGATCGAAGAAGTATTCTCCTCCGCGATCTGATCGAAGAGCTCTAATACTTTTGCCAATTTGATTATGTACTTTATTCTGGAACTCCTTGAACTTTTCAAAGGATTCCAACTTGTGACTTATTAGATAAACATAGCCATGCCTGCTGAAGTCATCAATAAAGTACTGATAATTTCCTCTAGCACTGGTGCCCATCGGGCCGCACACATCTGTATGTATAAGGCCCAATAGTTCTTTGCCCTTTCATTTAGTTTGATAAAATGGGCCTTAGTCATTTTGTCCAACAGTAGGATTCACATTTCTCACATGATTCACAATCAAGTGAGTCCAGAAGCCCATCACTATGGAGCTTCAGAATCCGATGTGGCCCAAAATGACAATGCTAGAGAACCGTTTGATGTTTATGTTATAGACAGGCATAGATTGGTTTAAGACATAAAACCCATTCTCTAATGGGGTGCTACCATAGAACATATTATTAAGATCAAAAGAGCAACATTTGTCTTTTATCAAAATAAAATCATTCAAAATCATACAGGAAATTGAAATGACATTTCTAAAACCAAGCCTGAAGGCGACTACAGATGGAAACTTCCTACAGCTAATGCAGCAACCCTTGCTTCATTCCTGTTGAGCATATCCACTTGTCCCTTCTTCAAAGTTCTATTGTTGCTTAGGCCCTGCATATTTCAATAAATATGAGCACCACAATCGGTATCTAATACCCTTAAGATAGAACTTGAAATAACATAAATACCTGAAGAAGAAGTCTCATACATCTTCATCATTTCCATAGTATCTTCCATGTATTTCTTGCATTTTCTCCTCCAATGCCTTGGCTCCCCACAGTAGCTGCAAGTATCATCATCAGATGGGCCAGACTTGGGTTGAGTGAGAAAATCGGGCTTATCCTGATTCACAATCTGGACGGCCTTTCTCTCACCCTTGTCTTTACCAGGTTTCTCAAACCTTTTGCCCTTCTTGATATTGAGCTCAGCTGTCTTGAGCATGTCATGCAGCTCAGTCAACGTCTTTGTCAAGCCATTCTTGATGTAGTTCTTGATGAACTTATCATAGCTCGACGGCAATGACTGCAGAATGATGTCAGTAGCCAACTCTTGGCTTATGGGACAATCCAGTCTCATCTGGTTATCAATATAACCCATCATCTTTATGACATGAGGACTCACTAGAGCATCCTTTGGTAGCTCGCACTCAACTAGAGATTTAACCGTCTGGTATCTCTCAGTTCGAGTCTGCTCCTGAAACATCGCTTTCAGGCTAGTGATCATCTCGATGGGCAACGCCACGTTCTCACATTGCTTCTGCAAGTCAGAGTTCATGGTAGCCAACATAAGACAACGCACATCGACCACATCATAATAATGCTTATTCCAAGCATCATACACTGCATGTGAGGCATTAGACCTTAGTTTTTCGGGGAGAACTTTCTCAAGGACATAGTCCTTTCTCTCCTGCTTGAGAACAATTCTCAAGTTCCGATACCAATCAAGGAAGTTGGATCCATTTAACTTGTCCTTCTCAAGGATGGATCTCAACGAGAAAGAGTTTTGATTAGACATAACTGTAATAAGAAAAGGAAAAATCAGTTATGATATGCAGGAAATGAGAAATCTTAACAATTAAGAAAACTCGCATTATATTCAAAACAATGTTTCCTCAAATGAATATAATGATCCAAGATCCATATTTCACCAAAACCCGAGCGAGCCACTGGCTGTCACTCAAATCTTAGCTATATAGGTAAGCAACACTTTGCTAATCATATCAAATATGATTCTTGGTTGTGGATAAGACATCTTATGTTTTATCCACCTGATGTCTATGGGCCCAGAACTTCTGATAGCCCACTCAAGTAAACCAATCTCTTCAGTCATGTAATAGCTGATGCCATGCACTGCAAGCCCATCAACACAATTACCTACTGCCTTACTCATGTAACTGCAGATACCTTGCACTGCAAGCCTATCACACAATGAAACGAGTCTTGACAGCTGACAAGATCGGGAAGACATCCAGAACACTTGATATTTAGTTGAGGAACTGAACATTTAATCCTAACACATATCAAATATGCATTCAGGAATGTTTAGAATCTCATTAAATCTGGTTTGGTTATTAGATTGTAGGTTCACTAACCCACAATTTTCGTAGCCTGTCGATCGACACTACCTTAGTGTCGATCAATCCAATTGAACCGGTTTCGATAACCGACCCGATAACTGGTCAATCCAATTGACCGAATCGATAACCGGTCAATCCAATTGAATCGGATCGATAATTGGTCTCTGTCGATCGACATAACGATTGTGTCGATCGACGCTAACCAAACCAAATCAATTTTGCAATAACCGGTCAATCCAATTAAACTGGATCGATAACCGGTCGGTGTCGATCGACGCAACATTTGTGTCGATCGACGCCAACCATATCGCAACAAACCGCAATTAGCCGGTTTAATTGATTTCTAACCAAGTGAGGTAACCGATTCAATCCAATTAAACCGGTTAACCACTTCTCAAGGCAGAGACGACAGTGTCGATCGACACAACCATTGTGTCGATCGACACCGTTAGGTTTTTCATGCCGTGAAGAAAAATTTTGACAAAACAATTTTGCAAAGCCGTGTCGATCGACACAACCTTTGTGTCGATCGACACGAACAATTCTGGTGCCCGAGAAGAGCAATTTCAACAAAATAACAATTTTGATTTGACTGAAAATTGATCTAACAAGCATCCTATACATCATATGTTTCAATCTGAATTCTCTAATTCAATTATATGCTTTAAGATTCATTCGTTAAACCCTAAGGCTCTGATACAACTCTAGGAAATTTCAGCAGGTTTTACCGGATTAATCTCTATTAATCAACCTAGTGACAATTCTTTAGCCTAGGATCTAGGGTTTGTAAACGATGAATCTATAAGAACGGATCTCGAATATACCTGGAGTTTTGCAGCGGAATTAGAACAGGGATTTGAGATCTTTAGCACATCAAGTGCTGCGCCTCTACTGATAGTCCACACGCACACAAACTGGAATCCGCATGGATGCTAGTACATGGAATCGGATCTCTTAGGGAACTGTGTTTTGCAGAGGTGGCTATCAACCATCAAAAGCTACTCTCAATTTCGTGCCTTATATCTTATATATAGGCAAGTGAGAAAACCTAATTGTCCAGTAATTAAACCGGTCCAAATTAAGTCATTAAACCGAAATCCCTATTTCGATTATTGGCCCGTGTCGATCGACACGACTCATTTGTGTCGATCGACACACTCTTTAAAACACGTTTCTTATGTGTATCAAATACACATCATTTGAATCATTACATTAATGATTATTCCCACATAAATTAAATCCAGTTTGCTTAGGTGTGTGACCCTGTAGGATCATATAATACTAGCAATGAGTTCATAACTCATAGATCATCAGCGGCTTCTAGCAAAACGTCATGACCACCTAGTATCATATGAATTTCTAATCTCGACAGTACAACTATCACTAGAGTAAATACAAGTGTGATTTCAGGACATCCCAACAGCACCGTCACTGCCGATTCGCTTCTCCACGGGCCGATTCGTTGAAAACTTGATAACCCGGTGGCGCGGTGAATCTTAGTCGCCGACCACGGCATAAAAAAATAAAATAATATATATATATATATATATATATATATAAATAAATCAAGCCCAATAACGGCATTACCGAGGACGGCTCGATACCTTCCACAATATGCCTCATGGAAAACAAATCAAACGCCTATATCTGAGCCACGCCACAGTGCAACTATTTTCATCACACCTAACGGCTTGGAAGGTACGCTAACGAAATGCCCAACTCAAAAACTCAGCTAACAGAACGCTGGTGCAAATAAATCTAAGTGTCATTCTTGGGGCAGACGTACTCACGGGAACGCATATGGAAACTAAAGCGTCCTATTCAACAAATTCAACAAACAATCGGTAAGTCGGTAACACCCTTTATTAACGGCGAATATTTTGGGAAATAAATTTTTGGTAGAACCGAAATACTTGGTGCAATTTTCTGAAAAACAAAAGAGTAACACCAAAAGTCATTGAACAACAAAGTCTTAAAACAGAAAAAGAAAACATGAGAATTGGAAGTATAGGCGGTCTCTCTGTCTCCCAAGGCTTCAACATCGCTCTTCTCCACGAGCTCTTCAATGGCATCAATATTCTTCGCGGCCGAATCCGGATACAACAAGAATCCAGACGCCCTAGGAACATCGTTCTCTTTACTCAGCAAAATAGTATTGACCGAGACCTGTGGTACCTCGGTAGCGCCGACGCCACCTATCCAAAATTCAGACAAGAATCATATCATTCGAGAACTAAGAAGCGGCATGATCGTTGTAAAAGGTTCGTAGGCAGCACATCTTCGGATGGGTTCAGCTGCCCATTCCTTTAAAGAGAGGCGGAGTGGATACATATTCCTGGTGATCCCGGTGAGTCTCGCTTAAACACCCGCCGGCAGGCGGAAAATCAGTGGCACATTGACGAGCCAACTTCTCAGCGAGCTGACAAAAAGAGTACGCCAGTACCGAATAAAATGGCAAGAATTATCGAGATCATCGGTGATACCGAAGAAAATAACAATACCGAAGATTCTACATCATCAGGCATCGGTAGAGCCATTCAAAAGAGAAACCAGAATCTGAGCCGCGTACCAGTATTCTTGGAAACGAGCCACATTCCTTGTGAATGAACCGTTTTCTGTGAACCATTTTGGAAATTAACTCATCTTCCTCATGACAACTCCCCCGAACCGTTGACCCGCGAACCGACACCCCAGGTCCGTTGAGCCGCAAGCTAACGCCCCTGGTCCTTTGATTGGCAAGCCATCATTCCCAAGCGGTGACTCGACTGTCATCTCCTTCCAAGCAGCATCTTCATAACAATTTCGGTATCGATCCAATTCTCTGCAAATCTTTAGACCCAAGCCGTGTCTTCGTAACGCCTCCACCGATGAATAGGAAAATCGAAGTTGCCGAACTGTGAAAACTGAACCGCAAGCATCGTTGGTGTTACCCGAACTGACCCAACTGGCTCGGCAAGGCCTATGATTCAATCGATCCGTCTCGTGCACTGATGAGGACCGATCCGCGAGCCGGTGATTTATTTCCTATCTCGAACAACTAACCGACCCGTGTTAGGTTGGGGTAACCCATGAGCCGAAAACCCATGTTCTAGAAAGTGCGCCAAGTTTCTTGTAAACAAACTACTTTCTGAAAATTTACGGAACTGAGCTACTTTCGTTGCGAACCAACCGTTTCCCAAATTTTGGGTTCTCCAAAACAAGCGACGCTTTTCGCAAGCAAATCGTAACAAAGTCATGGGTTAACCAACTATTCAATTGTTTGAGCCGTCTATTTAATTGGATGAGCCATCCATTCAACAAAGTCACGGGTATGCTATTGAATTCTACTAGCTAGTCGTGACAAGTTCTACGTAACAAAGTCATGGATGAGCCATCTATTCACAGGTGAGCCATTCATTCACGGGTGAGCCTTCTCTGTTCAATGACGCCATGGCCTCATTCTGTTACTATTGCTCCAAACCAATTGTCGAGCTGTGTTATCAATTCGTCCATAGTCCATAGTCATTAATTCGTTGAATTCTTTCCGTCGAGCCGATTCACCGCAGCTCCAAAAATATTGGTCGTAACGCGATAGCATGTTCATCATGGAGCAGACATGTTTAAGGTAACTCGTCTATAAACCAGAGAATGTTCATCAGAAACCAAATTAGTAAATCATTGGTCTTAAACAAAACAATGGCTTTTGGCTTACGCCTTCATGGCTCAAATTTCAGTTGCGCCTTCATGGCTCAAATTTCAGTTACGCCGTCACGGCTTAATTTTTACTTACGCTTTCATGACTTAAATTCCACTTACGCCTTCACGGCTCATACTTCACTTACGCTTCCATGGCTCGAGTTTTACTCTCTTCTTGCAGATTGACTGCTAAATGACAAAGCCAATCGGATGATTATCAGCACTCCCACGGCTCATATTCAACTTCAACACTTGCACCTCATTTTTAACTTTACCATCCATCGAGCCCGCCACGGTGCAACCATTTAAAGACATGAACTTCAACTCGGGTGGTCTACTAGGAAGACTTGATTACTCATACCTCGGCCAACCGTTCAACATAACAAAATAACTACGACACGGCTCACATACTGTCTTTCAACAACCCAGCTAACCCGCCGGAAGACTTAACGACGCGGTGGCGCGGTGAACCCATTATCGCTGGCATAAAATCATCGGCGACGCCGCGGATTGAAGCCTAGTAATGGCAATATCGTGAACAGCTCGATAATATTCATAATATGCTTTACGGATTAACGGCTCGACCATATTGTGGAACAAGAAAAATCAACACTACTAACGGCGACACCGTTGATAGCAACACTGTTATCAGCTTAAACCTTTTTGATCAACACTTATATTCGAGTCACGCCATAGTGCAATGGTTTCCATTACACCAAATGGCTCGGAGAACACACTAACGAAACTGACCAAATCAGAAACTGAACATGCGAGCTTGGCGATACTGATAACTAGAATTCCAATGAGAAGTGTGTGACTTGTGCTCTTTTTCCCTTGATCTGGTTTTTTCCCACCGGGTTTTCTAGAAAAAGTTTTTACCGAGGCTTGTTCGTACACTTACACGTCTCCCTCATTGACAACAAGCTATTCTAAAGACAGTTGAAGCAATTTCATCTGTCTGATCTTAGACTTTCACCAATATCTTGGCTTTACCATTACTGATAAATCCAAGCTGGGGGGCTAACTGTAGGGGTCAATTTCCACCCCTTGAAGATCAACAGACGAAAATGACTAAGTCTGGATATAGGAGAGCACCTGGAAACGCCTAGGATCCACCAGCCGGTTAGAAGACCCGAAAACCACCTGTGATACCGAAACAAATCGGACGAACCGACTTACAGAATATAATTCAGCTTACCAGGCCCAATTCGGTGCAACCCAAATAATTGGGCCGAGCCGAATCACAAGTGGGCCGAACAGCTGATGGGCCGGCCGAGTTAAGGAGTGCTGCTTAAGCAAAAACTCTAGCCGACTTAGTTTACTATATATATGATTGTATCATCCCAATTAAAGGAGATCACGAATTCTTACGAAAAAACCCTTGTACTCACCTTCACAGCTACACAACTAATATTAAACACCTTCTTCTCTACTTTTGTTCTTGTGTTTTCTGACTAGAAGTTTTGCAGCTTTACCACGAACCTGACAAATTCAATTGTAGGAATCCATCTCCCACACCGGCGGTTGATGATATTCATGAAGCATAAGAATATAATTCCCAATTGACTCATGGTGTGAAGAGCTCGCCATTCTCCTATAATTAAGATTGTGATGTTCCATTGATGAATCTCTGAAACACACTAAAATAAAGAAATAAAAAAAAACAAAAAACGAAATTAGCAAAAGAAAAAGGAAAATCAAAAACTTAGACTTAACCTTTATCAAAAACTTGTAACAAAGCGAACTAGTCCCCGACAACGGCGCCAAAAACTTCATGTTGGTTAATTAGGATGCATATGGGTTTTAAATTTATAAACCCTAAAACTACAAGTGCACAATAGGCAATTGTAGTTACTTAAGGATCGATTCACAAGAGACTGGTTGTTACGTTACAAATTTATATGATACAGATCAAGCTAAGTCAAAATATATGTTTGGTTTTGGTTTTATGAAAACGAGATGAACAATAAAGAAACAATAAAGCAAATAAAGGGATCGACAAATCAAATCACGAAAGATATAAGTAATTCAAAGAAGCATATGAAACACGTAAGACACCGGTTTTTATAGGGCTTTAATACTAGTGTTCTAGAACTCAAATCACGAAGGTAAAATCTTTCCACTTTCGTGGCTCCAATCCCTATGCTTTACACCCTAATATACTCAACTTTCGATGGTTATTACAAGGTTAAAACACGCAGTAAACTTAAGATTCAATTGTTCATTAAACTCCTCAACTAATCTATCGAATTGTTAAGACACTTAGCTTATTAAATACTAGATTCCGCGATATACAAGCTTTTGGGGAGTATATCAACCTTAGTTCAATCACTCGTTAGCTACGCTAGATCAAGGAGTAAGAATAAATAAAGATAAAGAATCGACAAGAATTTACCCAGTAAAGATGTCAATTATGAATCATAGAACTTTGAGAAAACTTAAAATCTAACAAGCAACTACTCTAACATATTCGATGAACACATAACAGCAAAACTAGAGGATAAAACTTAGTAAGTTTGTAATACATAAAAGGGCTAGGATGATTCTTCTCTTAGATTGAAAGGTGAGAAGATATCGATCTTTTACCGCTCTGGAAAAAAAAATATTATTAAAGAACAAAAGTAAAATGAAATACAGTTATTTGGGTAATGCCTAAGGCTGCTTATCTTCCTAGAGAGGCTATAAGCAAGTATATATAGATCTACAAGAGGTCTAAGGTCGGTTAGGGTTTATTTATGGGCGAAAACATCTTTTTGGTCGAAACTGCACCAACATTGGACAAAATCACGCGTCCGGAGTCTGGACAAAAAATCCATGCTGAAACTTCATGAGTGATGGCCGCGGTCGGGTTTGAGTGTCCAAGGTCGTGATCGGTGTTGCCTTCAATTCTGCCTTTGATTCATTTACGAAGCAGTTTGACATGTCTTTAGTGAATTAAATATATCTAGGGGTGGGCGTTCGGGTAACCATTCGGGTTTCAGTTCGGTTAATTCGGTTATCGGGTTTTTGGTTTTAGGAATATAATACCCATTCGGGAATTTTAAAATTTCGGATCGGTTTCGGTCGGTTAGTGTCGGTTATTTTCGGTTTTGGTTTCGGTTTCGGCTACCCGAAATATTCATACTTACGTAATTTTTAGTCTAATTTGGTTTGATTAATTTATTTTTAACTCAAGTTTTCCAAAAAATATATAACAAAATGAAAATTCTAAATAATCTATCTAATTAAATTAATTATTTTAAACAAATATACCTACAAATCCCGAATCAACCGAAAAAACTATAAAAAGAAACTAAAAATGCATAAATTATGTGAACATTATATCTAAATATATATATATATAGTTAATTTTATGCTTTGTGTAATTCGAATACCCGTTCGGTTTTCGGTTCGGTTCGTGTTCGTCTTCGGTTTTTCGGTTTTAAGAAAATGAAACCCATTCGGGTATTTTATAAAATCTGATTCGGTTTGGTTCGGATAATTTCGGGCCGGGTTCGATTTGGTTTTTCGGTTTCGGATATTTTGCCTACCTCTAAATATATCTTCCAAATACAACTCCAAATGATGTAATTTTAACTCTATTGGAAAACTGACTCAAAGAGCTACCTTCATGTCTACTTTTATCTGATTCCAAGTAGTTTTGATACTCCATTCATAGTCTCTTGTTATCCAAAGCTGGGGGCTTTATTCTCTTTCTTGGCGATGTCTCCCCTTGAGTCTTGATGTTCTTTTCTTTTTCAGCGTAAGAGAACCTTGAAACCATGAATCTATAAGCAAGAGGCAAGATGACCACATAAGAGATGGATGTTATGTGTTATGTCCTTGTAGCTACGAAGGACAGAGAGGAAGATCGGTAAGGGTTTGTAAGGGATATGAGCAAGGGTTCTCCTTTGAAAAGATAAAAGAAAGTTTTATTTGAAAGTCTCTATATAGGTTTGTTGAGATTTGTCGCTGGACTGAGGTTGAGGTTGTGAGAGTTGGTCATGGTGAGGGTCCGGTTAATCTTCCGGTCATGGAAGAGAATCTCCAGGAGCAAGTTTTAGACCAATAATTTTTAGTATTTAGGGTATAAGGTTTTGGTAAGTAAAAAAAAGATTTCAAAAAAGGAAATCAAATGAGAATATATACTGATTAAAAACTTTTTATCGAAAAGAGTGTCTGAGAAAGAATTTTTCTCCTAAAACTTTTACAGATTTCGGGTTAGATTGGTGAAATCTTTATAATCTTTATTTCACTTTTTAATTTGTACCGCTTTAGATTGTACCAATCACGAAAACTTTATCAAAAGTTTTACCAACACTATTACACTAATCTTTATTTATACAGCTTTATCTCAAATTTTTATCTATACAGCTTTGCACTATGCTATAAAACTTACCGCTTTACCTTACCGCTCCAGATTTTTAAAAAAACTAGGTTACCAATCAGACCCTTCATCTATAACTAACACGAAACTTTAGAATATTGGCTTTTAAACACAGTTTCTTATACGAACAAAATCTAGAGAGGATTTTCGATTGTTTTCGGAAACTTTACTTTATTTACAAATAACATATCACATAAGATAATTTAAAAATGATGAATCCCAACGAAAATTGAAGAATCAGTAAAATTAAATAATTGTCAAATCCAAATTTAATAAGATTTTTTTTTTGTCAAAATTTTTTGTTTTAAAAAGCAGTCCCGAGTCCCCGGTCTACTTATTGTAGGTTTTAGGCTAATTGGCCGGCTAGTTGTGGCCTAGTGTTGTTGAAAAAAAAAAAAAAGTGAGAGAATTTTTGTTTTGAAAAAGTCACATATCCATCCCTTGACTCAACAGCCCCCTTCGCGCTTTGACATTTTCAGAAACCTACAAAGTTATTTAAATTCATCGCAATCGTCCAAGTGGCGGACAAAAACACTTAAAACAATTGACGGTATAGATCTCTCTTGAAGCGCCGAAAGTTTTACTTGAATTAATCTTAAAGTCTATAAAATAAATAAATGATATTTTTAATGCCGTTTAAGTTTTGACAAATTTGACCACGTTTTAATACAAAATCTATTTCAACTACGACTACAATATAAATTCTAATTGTTTTTGTTTTCTTTTTTTTGGTCATTGATTTTTTTTCTATTACCTTCCTATAATAATTTAAATATTAATCAAAAGTATAAGATTTTATTTAGTCTTCCCTGATAAACTGGGAGTAATAAAACTCCTAAAAGGCTAAAACCAAAACTAAATACATTCAGGAATCAAATAATAAAAAAACAAAAAACAAAAATCTTCACTGTATAAATAAAAAAATCGCCCACAATCTCTTCCGATTCTTTCGTCTTCTCTAATCTACCAAATCAAAATCTCAAGCTCAAGCTCAAGCGAGATCAACAAGGAATTCGATCATCACTCTCTCCGATTCAAGCGATTTTGATGGTACCTTTGCTTTTTTCTTTGTTTTCCGGATTGGGGTTTCTCTGTATAGATTAGGGTTGTTATGGATTTTGACTGTGTCTTGTGATGCTTAAACAGATGCCTTGTGCGAGTTCCGATCCGTTAGACAAGGATTCAGAGCCATTCGTAGATGTTGATCCGACTGGTAGATACGGGCGGTACGAGGAGCTTCTGGGCTCCGGCGCGGTGAAAAAAGTGTACAGAGCATTTGACCAAGAAGAAGGCATAGAAGTTGCTTGGAACCAAGTGAAACTGAGATGTGATCCAGCTATGATCGAGAGGCTTTACTCTGAGGTTAGGCTGCTTAAGAGCCTAAAGAACAATAACATCATCTCCTTGTACAAGGTTTGGAGAGACGAGAGGAACAACACCTTGAATTTCATCACCGAGATTTGTACATCCGGGAATTTGAGAGAGTACCGGAAGAAGCACAGGCACGTCTCTATGATGGCTTTGAAGAAGTGGTCGAAGCAGATACTCAAAGGACTGGATTATCTCCACACTCACGATCCTTGCATCATCCACAGAGATCTCAACTGCAGCAATGTCTTCGTCAATGGAAACATCGGCCAGGTTTGATCATTCTGCCTATGGTTTATTTATTCTTTCCGTTTTCGCTAGTTATTGAGTGTTTTTTCTTCTTCTTGTTCAGGTCAAAATTGGCGATCTTGGTTTAGCTGCAATCGTGGGGAAGAACCATTTAGCTCACTCGATCCTCGGGACACCAGAGTTCATGGCTCCTGAGCTATACGAGGAGAATTACACGGAGATGGTTGATATCTACTCTTACGGAATGTGCGTTTTGGAGCTTGTATCGCTCGAGATTCCGTACAGCGAATGCGATAGCGTAGCCAAGATATACAAGAGGGTGAGTGGTGGAGTCAAACCAGAGGCTCTGAACAAAGTAAAGGATCCAGAAGCTAAGGCCTTTATTGAAAAGTGCATTGCGCAATCCAAGGCTAGACCTTCTGCTTCTGAGCTCCTTCGTGACCCGTTCTTTGACGGGATATTAGATGATGAAGAAGAAGAAGATGACAGTAATGGAGCTAGTCGTATTGGTTCTTGATGATGGGATTACACACTGACCAATTTGTTTTTGTCTGGTCTCCTCATTTTAGTTTTAGATTTTGGGAGGCATTGTTTCGTTACCATTTTGCTCTGTTTTGTACATAAACTTTTGATTGCACATGTTGTTAGAAATTACCAACTTTTTCCTTTTAGTTTATACCTGATTCTAAACATGAAACAATCTGTAATCTTTGAGAAAGTTTTGTAAATCATTCATTGTTTGTATTTTGCACAAGTATGTCTGTTGAAGGATGATACCATTCACAAGGATTGTTTGGATTTTATACTAGCTGACATAATAACTGCAAGGGTGAGATATTTACTTGTAGCGTAATGGTCCTCGAACAGTACTTAGGAGCTTCTCCAGCCGGTGTTCTTTGTTCGAGCCATTTAAAAAACTCAAGGACAGGTACGTCCTCGGGGACTTGTTGGAAGCATCCCAAATCACAAAGGACATGGACAAAACAGTTTATATTACCATTCCGAGTTTAGGAGATCCAAGTTACGATGACCTTGTTTCTTTCCACCACAACTTAATCCAATCGCCCTCTGTTTTTTAGCATTGTAAAACAAAATGACCACTTTTTACTATATATTAGGTGAGTACCCGCGTTACACGCGGGTTTTTTTTTGTGATAAAAATGTTGAAATTTTTTTTTGTCTTCATTCTTAATATATTCGTACATTGTGCTTTTTAATCGTTTAATTAAATAATTTTAGTTTTTTTCCACCATGGTCTTTAAGTTACTTATTAAAATATATTTTCATGGTATACAAATTTTTCATAAACTCACATAATGTCTATAGTTTTCGTGATAGTACTTGTGTGCGTACTATTTAGCCTTAGTGATGAGTTACAATTGTTTTCTTCAACCAATTTTGGTGATTTAGTTCGTTTTCATGTTGTAAAAACCTACAACTTCTTTTGTGGTAGAGTAATTTCGGTTTGATTTGGTTGTAGTTAGGTTTCAAAAATACTAAAAACGAATTTCTAGGTTCATGGTAAAAAAAAGATTACTTTGTGTTGATGTAGTTAAAGTATTTAAGATAGTGTAACATTTAAATGTGAGTTTTGGTAAAGAATACATTTGCAAGAGCTATATATGGCTCCTTCAATAGGATCATATGTAGCCCTACTTAATGTAGTTGATTTTAAATGGTGTTAATATTTCTTTCTGTATTTGAGTATATGAGTAGTGATTACCCACACTATTGAAGAAGTTTTGGAGTTTTCTTTATATATTTAAATGGAGTAAATGAACCATGTAGTTAAACAAATATTTGGCATAATGTAATGAAACATGTTGGTCTAATATGGTAATGTTGATTGTACTTCTATATGATGGAATATTTTGGGTGTGGATGTGTTGTATGGACATGTGTTCATACATGCTCTCAAGCCATAAGAAAAATTTGATAATGGGATCTGAGCCTAATGGACTTGTGAATTTCCCAATATGTCTTGTACAAATTCAGATTTCTTTTGAAAATTATGTTTGCATTGGACACGGAAGAAGACAGAATTAATGTACCCTTTGGGTGGCGAGAACAATAATATATTTGAAGAAAACTTATTACATATCCATTTTGCATCCATATGACCAAATCAAACATGAGCACTGAATAAGCCACATAACTCAATCCATCATAGTTTTGGAATTAAATTCTGATATTTGGAAAAAATTCAAATTGTTTTATTTTCATGTCCCACCAATGTGAAAGCCGGAAACTTGAGAACGGCTAAACATTTGGGTTGAGAATCTAAAGTTACCTGAGACATCATGTTTGCTAAGCTTAGGATGTACAACGTAAATATTAATGAAGGTATGCGTAGTCATATATTATGCGCAAGTTTAGTCCTCACAGTAGCAAGTCTCGGTCTAAGCCTTTCCACGAGTAGAGTATGATGGTATTGAGCATTCGTCATTTCAAAGCCTGAATATAGAATTGGAAAAGACTTGAATATGAAATTCATTTGAAAGTAGAAAGAAATAGAAAAGAAAAAGCGCAAGAGAAATGATCAGAAGCACAACTAAGATTAATTAAACAATAGATACCAATCCTGAAATCTTCACTTAAAAGGTCGAAAGGTGAGTAAGGCACTACAAGAAAACAGCGAGAAACTGACGGAAATATCCGTCGGAAATCTGTAGGAAATGGCATTTTCCGACAGATTTCCGACGGATATATCCGTCCGTTCTAGATTGTCGGAAATGATAATTCTGTCGGAAATCCGTCACAAATTCCAACAGATTTCCGATAGACATATTTCCGACAGAGTTCCGACAGCTCGCCGGAATCCGGTGAGCAGTCGGAACCCTGTCGGAAATAAGTCTCCGGCAACATGTCGGAACGCAGTCGGAAATACACCTGTCGGAACTCAGTCGGAACAATATTCCGACAGATTTCCGACAGGTGTATTTCCGACTGCGTTCCGACAGGTTTATTTCCGACTGAGTTCCGACAGTGTATTTCCGACAGATTTCCGACTGATTCGTAGAAATTAGTAAAAATAAAAATAAATTTAATTATTATTAATTTAATATAAATTTGTAATTTAAAATTTTAAATTATATAAATTGAAATAAAAATATTTAATTTAAAATAAAAAGTTAAATTGTATTACAAAACGATTGAAACAATTTAAATCTAAGCGGTGGGCGGCGGCGGCGGCGGCCGCGGAAGCAAACCCGAGGAAACTAACTGCGCCATCATCTGTTGCATCGCCTCCCGGTCCTTCTTCGCCTGTTCCCGGTCCGCCGCAGCTTCATCTTGTATCTTCAGGACCGTCGTCTTCAAACTTTCAATTTCGGCCTCCTTTTCCTTCATCTGGGCTCTCAGCTCGGATGACTCGCTGTTGTAACAAGAAGACCCCGATGATGCTGCATCGTCGGGAATACCATAAATCCGCCCTTTGCTCTGCGGAGCAACCTGGGGAAGAAATTTCAATTAATGAAAAAGACTTGATAAGTATTTTAAATTTTACATACCTTTAAGACGAATTGGTTGATGATCTCGTCCGGGGCTTCGGTGAGGGGAGGGGTTCCTTCCGTTTGTGGCTGAGACAGAATATAGTCTTCTTCCATTATTTGGACGGCATGCTGAATCTCCCGAGCTACCGGATCCTGGACGACACCATCCTTGTTGGTGTGTGCTGCTACCAGAAGTTCAACGTAGTTGGGGTCCCGACCCAACTCCTTAGCCTGCAGTTGTTAGATATTTTTTTCATATAAATGTATAAAACTAAAAAAAAATTAATAAAAATCAAAGAATGGCATAAAAAACATACCATATCTCTAGCCTTTGTCTTCTTGCTGGTAGCTCCGAGGTTGTGGGTGGCTTTACCCTTGCCCTTGCGGTCGCTGTTCCGGTTGCTAGAGTGATATGAAGAAATCGCCTTGGTCTCCTGTAGTTGCCAATAGGCGATGAACCCGTTCCACAATTCCGGCTTCTCAACCATCTCCTTTGGCACCTTACCGTGTAGCCACTTATCCTTCCACTCGAACACCTTGTGCGAGTAGTGCCTTCCTGCGTATGAGTCGAAGTCCCTCCTGACCGTTGCGGTCAAGTGTGGGTCCCACTTAAATTCTTGCTGAAAAAAGAAAAATTAAATTAAAAAAATAATACTTTAAATGAAAGTAAAAATTGTGAAAACAGATGACTTACCGCAAATGTGCGAAACCACAATTCTTGATCCTCCGGTGGCATTTTGCCGTACGTTGGATACGGAAAGCGGAGCAAAGAACATTCCATCTTGTTGAGGGACTTCGAAATCCCGCTTCGAGAATCATCAAACCTAAGAAAAAAAAAATTAACAATATAATTACATTAGTGACAATTAAATTAAATTAGTAAAAAAAAGAAAAATTGTAACAAAACTTACCATGTGTCTCTACCGATCTGGTCTGGATGGAGCGTAGGTATCCGCCCTCGTCCAGGAAGACCCACGAAGTCCTCGACGCTAATCTGGGACGGTAGTGTGGCGGCTGGTGGTATCTCCGGCGTCTGTACAGGTGTAGACGACGGTGATGGTGCAGACGTCGTAGCCGCATCAGGTCTACTCTGACGACGACGACGTTCGCCGCTGGCCCCGCCGCTAGATGCTCGGAAACCACTATAATCCCTATATTTATATATATATTTTAGGGATATAGATTTTAGGGATATAGATTTTAAATTTTAAAATTTTTAAAGTTTTAATTTTTTAATTTTTTTAAAAATGTAAGAGATTTATGTGTTTTTTTAAAAAAATTTAATAAAGAATTGTAACCATTTTTAAATTATAGAATTTTGTAGATAAATCATATTATAAATTTTTATAAATCCTTTAAAATGCTATTTTTAAATTATAGAATTGTTATTTTTAAATTATAAAATTGCTATTTTAAAATTATAGAATTGCTAATGTTAAATTATATAATTGCTAATTTTAAATTATAGAATTGCTATTTTTAAATTATAGAATTGCTATTTAAAAATTTTTAAATTATAGAATTGAGATTTTTAAATTCTTAAAAATCAAATTTTTTATAAATTTGATTAAATCAGTTTATAAAATTGTATAAATCCTTTAAAATGCTAACAATTTTTTTATAAATCCTTAAAATGCAAACTATTATTTATAAATCCTTAAAAATGTTAATCCTAATTCATAAATTTTTCAACATTACCAAAATTTTTTTTATAAATCCTTAAATTTTTTATAAATGCTAAGTGTTTATTATAAATCCTAAATTTTTCAACATTACCAAATTCACAAATCAATTCACAAAATCAATTCACAAACCAATTCACAAATCAATTCTCTAATCCTAATTCACAAATCAATTCACAAACCAAAAGGAATTAGGAATTAGAGGTTTTCTTACAAATGTGAAGGAATATCATCCATGACTGGAAGAGAAGAACGAACGCCGGAGAAGAACGCCGGAGAAGAACGACCGGAGAAGAACACCGGAGAAGAAGAACGCCGGAGAAGAACAAACGCCGGAAATCCGGTGGGAGAGAGAAGAACGAACGGCGATCCGTGGGAGAAAGAACAAACGCCGGAGACCCGGAAACGTCAGGAGAGAGGATCGGCGGCGGAGGAAAAAGGCGGCGGCGGCGATTTTGGTGGTTTTCTCCGTCGATTTTTGTTCTGAAGAACGAAGGATATGTGCCATCGGGAAGACGTTCAAGATAATCACGGTTGCAAATCATTGAAACATCCATCCTAGACTTCACATTGTCTTTTGTCTTTCCCGGGACGTTTAACACCGTATTCATGATGTTGTCAAAGAAATTCTTTTCAACATGCATCACATCGAGGTTGTGCCTTAATAAATGATCCTTCCAATACGGCAAATCCCAAAATATACTCTTCTTGTGCCAGTTATGAGCTTCCCCTACACCACAAAGAGGTTCATGCCCATTACCCCCACAATCAGGAGTCCTATCAGCACCAAAATCTCTTAACTGCTCCAATATAGTACGACGTCTATCTCATCAATTGGAGCATCAACCACTTGGTTATTTTTCTTAAATAATCTTTTAGACCGACGATAGGGGTGGCCGTCCGGTAGAAACCTTCTATGGCAATCAAACCAACATGGCTTTCTTCCATTCCTCAATTGGAAAGCGTCAGTGTCGTCATGGCAAAACGGGCATGATAATCTTCCATGAGTAGTCCATCCAGATAGCATACCGTATGCTGGGAAATCGCTAATAGTCCACATAAGGACCGCACGCATATAGAAATTCTCCCGCCGTGAAACATCAAACGCTTCGACACCGTGACTCCATAGCATTTGTAACTCATAAATCAATGGCTGGAGGAATACATCAAGTGATCTCTTCGGATGCTCAGGGCCGGGAATTAGAAGGGAGAGGAATAAAAACTCTCGACGCATGCACACACCAGGGGGCAAATTGTACGGTGTTAGGATTACGGGCCACAAAGAATACTGCCTTCCATGCTTCCCAAATGGTTTGAAACCATCCGTACTTAACCCGAGGTACACATTTCTTGGCTCGTATGCAAAATCCGGATTCAACATTTGAAAATGTTTCCACACTTTTGCATCTGAAGGATGTGTAATCTCTCCATCTTGACGATGCTCTGCATGCCATCTCATTTCTTCTGCCGTTCGCGCAGATTGATATAACCTCTTTAACCTTGCTGTCAATGGTAAGTACCACATACGTTTATATGGAATTGGAACTCTGCCACCAGTATCCTGATACCGTGGTTTACAACAAAATCTACATCTTCTCCGGTCTTCGTCTTCTCTCCAATATAGCATACAATTGTCGATGCATACGTCTATCACCTGATACGGCATACCAAGACCAGCTACGAGTTTCTGTACCTCGTAGTATGATGCAGGTGCCTGATTATCTTCAGGCAAAATATCCCTCACAAAATCTTCTATCGCATCAACACACTCTTCCGCCAAATTGAAGTCCGTCTTAAGGGTCATCAGTCTACTAGCAGTTGATAAAGGTGAATGTCCGTCTCTACACCCATGATATAATGGCTGCTTCCCTGCGTCTAACATTTCCAAAAATCTTCTAGCTTCTTCATTTGGTTCTTCTACTCTATCCTCCCCTATTACGATCGATGGCAAATTCTCTCTAAACGCATCATGAACCATCTCAGCGGTACCTACACCAAAATCTACTTTCGTTCTATGTTCGCCTAAGCTATCCGTTCTATGTTCGCCTAAGCTATCCGCAACATATGGTGCACTGCTACTACTACCACCATCATAATTAGTTTCTCCATGATAAAACCAAATTTTGTATCCCGGCATAAAACCATCCCTATACAAGTGATGCCAAACTTGTTCTACCTTAAAATTACGCGAATTGCAACAATTTAAACATGGACATTTTATTACCTTTCGATTCCCGACAACCTCCATGAACTCGCATATACCTCGTGCATAATTTTGATTTAATGCTTTCGACTCCGGATCATACATCTCTTCATCCATCCACGATCTATAATATCTAGAAGATGACATCTCACTCTCTTAACGATTTTTTCTAACAAATGTTTGATTGGAAGTTGTTGTTGTTGTGAGTGAATGAAGATGTGTGGAATCATATATATAAAAACGCTGACCGTAGGAAATCTGTCGGAAAGACAACGGATATAATAACGGCTATAATAACGGCTATTTTCCGACAGATTTCCTACAGACATTTGAGTGTCTGTAGGAAATCTGTCGGAAATTGTTAACGGCAATTTATTTCCGACAGATTTCCTACAAACCGCCGGCATCTCCTCCGGCGTCGACGTCGGCTAGTTACACCGTCCGACATTCCGAGCGATTTCCGACGGTTTTATTGTCTGTCGGAAATAATTCCGACAGATTTCCGACAGAAGTGAAAAATTTTAGTTCCGTTGGTAAGCAGTCGGTAATCTGTCGGAAATTTCCGACAGAATTAAAGTCTGTCGGAAATGCTGTCGGATTTGCGGCTGTTTTCTTGTAGTGAGGTTAGACTTTTTTACAAGCTTAATTTAAGAGGCGATCCAAAAGCTTGGAAGCTATTACCTTTAATGATTAATGTAATGTATGGAGACCATGTAGGTTATATATTCTTCATATAAGAGCTACCTTCTTCACGTAAGACATTATGACTTCGCGTAAGAGTATTGTATGATTTGTGCATGCACTTGTGGTCTTGTGGAATAACATAAACTGAAAAAATCACTTGTTAAAGGTTTAAAGCCATCGATAAATTTTAGAGCCACACTTACATTTTAAATCAAACATATGTCCTTTCAAAATAGTTTTACAGCTTAAGCAAACCACACGTGAATTTTATAATTGAGAATGGCTAAAGGGACACACCAATGAGGAAGAATCATAGACGAAACCGAACATGATTACCCAATGTGATTAAAACAGACAAGTCACTACGTTTGGCATGGGTTTCGCAAGAGTTAGCTGTTTTGACATGAATCCCAAGCTTTTCTTAAGAATGTTTTTGGGAAAATAAATAGAGGGCTTATAGTTTGTAGTGTTCAGTACCAGTTAGTTGGTGATTTGTTGGTTGGTAATGAAAGACAGTGGTGAGGGCCCAGCCTTTGTATTATTTCTCAGAAAATGATCTTGCCTTGAACAGGATCATTTTTGTAGAGATAACCTAGAACCAAAGATTTGGCTATATCTCCTATCACTACAAGAAAACAACCGCTATTCCGACGGCCACAACCGTCGGAATTCGGTCGGAAAAGACCCATTTCCGACGTGTTTCTGACGGCTTGGATCCGTCGGATCTGTCACGTCGGAATTTTAATATCCGTCGGAATTCCGTCTGTTTGTTGCAACGGAAATCCGACCGTTTTCCGTTTGAGAACCGTCATTATACCGTCGGAACTTAATTAGACGACGGAATACCGACGGTTTCGGAGATCCGGTAGTTTCCGAAGGCTTTCTGACGGTAAGTAATTTCCGACGGTATACCGAGGTTAAGGTAACCGAGGGAAATCCGACGGATAAACGGCACGACGGTGTTCCGACGGAATGATATACCGAGGGTATACCGACGGAATTCGTATGTTTTTTTAAAAAAATTAAAAATATTTAAATAATTTAAAATCATTAATAAATCATTAAAAATTAAAATTAAAATCTTAAAAAACCCAAATTAAATTAAAATTGTTTCAAAAGTACATTAAAGTTTTACAATAAATTTTAAAACTAATAAATGTCTATTCCGGCCTACGGGTACGGAAGAAGTCGGTCATCTGATCTTCCAACGCTTTAAAGCGTTTTTCCGACTCCGCCCTATCTCTGTCTCTCTCTTCCTGCATTTGCCTAAGCCGGTCGTGCAGCTCTTGGTTTTCCGCCTCCAACCTGCTAGCACCGCCATATCGAACCGCCGAAACAGACGAGCTACTATCTTCAGGGAGGCCGTAAACACGGCCTCTGGTCTTGGGAGTCACCTACAATAAAAAAAAAATTATATTTTATAACTTCCTTGTATTAAAAGTAATGTTTAAATTTCTTTAAAAGTTAAACGGTTACTAACCTCGTACGTGAACTCGTTGATCTTCTCCACTGGAACATCGGTTGGCGCCGGAGTTCCTTCCACGATAGGTTGCGATTGCAGGAACTCCTCCTGCCGCCTCTGCACGGCTTCCACGATTTCACGAGCAAGCGGGTCTTGAATTTTACCGGTCTTCTTGTTGGTGTGCGAAACCTTGACCAAATCAAGGTTGGAAGGATAGACACCGGTCTGCTGAAACTGTTAACATATACAATTTTGTTAGCGAATTTAAAATTTTTTTTAATTATTAAACTACTTACAATTTTCTGAGCAGCTGAAGCCTTGCTCGTTGCTCCGAGGTTGTGGGTCGCCTTTCCCTTCCCCTTTTGGGTGCTGTTGTGGTTAGTGGAGTGTTTCTCGGAGTCCGCCCGAGTTGCCTCTAGTTCCCAATGTCGAAGTAGTCCAGCCCACATCTCTTGTTTATATTTGAAAACTTTAGGCACCTTCCCGTATTTATACCACGAGTCTTTCCACTCGTTGATCTTCCACGAGAACTTCCTCGCAGCCTTTGTGTCGAATTCCTTTCGGACCATCGATGTGAGCGGTGGGTCCCATGTAAAATCTTGCTGCAAAAAAAACACCACATTCCCGCATTAGTAATTAAATTGTGAGTGATATAGAAAATATATTTGAAAAAAATACAATAAAATCATACCGCAAATTGTTGGAACCAAGTGTCCTGGTCCTCCAATGGCATGTCTGTGTATGTGGGATACGGTTTAGTGAGCATGGAATTCATCATTTCGTTGATAGAACCCGTAATACCGTTTCCCGAGTATTGGAAACTATTAAAACATTTAGTTAAATATTTATCTAAAATTATTAAATCCACTACATGTTTAAATAAGACTTACCAGGTCGTGTTAGGTGCCGGGTCTGGATGTAGACGCGTCAACCTATCACGTCCGGGTTGCGCCACAAACTGCTCGATGGTCATCGAGGTGGGAGCTGAGTGGGCTGTAGGCGGGGGCTGAGACATGTATTGGGTCTCCAAGTCGGGACTATCCTCGGGGATAACCGTCTCACTCGTAGTCCGACCTCCCCTACTAGAACTCCCACCTCCTCTAGAGTTATGAAACTGTCCATAATTCCTACGATTTCCATAATTCTAAGATTTAGAGATTTCGGGATTTATAGAATTTGGAATGTATAGGAATTTGTGATTTTGAAATTTTGGGATTTAGTTAATTGGAAATTTAGGATGATGGGAATTAAAGATATTGGGGATTGAAGAGTTTTGTAGTAAATGAATTTAATTCAATTGGGATTACGTGGTTTTGTGATTTGCAATTTTTAAATTTAAGTAATATGGGTTTTTTTAATATTGTATATTCAGAAACCGAAGTTCATGGATTTAAGTTTTAAATTTTAAAATTTTTTAATTCTTTAAAAATTTTATTAACATTAATTTTCCAAATTTTTTAAACTTGTAAAAAATGCTTTAAAGGTTTAAATTTGTTTAAAGTTTGAATTGGTAAACATTTTTTATTAAAATTAATATGACAAATTTTAAAAAATTGTTAAAAAATTTGTAAATATGAAGGATTTAAAGGTTTAATTTTTAAAAAATTGTTTAAAATTCTGAACATTAATTTAACAAATTTTATTAACGTTAAAAAATTATAAATTTAAAAGTTTAAATTGTTAACTTTATAAACTTTAAAATTTATAAAATTGTAAATTTAAAAGATTTAAAGTTTAAAATTTTATTAATTTTAAATAGGTTTAAAATTTTATTTGTTTAAATTGTTTTAAACATTACATAATTTTTGATTTGGTTGAAGAATTTAAAGGTTTAAATTGTTTAAAGTTATAAATTGTTTTAAACCTTACATAATTTTTGATTTTTTTTAATTTAAATTGTTTTATTAATGTTATAATATTATGTAAAATTATTCTATATAGGTATTTACAAATATAAAATTTTATGAAGAATTTTTTTTTTTCCCAAGAACACAATTTTTTATTATGAAGAACAAATATTTTTTTTTTTATGAACAAACTTTGTAATCATCAAAAAACTTACATAGCTTTGTTGAATTCGTGAAGGAGGGTGTGGATTAGGATGATTCCGGCGGTTTGTGTGAGTTTTCCGGCAGTTGAAAGCGAAATCCGGCGGTGAATGGTTTTTTTTTTTTTTATTTATCCGTTGAAGAATCGGGAAGAAGAGGAGACCGAGGGATTACACGGCTGGAACGAGGAGGTGACTCGGCAAGGGATCGGCTGTGACTCGGCAAGCAAGAGATCGTGAAAATTTGTGGTGAAATTTTAGTTTTTCCAGATCTGTCTTCGGGGAAGACGAACTGTGGATTTAATAGACTCTCCGACGGCCTTCAGACGGAATTCCGACGGCCAGGCAATATTCCGACGATAATTCCGACGGTTTTCCCGCGTTGACGAAGATTACGAAGTGTTTTTGCGGCTGGTCAAATTAGGGTTTCCGTCGGTAGACCGTCGGAATTTAAGACGGAATTCCGAAGGAAATTCTTTTAAAATATAAAATTTTACATTTTTTTAGATATTTTCCCGTCAAAATAAATCCCGTTCCATTCTATTCCCGATCCTATATTCCTGTTCCCTTTAGTTTTTTTCTATGTTCAAATGCATTTTATTTATTTAGACATTAATTAGTTTGTACGCCGAATTAATTGTTTACTTAATAAATTTGGTACAAAAAATCTTATAATTTTGAATCCCCGAATAAATACGTCTGATTTTTCGAATTGGTGATGTTATTTTGTAAACATTATCATATATTTGATACAAATCTTATAATTCCTTTACAAAAACCTTATAATCAAATTTAAAACCTTATTATATATTTAAAAAAAAAAAAAAATCAAACACCGTCGGAATTCCGTCTTAAAGTTCAGACGGAATTCCGACGGCTATAATTTATTTTTTGATTTTAATTTCTCGGAACAAATAAATATTAATTTAAAACATTAAACCGTCGGAATTCCGTCTGAACTTTAAGACGGAATTCCGACGGTGTTTGATTTTTTTTTTTTAAATATATGATAAGGTTTTAAATTTTATTATAAGGTTTTTGGAAAGGAATTATAAGATTTGTATAAAATATATGATAATGATTAAAAAATAACATTATCATATATTTTATATAATTAAATATATAAAAGGAAATATAACACATGAAAATATTATACGATCGTAAAATAGATACTGGATCATTATTGAACATAAAAGCAACATAAAGTTGTTATCATTAAATTATTCTTATTTGTGGACGAGTTGGATGTTTAGTCTTCATCAGAGTCTGGAACTGTTTCATACTCGTACCCAGTAGTTCCTCCATCTTCCGCCTCGATGGTAGATCCTTCCATTGGTTGGTATTCAGCAATAATCGAATTAGCACCGATTATCTGTTTCAAAAACGAATTTAGTTAACCATTCCCATAAATATTTATAAATGTATATATGGTGTATCTACCTTAACAATGTTCCGCTCTGTGATGTTCAGGTACTTTTGGTTTCTATCAAAACGGCAAACGGTAACATTCTTCAGGATTACCACCGCACCTACACCAGTGGTGAGTCTGTACTCGTCCTTCTTGAAGATGTTATGGTGCATGGTTCCCTCGATTTTTCCTGAAGGATCTTTTAAGGTTACAAGCAAATCTCCTTGGTCATTGGGGGTTAAACTAGAGAGCATAGCCACAATATGATAATAAAATATATAGAATATACTTGTCAGGTAAATTGTATGTCTAAATGTTAATAAAATATGTCGCAAAACGTAAACCTTTTTGACTTTAAAAAATTGTGAATGCAGGGATTTAATTTCTGCAACCTGGGTCCAGAATGATGTGCTTCTTTTGTTAGTAGAACCTACATGAAAATGAATGGTAGATTTAGTATTTATCAGCTACAATCATTATTGTAAAAGTAAAACCGGTAATTATATATATATATATACCTTCACGGATTATGTAATCGATAGTAGAAATCCACCGAGGACTACTAAAATCCTGGTCCTCCTGTGGTGCCTCATTCATGACCTCACGAATAAAATCTTGTGTTGGGCGTGGCTGAGAACTTTCACCTCGCATCACTTTGCATCATGAGACCTCTTTCGAAACAGGCCTCGCCGTACAACTTGGCCAGGTCCCGGTATTACGGGCGTTTGGTTCTGGGATTGTTGAGTTGGATGGAGTGAAATAGTCGGTTCAGCATTAGTAACATTTAAGTTAACGTAAGGAGGGCTTGAAGGAACAAGAGTTGTGGCTAGAGGGTTATGACCGGGGTATCGGTTTTGCATATAGTAATTCCACAGATCTTTGTTTGCCATTACGCAATTGAATTTTTCTGTGTTATGACTTGATGGTTATAATTTTGTTATGAATGCAATGAAAAAATGTGCAAACTTATGTAGAACGGATATCCGTCGGATTTCCGTCGGAAAACCGTCTAAACACTCCGACATAAGACCCCACCAATCCCTTCCGCCACTGCAGACGATTTATTAGCCACTCAAACTTTGCCGACATCGGAAACCGTCTACAATCCGTCGGAAAGCCGTTACATAATTGTGACGACATAGCTCCGTCAGAAATACGTCGGTACAGCTGACCAATCAAACTTTGCCGATATTGGAAACCGTCTGCAAGCTGTCGGAAATCCGTTAAATAATTCTGACGACATATATTCGTCGGAAATCCGTCGGTACAACTGACCAATCAAACATTGCCGACATCAGAAACAGCCCGCAATCCCACGGCATACGGACGGTTTATACAGTCAAGTACAACTATGAATAGACCTTATGGAGTGTATATCTTCTACACCTCTCCATAACCAAAAAAATATGTCTTCTAGCTCTCCTAATGAAGACGCAAAAACAACATCCGAGGCTAATTTTTTTTATGTCCCAAAATACTCTTGGGAAACCGAATCTCAATGCGACGAATTCACTCAAGAAATTCCCACTTACTCGTGGGAATTTGATACGTGCTTCACCAATCCAAAAAGAAGATTCCACATCAACAGTAGTGCCTGACAGCCAGTGGTCGCCAAACATCCACCACGCCAATCCAATCGAAGTCGAACAACCATGTGACTTGGTGGAAAAGTCTGATACTTACGTTGCAAGTACTTCAAGCGTATGTAAGGATCAGTCGTATGATTTTGAATTCGTCCAAAGCCCTGAAAAGCCAAACTTAAATTTAGATGTTGATGCAATCAAAAGTGAATTGTGCGACGGATTTGTAGATTCTCAAGAAAAGAAAATAAAGGGAAAGCACATCAGGAAATGGTTCTAACAAATGGTAAGTTCGGAGTGGAAACTGACATATGATTGTAAAATGAGAAGTTTATTATGTACTTGTGTCGTAACGGTTGTGTGTTAAAAATTTCAAACTCTCTAATGTAACTGTTAACGTTTATTTCATCTGTTTTAAATTTTATGTTCCAATAAATGTAATGTTTCATTGGAATTGCAATAACATTAGTTATCTTTAATTACTCATCGTCCATGACTATATATATAGTATTAAATAATATGATATATGGTACACACAATTATGAGAGAACAACATTCATTAATAAGCAAATTTTTATTCCCAAATAATTATTCTGAATCTTCGGAGAAACCTTCACTAGGGATGGAGTCTGAATCGTCGTCAAATTCTCCACGTGTTTCCTCTTCGTCCGAATGCACTTGATCATCCCCGACATAATTAGGATCAACGACAAGGTCGATGTTATCCATCTCCTCAACCGGTGACATTTGTACACTTCTCGATGGTTGTAGAGCATCATGTTCTGGAACTCCAAAGATTTTTCCTCTAGGGTTTATTGCAGTTACTGTGATCCATGGATCTGTACGGTAGGCAACTCGAGGATATGGAATGTAGCAAACCTAATAATAATTAGTGGTTATTGATAATATACATGAACAAGAAACCTTAACAATGAGTAAGTAGGTAAACATATTACTGTATTGATACCTGGTCTGCTTGAGACGCAAGGATAAATGGATCGTAATACTGTAGTTTCCGGCTTGAATTAATCGAAATAACACCAAGAGGGTCAACTCGAACCCCTCGACCATTGGATGGGTCATACCAATCGCACATAAACACAATGCACCGCAAATCCAACATTCCTGGATAGTGGATTTCCAAGTTTTCTTTTAAAATCCCATAGTACATCGTATCACCGGATTGCGCCGAAATACCACAGTCCGAAGTTGACCTTTTACGTCCTTCCTCACGGATCCTGAACGAATATCCCCTAGTACAAAACCCGCGATATGAAGTCGCGGTGCTGAGTAACCCATGAACAAACTCAACTAACCATGTCGGGACATCTTCACCACGTGCTATACAGTCAAACACCTACAAAATGATATAAGTAAGATATAAGTAACATATGAACGTGAAAACATGGAAAAGTAAGAGTAAGTAATTATCTTAAACTTACATAACATTGCAACCACCCTGGAAATTCTTCATCTTTCAAGACAGCTAGTTTGGCATCTGTCTTATCAGAATGGTATTCACGGGCGAGAGACATGTAGATCCTGTAACATAACAGTTGTTAGTTGATGAAGGCATATATATATTTCCATAAATTTGCCATAAAAACTTATATACCTTTCGTACTTCAAAATGTCGTCACAGTTTCTGAGGATATACGTATGCAAATGTGTGACCTCTTGTTGTGATAGTTTGCGTTTCTTTCCTTTTCCAATTGGTCGACCAACTTGGGCAAACAACTCAGGTACAACCACGACATAGACAGCTTTCTCACCTCCATCATCATGTCTGGCAGGACGTCTCGCCTTAGTACGAGCTTCCGATGGAAAGTAAGTTTCGGCAAAGTGTGAGATTTCTTCGTTTAGGCTTTGTTGAACAATAGATCCCTTAACCTTGCTCAAATTTTTTACCTTTTTCTTCAGGTGGAACATATAACGCTCAAACGGATACATCCATCGGAATTGAACAGGGCCTCCTAAGGCTGCTTCTCGTGGGAGGTGAATAGTTAGATGTTCCATAACGTCAAAAAATGACGGTGGAAATATATTCTCAATATTACAAAGGAGAGCCGGGATATTGTCCTCCAAGTTACGTATCCCGTGGACGGTAAGCGTTCTTGAACATAAATCTCGGAAGAATGCACCAACTCCTATGAACGAAAATTAAACAAGTTAGCTAGTACATATATAGTAATATTATGGTAGTAAGAAACTAATGGGAGTACGAAATATACCTCAAATTGCTTGGTGGATTGGTTGTGGAAGAAGATATGCAAATACAAATGGAAGAAGATGCTGCATCACGACATGACAATCATGAATCTTCATTCCTATAAACTTGTCTTCCGTCAAATCCACGCAATTACGTAGATTAGATGCGTAGCCGTCTGGAAATTTGACAAATTTTTTGAACCATTCAAAAAATACTTCTTTATGGCCTGCGTCTAATCGGTACGCAGGCATCGGTAATCTATCGTTAGAAACATGAAGAGATTCCCTTGAACAAACCAATGGCAAGTCTAACCTAGACTTCCTGTTGTCTTTTGTCTTCCCTGGAACATTTAAGATGGTGTTCATGATGTTGTCAAAGAAATTCTTTTCAACATGCATGACATCTACATTATGGCGCAGTAGATGGTCTTTCCAGTAAGGCAAATCCCAAAAAATACTCTTCTTGTGCCAATTGTGATATTGTCCACAACCATCGACGGGGTAATGGCCATTACCCCCACATTCAGGAGTTCGCTCTGCACCAAAATCTCGTAACTGTTCTAATATGCTGCGACCATCTATCTCAGGAGGTGGACCATGTAACACTTGTACATTCTTCTTGAAATGTCTTCTAGACCGACGATATGGATGGGTTGACGGTAATAAATACCTATGACAATCAAACCATGAAGTCTTCCTTCCGTGCTGCAATTGGAATGCTGAAGTATTGTCTTGGCAATAAGGACATGCCAATCTTCCATGCGTTGTCCATCCAGACAACATACCGTATGCCGGAAAATCGCTTATGGTCCACATAAGAACCGCTCGCATGTTGAAATTCTGCTTGATTGAAATGTCAAATACCTCGACACCATGCTCCCACAACATCTGCAACTCATAGATCAATGGTTGGAGGAATATATCGAGTGACCGTCTTGGATGATCAGGCCCGGGAACTAGAATTGAGAGAAACAGGAACTCTTGCCGCATGCACATAGAAGGAGGCAAATTGTAAGGTGTTACGATGACCGGCCACAATGAATATTTTCTTCCATGCTTTCCAAATGGGTTGAAACCATCGGTGGATAAGCCGAGGTATACATTCCGTCGTTCATATGCAAAATCTGGATATACGGATTGGAAGTGCTTCGACGCTTTCAGATGCGTGATATCTCCATCTTGACTATGCTCTGCATGCCATCTCATAGTCCTAGCAGTGCGGTCTGATTCGTACAACCTCTTCAACCTCTCCGTTAAGGGTAAATACCACATCCGTTTAAATGGAATCTTCGCCCTCCCACTTGTGTCCTGGAACCGTGGTTTGTGGCAAAATTTACATTTATTTCGGTTCTCGTCTTCTCTCCAGTATATCATACAGTTGTCGATGCACACATCTATAATCTCGTAGGGCAAACCAAGACCGACAACAAGTTTTTGGATTTCGTAGTATGATCTGGGGGACAGATTATCTTCTGGCAAAATATCTTTCACGAACTCGGCAAATGCATCAACACATTCTTCGGACAAATTGTAATCAGTCTTCAGGTTCATCATCCTAGTAGCAGCAGATAGCGGTGAATGACCATCCCTACAACCGCTGTATAGTGGTTGCTTTGATGCGTCTAACATTTCGAAAAACCTTTGGGATTCTAAATTAGGTTCTTCAACCCTATCACCCTCATGATACCCACCCGACTGCAAATTCTCTCTAAACGCATCGTTAACCATCGCAACCGTACTTACCCCAACATCTACTTCCGGTGTACATTCTCCTACGCTATCCGGAAAATAAGGTGCATTACTACTACTACAACCATATTCATAATTGGTTTCTCCATGTAAAAACCAAACCTTATATCCCGGCCTAAATCCATATATATATAAGTGATTCCAAACTTTACTAACCGAACCACTAATTCTATTACAGCAATTAGAACCAGGACATTTGATATCCTGACCTTTCTTGGCCGCCTCTTGATTTCTAGGTAACTGCATGAACTCGCAAATACCTTGAGCGTATTCAGTCGTTAATAAGTTCGACCCATCTTCCATCATTGGCGCGTCCATCCATGACCGAAAATATGAAGAACTCATCTCTCAAATTTTTTTAGTTTGGTTTTCAGATGTTGGTATAATGAACGTTGGAAGAAATGTGCAAACTTATGTAGTGGGGATTTCTGTCGGAAATCCTTCGGAAATCCGTCAATACATCCGATATAACACCCCACCAATCACATCGGCCACCGCAGACGATATGTCAACCATTCAAACTCTGCCGACATCGATAACCGTCCGAATTCCGTTGGAATGCCGTCGGAAAATACCGATTGATAATGACCGTCGGAAAACCGTCGGTTATTTCCGATGGTTGTCAGACGGAATGCCGACTGGAATGGCATTCCGTCGGAAAACCGTCGGTTATTTCCGACGGTTGTCCGAGGGAATGCCGTCTGACAACCGTCGGACATAACCGACGGAACAAAAATTTCCGTCGGAATTTACAGTGTTTTCTTGTAGTGTATAAACTTGAAAACTCAAACCTAAACTAAAAACAAATGAGTCCAGTTTACCTTGTAATAAAGAGCCTTCCAAAGATTTCTCGTCATTAGCAACTATTCTCTTCAAGGATTTCGCTATAGAGAAGAGAGAGAGGCTGGGATGATCCAAATAACTAAGCGTGAGTTATGAAAGCCTAGTCGTGAAAGTAAAGAAGATCTAATTAATTTTGTAGAAGTCCACATGGCATGTTTAGAGGAGTTTAAGTGGATGATGTCTCACTTCATGGAGAGAACCTAAGAGCTTTTATATAGTATATACTAGATTTTACTATATAGTATACTAAATTTTACGTAGCGTGGGTTTTTCTTTTAATCAAAGAGTTTAATACTCCCTCCGTTTCATATTAAATGTCTTTTTGAAAAATGTATCTTGTTAGTATTTGGATGTATTTTAACTCAAAACACATCCAGATACATTGCAAATACATTTTATCAAAACGACACTTAATATGAAACGGAGGGAGTATATATTTTGGCTTACTGCTTTTTAAAATTAGCTAGACGTTGACATACATGAATAAAAATATATCATGGTAAGAAAGTGAAACATTCATAAAGAATTAAGATATTAGTTGTATATATAAAGTACTAATGTTTAGATATGGTTGTGGCATATGCTTGAACTCAACCATTCAGTAAACGTTTCATAACGATGGAATTAAAGGGGAAGACATAAAAATAAGATTTTAAGACATTTTGGCTTCACATTTGGAAGAAAGCAATTTCTACGGTCTAATCCGATTACTGGTACCTGAAGCAAAGAAAAGAGAGTAAAAATCAAAACCTTGAATGTAAACGAAGAGATGGTGCATGGCACGTCCTCAGATGTTGGTTTTCTTCATCTGGTGATGAAACTGATTACTTCATCACCATTCACCACCGCCAAGCCGTCGTGGCCATCTGAGCCCACCTCCTTCATCAATGTCATTGTTTCCGCGTCTCTGTTCAATTAACATCTTCTCTCCTCCACTTTGAGGGAAAGAATGAGACGAATAGTATGACAATCGAATCTGAAGCCACAACTATATCCACACATGTAATATCCAAATATCTCCAGTCGATCATTAAAGATTCATCATCGTTGCCATTTACTGTAGAAATAAAGATACCATACATGTTTGCCCATAAACAAAACATATTGTTAAAGATTCAAAGCAAGTAAAAACTCGAAAACATATCAACAACTGAGCACACGACATACATTGCTCTCTTCACATTAACAATAAGAGTCTTGAACTATCTCAAGGAGATTGGCTTAAAGTCGTTTGGTTAACTTTTTCAAACTCACTATCAACGGTTTGCAATGTTGTTCTTTTATTCAAAGGTTGAGTCAAGATCCAACCTGCACACTGGCTTAAATAAAAATAAATGGTGAGCTAGTAATTATTAGGCAAACAAAAACTATCAAAGACATAAACTTGAATATTATTTGTTAGTATTTCAAAACAGTCCACATTTTCATAGAAAACTTAAGCATGCGTAAATAATATTTTAGGATTTATCGAGATTTCCTTCCTGCCTTAATAGTAATCAAAGAAACAGAATAGTGGCCTATGGATGTTTTTTTCACGTGAAATAGTTTCTTCAGCAACATTTAGCCGATGGGAAAAACTTTTTTAGTCTCAAACAATGACATGATCATGCATGTAAAAATCCACTATTATCTTAATATAATTCGTATTTGACATCTCTCCTCACACGCAAGTACACAACCAAAATAAAATGATTCTCCAAAGATACTGAGTAAGAAAACGCAGCAAGTAAACAAAATCAAACGATATGACGGAACAACGGAAAAGTCTCTCTCCATCTTGTGCCATCAAAAGTTCAAAACCGCTACATGTCTTGTTGATCCCTTCAGTGCTTTGTACAACTGAAGCTTAAACGCTTAAGACTTACTACACCACTGAATCCCATTCCCAAACTCTTTATCTTCCTCTTTCTCACCACTGTTTTTCATTCTTGCAAAACATAAGGATGAATACAATTTAATACCTTATGTTCCAAACGGTGTTCCCAATCCTCATACGGTTGATGGTGTGACTGAGTAGAGTCTTGTATTAGTTTTTATGGTCGTCAATACAGTTATGGCCCACTAACACTGCATCAAATGGTACAGAACAACAAACAAACAAACCCATCTAAAATCTGTAAACGTTGTTAAAACAAAGTCGTAGAGAGATTGTATATATTGCTCAAGGTCATCCATATCCAAATAGCTGATGATGATGCTTAGTTTATTCTTCTTTTTGTAAATACAAATACATATTTAATATAGAGAATATCATAAAAAGTATATACAAAAAAGTTAGGATTTTTTCTATGTGATAGCCGATTCTACAAAAATAAGAATATATCACAAATTACTAACATAATATCGCCAAATTAGTACGGTAGACCTGTAAGAAGATAAAAAAAAATAAAGATGTACTCGTATGAAACATTAGAACATAATACTTGTGCAGACATTAGAACATTAGAACATAACACTTTATCAAAAAAAAACATTAGAACATAATAATATATCAGTTAAAAATCATCAAAACTTGTGCAGACAATTATATTAGAAACATATGAATGTATTATATGAGAAATGAGAAACTATCGACACTAAAGTCGACTCAATCATCACAAAAGTCGACTTTGTCCCTCACATATTCCATACAAACTGAAATTAAAATAGGAATCAGAAAAGTTTACACAGTCAGAATAATAAAACATACGATCCCTTCTATCATAAACCCTAGAACGATGTTATACTAACCTCAAAGACGACGATTAAACCTGGAAAAAATACACAAACGATACAAAACAAAATAAAACATAAAGGTAGGAATTAGAAAGAGTCGATATAGTCAGAATACCAATATATATGATCACTTATATCATAAACCCTAAAATTAAAAAGCTAGATAATAAACAGACGCATCATATAACAGGGGCAAGAGACGAACACTAACCTTGCAAAGTAAATCAATCATAGGTCTTGTTATTTATTTTTATAAACAACTTTGAAACTACTAACATGGAATAGTTATTTAATTCCCCATACGTAAAGATCTAAAAGATCAGGGACTTTTAACAATTGGTATGGTGGAGAAAATTCTCACAAAAAAAATTGTTTGATTGTTTGCTTCATGATGCCTATGTTTCTTCTCTCTTTATATATTGGCAGCTAAATAAGTGAAATTTTCTAATTCCTAATACCAAAATACATAGGTTATATTTAATGGAAAAATTTATTAAAAGAATAAAAGAAAACTAACTATAAAAAAGGAAAAATTCTTATTAAAAACATCAACTTTTATATAGTATAGATACTAGATTTTACACCCACGCTACGCGTGGGTATGTGTTTATTAATATTTGGAACTATATATTTTTAAAATCGACTATAAAATTGTATAGAACTTTGTTTTAATTTTGTTTTTGATATATTGTTGGATTTAATATTAAAATTATAGATTTAGATTCTCAAAATTGTTAGAAAATTATTGTTTTGAAGTAATTATAACGTTAGACATATAGGAATACTAACTTATTATGGTAAATTGTTTAGGAAATATGTGTTTGTTTCCTACTCACTTTGTCATTACATTAGGAAACCACATAACAAATAGCATTCCTGAAATTGTGTGTCCAAATCTCCATAAGTTCTAGTCTTCATCTTCGTACCACTAATTGCCCCACAACTTCTCCATCACTTGCCCTAATTCACTTCAAGCCACTTTTTTCTATATACATCATATCTTCAAAATACATTCATTGTCAGAAAATCCTCTGTTTTGCTTCACGAAAGCCATGTTCATTGCCGAATCGCTGCGACAATTTTCGGTGGCTAAAAATAAAACATCATCGAAAACAAAAGACAGTAAAGAACGAAAAACATTGCATATGAATCTACAAAAGAAATAATAGATATATGATAAATTACGTACATGTAACCAAGATGAATCTACAAAAGAAGAGAAGAAATGTAACATCCGCGAACCAGAAGTCGGATTTCTGGTGGTCGTGTCGAGCGACACGAGGAGTGTGTCGATCGACACGATGGTTTTTGTTGGTGTTGATCGACACAGTTTTGGTGTCGCTCGACACGTTCATTTTTCTGAACCGGGTTAATTAGATTTTTAATCGCGGTTTTGGCTCGGGTTGTCGTATATAAGTGCCTAGGGTTGCGTGCAGTCCTGCTAGCCGTCAAAAACAGAGAAAAAGGAGACTTTGAGAGGAGAATTTTTGAGTTTGTGGTATTTGGATTCGATTGTTGCAAAGAAGTCAATCTAAAACCTCTCCTTAGCGTGTTAGAGGGGTTAGGTTCCATTTCTCTCGTGTTCATCGGGTGATCGTGCGGTTTTCGAGTCTAGAGGGTCAGAATCGCATAGTTCCTTCGTTCCAAATCCGAATCCTTTCATTCCTAATAAGCCAAGGTGAGTTGTGACCGCAGTTTCTAGGCAATGAGGATATTCGGTGTTGTTTATGATTTGATTAGTATTATGGATTGTTTGATGATGATTTTGTGATGTTTGTGGATTGGATACTTGTATATGTCGTGTTTATACTGCAGGGAGTGACTCATGTTCGCCGGATTCGTGTAACGTGAGGATTTTCACGATTCCGGTGCAATACAGAGGCGTGTCGATCGACACGAGTGCTGTTGTCGTGTCGAGCGACACCTATAGTTGTGTCAATCGACACCTTGCTGGTGTCGCTCAACACGAGTTGATATGTCTCGGGAATCGTTGTTTCTTGAGTTGTCTTGTTTTGGTTTGGTTGATTCTGTTGTTTGATCGTTTATCTGAGCCTGCTTGTTACGCCGGTAGGCGGGATGGCCAACTCACTAAGTATTTATGAAATACTTACGAAACTCTTATTTCCATGTATTGCAGGTAAATGAAAAATGTGATCGCGTAATCGAGGCCTTAGGGAGAGGATGGTAGGGTTTCATGTTGTTGTTGTTGTTGTTAGTCTAGTAAACCGGATGTTTAGGTTGCTAGATTATTTATTGATCATTTTTGAACTTGATATTTGAATTTAATTCTGGTTAAAGGTTTTATTTATTTTATGGATTTATTGGAGTATTATATTGGGTTATTTGATTATGTTTTCTGCATTAGAATTGTTTAGTTTTAAAAAAAAAAAGCTTGGTTGTTTCAAGAAACAACAAAAAATTGTTAGCAACAATACATTAGTATATGGGAATTCAATAGGATATAAACGCTTTGCCCACAAAAAAAAGAGAACACACAAATCATAACATATAGCAAATAACAAACATCTAACAACACATAAGAAAGTTACAGCATTACATAAATCTAGCTAAACCCTAGGACTCACATTCATGTTACATATATAACAAAATATAAAGATAGTGGGTAGGGTTTTTGCTACCGATTTTTTTTATCGGCTACAAAAAATTTATGGGTTTAATAATTTTTTTCTCTTTATATAGGTAGCAAAGAAAGTGAAATCTTCCAATTCCTAATACCAAAATACATATGTATTATATTTAATGGAAAGAAAACTAACCATTTTTTATAAAAAGAAAAAATTCTTATTAACAAGAAAATAAAATTAATTTAATTCTAATTGCTTTCGTGGACCAATTAATTTTCTAGATTTACACCCATGCTACGCGTGGGTTTATTTTATTCATGAATTAATATATATTTAAAATTTAATATATTATTTAGAATTGTTAGTTTTCAGTTCTTAATTTCAATTTGTGCGTCCTACAAACAACTTCCATTCTATATCATAAAATTTATATGCCATGCGAGAATTATGAACTTAGGAATAAACAACAATAGCTTCAAACATACGAATCCCCTTGCTTCACTTTGGGATTACGTGTTTGGTACTGTCATGGAGATGAGTGAATGCCTTCCCCTTCGTCTAATTACACAACTCATGTTCTAAATACATGGCATTCCATATCAACACCAATAGTTTTTTTAACTCCATTCACTCCTAGAGCAACATATGACACTATATATAGTTATAATAATCCACAACAGTAAACACTTATGTTCTGACATTTGCTTCTTTTCGGATCTGTTTTTTTTTTTAATTATATATAATTTCCTTCTCTTATTAGCAAGTCATATGATGTCTTGCATATAGATAGATCGGCAAATATGAAATTATTAAAAAAGAGTAGAGTTGAATATTGAATACTGAAATTCAACGGGAAAAGGTGAATTGTCCATGTGGATCGAAGGGTTCACAGTCTCTCAACTTCTTCCTAGTACCTAGAAAGTCATAATTTGTTTCAACAGTCTCCTTACATTTACCTCTACAGATTCTTTTCGTCCATCTCTCTCATCTGTGATCTCTTCAAAGTTCAGCTAGTAAACTCATCAAATTTAATCATAAAAGAACTTTGCCTTAGAAATCTGTATTGAACATATTTTTTTATATTAAAAGCTCAAATCATAAATTTCATAAGCTCTTACTTATTGAACATTACGCACCATATAATTCTTCATAGAACTCATGATTGTAATCAATATAGACCAAGCACTTTAGATGCAAGTTATAGAAATTAAAAATGATATAGCATGGAAGCGGAGAGCATTCATCTCTTATTAGATTATTTAACAAACAAAAAACCATGGTAGCTGAGAGCACATGCACACTTTTTCGATTCCTCTAATCTCGAATTCTAACATTAAAGAAATGCATCAGAGAACCAAAGCAGAAGGTCGACATGATCCCCTAGACTACTGAAAATCGAGAAAAAGAAACAGCAAATGATTACCAGACATATCATAAGGCCAACGTTATATTGGGCTAAGTGTGTTTAGCCCAAGTCTATTAGTTTAGTTTGTGTTTAAATCTACATACCTTGTACTATATAAATGTGTAACTCATGATTAATAAGAGGCAGAACAATTATTCCGCTCGCTATTCTTACATGGTATCAGAGCCGGAACCCTAAATATTTTCGGCGTCCTTTTCTTTTGATTGTTCTCTACTTTCTCTTCATTGTTTCTCTTCACTTTGAGAGATTCTCTTTTGGTTGTTATTTGATTGTGTTTGTATTATTACATCACAATGGTGAGTGATTCAGAAAGTGTTGCTCGTTCGGGTCCTAAAGTGACTTCGGAGTCTACTATTTTGGATGTGTACTACTTGAATTCATCTGCAGATCCAGACAACGTTATCTGCTCTGTTCTTCTTAATGGTCCCAATTATGAGCATTGGTCTAAGCTGATGCGTAACTCTCTTCGTGCCAAGAACAAGCTTGGTTTCATTGATGGCACCATAACCAAACCACGCTCTGGTTCAGACAAAATTAAACTATGGGACATCGTAAATTCCATGCTAGTTGCGTGGATATTGAACACGATCGAACCAAAGCTTAGGAGCTCTGTTTCTTGTGCCGATTCTGCATATGAGTTATGGGAAAGTCTATGCGGTCGTTTTTCTGTTGGGAATGAAGCAAGAATTTATGAATTGGAAGCTGAAGTTACTGCTTGTAAGCAAGGAAGTTAACCGGTTCAAGATTATTTTGGAATATTGAAATTGATGTGGGATGTTTTGGAGGAATATGATCCAATTTCAGATTGTTGTTGTGGTTCTCGTGATTGTGCCAAAAATAAAGAGATTTTTGCCAAACGTCAACGTTCTCGTAAATCTCAATTTCTTATGGGATTGGATAATAATCGATTTGGGACTACACGCTCTAATATCTTGTGTATGCAGCCGCCTCCAACTCTTGATAGTGTGTTTGCTATGGTCGTTCAAGAAGAACGTCATCAGAATGTAACTCGTGTCTCTGATACGCGTTCCGAAGGTGTTGGGTTTTCAGTTCAAGTTGGATCTTCTTCTGGTCGAGGTCGTTCTATTTTTCAATGTTCTCATTGTGGAAAATTGGGTCATGAAGCAAGTCGATGCTATCAGCTTCATGGATTTCCCGAGCCTGGTCCAGAGAGTTTTTCAGGTTGTGGTCGTGGTGGTTACTCAAATGGAGGAGGTCGTGGTCGTGGTGGTTACTCAGGAGCTAGTGGTGGTCGTGGTCGTCATAACAACAGTGGTTACGGTCGAGCAAACAATATCCAAATACAAGACCACTCTGTTGGTCTTGGACATCGACATAACATCACCGATGAGGACCGTCAAGGTCTTCCTCTTAATGATGCTCAATGGGGACAACTTCTCAAGTTATTAAACAAGGACAAGCAGCCATCATCGGACCGTCTCTCTGGTATTGTTATTGACACAGGAGGTTCTCACCATCTTACTGGAAAACTTAATCTTTTATTTGATGTTTATGACATTATACCTTGTCCCATACGTCTTCCTAATGGAACGATCACTATGGCTACTCGTCGAGGAAAATTGTGTCTTGGAGGCTCTGTTATTTTGTCATCTGTTTTATTTGTTCCTTTCTTAACAAACACGCTTCTCTCCGTGCCTTGTTTGCATAAAGAAAAACCATGTATAGCAATCTTCTCTGATAAGTTGTGTTATTTGCAGGACCGGTTTACGAAGATGCTGATTGGAGCCGGTGATGAGTGTGATGGGATTTACTACTTCCGGGAAGCTGTCGAAGTTCAGGTTAATGCAATTCAACAAATGTGTGGACGTGAGCTTTGGAACCAACGGTTGGGACATCCTTCGATGTCAGCTATATCTAAGTTATCTACGTTGATTGATTTTGGTGTTTCTAGTGATAGTAGTAGTACTTCTGGTCCATGTGACGTTTTTGTCAGGGCTAAACATCCTTGTTTGTCGTTTTCAGAAAGTGATAATAAAGCTAAGGAAAAATTTTCTTTAATTCATTGCGACGTCTGGGGTCTGTATAGTGTTTCAACGAATTTTGGATCCAATTATTTCTTAACCATCGTTGATGATCATTCACGAACAATTTGGGTCTCTTTATTACACTCCGAGAGTGAAGTTTCATCCCTTCTTCAAGATTTTTTTGCAATGGTCGAGAGACAATTCCACACAAAGATTCGTACGGTTCGAAGTGACAATGGATCCGAATTCATGTGTCTTAAGTCTTATTTTTCCTCTCATGGAATCATTCATCAGACCTCGTGTGTTGGCACGCCTCAACAAAATGGTCGTGCAGAAAGAAAACATCATCACATTCTCAATGTAGCTAGATCGTTGCGTTTTCAAGCTTCTCTTTCTTTTGAATTTTGGGGCGATTGCATTCTCGTGGCGTGTTATCTTATAAATCGCACGCCGTCTTTGATTCTTGATGGGAAAATGCCTTATGAAGTCTTATACAACAAGTCACCATCCTTCGATAACATTCGCGTTTTTGGTTGTCTATGCTACGCACATAAAGGAACGAAAATTCGTGGCAAGTTTGATGAACGCGCCTCTCGTTGCATTTTTGTGGGTTACCCTTACAATCAAAAAAGGTTGGCGGGTTTATGATCTTGAACTTCAAGAGTATTTTGTTTCTAGAGATGTGGTTTTCAATGAAACCGTTTTTCCATTTGCTTCTTCTGTTCCACCAGAAGCATCTATTTTGAACTCACCATTGATTCATGACGATGATGATGTTTTTCCTGCTATGGCTTCCCTGTACTGATTTTTCATTAATGGGGAGCTCCGATGCTCTTGTTGTTGAGGATACTATGGTTGTTGCTGCACCTCCCATTTCTCTCATTGATTCGGAAACACCACATGAAGTTTTTTCTAATGATAACGATGTTTCCACTTTTCCACAAACAACAATTGCTTCTTCACCAGAAAAAAGTGCTTCTTTGGATCTTACGTCTCCGTCTTTGACATCTACGGAGACATTGTTGTCACCAACAGTTTTGCCTCCGGTCGCTACTGAAAATTTGGGTCGTGGTCTTCGTGATAAAAAGAAATCAGTCTTGTTAGAAACATATGTTACGTACTCAGCTTCAGTCCCATCATCACACTCATTGCTCCAATCACTTCCCGGTCCTTCAGGTACACCTTATCTCATTGCTAACTATATGTCTTGTGATGGTTTTTCAGAATCGTTTACATTGTTTCTTTCCAATGTTACTGCTCATACGGAACCACGATATTTCAAAGAGGCAATGGAAATAGATGTATGGCGTGATGCCATGGGCAATGAAATAACAGCTCTTGAAGATAATGAGACTTGAGATCTTGTTGACTTACCGCCTGGGAAGAAAGTTATTGGCTGTAAGTGGGTATTTAAAATCAAGTTTCATTCTGATGGTACTATTGAATGCTTTAAAGCTCGCTTGGTTGCTCTTGGAAATCGACAAGAAGAAGGTATCAATTACGATGAGACTTTTGCTCCAGTTATTAAAATGACGACTGTGCGTACTTTTCTTAATGTTGCTGCTGCTCGTAATTGGGAGCTTCATAAAATGGATGTCCATAATGCTTTCCTTCATGGTAATTTAGATAAAGAAGTGTATATGCGTCCTCCACAAGGTTTCTTTAGCTCGTCTCTTAACAAAGTGTGCAAGCTTAAGAAATCACTTAACGGTTTAAAACAGGCGTCTCAATGTTGGTTCGCTACTTTGAATAAAGCTCTTCTTGACTACGGTTTTCATCAGTCTGATTCCGATCATTCGCTCTTCTCTTTGATTCAAGGCAAGATTGAGCTCTACGTACTTGTTTATGTGGATGATCTTGTTATTGGTGGAAATGATTCTGACACTATCTCCTTCTTCAAGAACTATTTGCATAGTCGGTTTCATATGAAGGATTTGGGGTCTCTCCGCTATTTTCTTGATCTTGAAATTGCATGCAATACTGACGGCTTGTTTATTTGTCAACGAAAGTATTGTCTCGATATTGTCTCTGAAGCCGGTTTGCTTGCATGTCGTCCTTCGTCTATTCCTACGGATCAAAATCATAATCTTGGTCGTTCTTCCTATGATCTTTACTCTAATCCTTCTCAATATCGTCGGATCGTGGGCCGTTTGATTTATCTTACTCTTACACGCCCGGAACTATGTTACTCTGTCCACATTCTTTCTCAGTTTATGCAGAATCCGACCACTGCACATTGGGATGCTGTGCTTAAGGTTTTACGATATTTAAAGGGCACGCCAGGACAGGGTTTGTTTTATAAAGTTGGCGGTGATTTGAAGCTCTCTGGTTTTTGTGATGCAGATTTTGGTTCGTGTCCGCTTACTCGTCGTTCTTTTAACAGGCTATGTGTTCTTCCTTGGTGGTTCTCCTATATCTTGGAAAACCACAAAACAAGATACCGTTGCTCTCTCCTCCGCCGAGGCCGAATACAGGTCCATGTCATGGACAACTAAAGAACTTAAGTGGCTTCATGGGCTTCTTCATTTCTTTGACATCGCTCCAGTTGGTCCTGTACCTCTGTATTGTGATAGTAAATCCGCTATGCACATCGCTAATAATCCTGTTTTTCATGAACGGACTAAACATATCGAAAGAGATTGTCATCATGTTCGTGATTCCATTCAAGCCGGTCTTCTCAAGCCACATTTTGTTCGCACAAATGAACAGGTCGCTGACATATTTACTAAAGCTTTGGGGAGTGTTCAGTTTCGTTTTTTGTTAAGCAAGTTGGGCATTTCCGATTTGCATGCTCCAACTTAAGGGGGAGTATTGGGCTAAGTGTGTTTAGCCCAAGTCTATTAGTTTAGTTTGTGATTAAACCTACATACCTTGTACTATATAAATGTGTAACTCATGATTAATAAGAGGCAGAACAATTATTCCGCTCGCTATTCTTACACGTTATTCCGCTTCTTCTTCAGTTTTGTCGTTCCTTTATTTTTCTTGGTGTTTCACTATAATTTGGAAATAGACTCATCAACATATGATTTTCAATCGCCACAAAACTATGAACTTGTACAGAACTAACATAAATACAGTTTATTAAATTGAGAGGTACAGAAAAATTGAATGATGGTTTCAAAGCTGCTCTTTGTAACATTATTAGTCAATACTCAATAGTATTGACTCAATACATAATATATTCTCTAATGGTTCATAGATTTCGTAATCCACTTATATTCCTTAAACTCTTCAAATCAGAGAATAAAAAAAAAGGAACTTATTCTTTAACTGAGAGATGGTCAAGGCTTAAATTCTAAGAGTTTATGATAAGATGTTTACCCGTCATGATCCACCTTGGGCTAAGAAGGCATCACCTATTGATAAAGCTCTTTGTGCATATATATGTTAAGGAAGAAGGAGTGAGACATAAGGAGAGTACAACTTTAGCAAAATATTATTTGGATAAATTTTTGGTGGAGAGGGTAAGGAGATATATAAAGCAGCTGCATCTACTTAAGGGAGTTAGCTGAGAATTTAATCTCACATTGTTCATGCCGGGTGGAGTTGTCGCACACATATCATAGCACCTTGATATGCACATTGTTCTGGAAACAAAACAAAACAAAACAAATCAACGAAGTTCAAAGAGTGAATTATGGGCTTTCATGTAGAGATCAAAAGTTTTTAGAGAATCACCTATGTTCATGCATCACGATGAACCTGGTGCAATAAGACGAAGAAAGAAATTATTATTATGAAATGATGGAAGAAGCGGCAGACTGTAAATCTATTGAAGTTTTTCTAAATATATTAGGGACCGATCAAAAGAAAAAGCTACGGATTTTGGTAACATCTAGCACATAATAAGAACATATACATATCCTATATTACTAACGTAAAATAGCAAAATAAATATGTTAGGCCTACAAAAATAATAAGATCAAGTAATAATATAGAACTCGATACTAAATCATCATAAAACTCAACTTTCTCCCTCGCAGACTCGATACAAAAAAACTCAATCTGATTCTTCTCTGGTTCGGTTCTTATCCAACCGTAATTGATATTTCTCTCTCTCTCTGCTTTAATTCAAAGACCTGTCACGTTAGCTTTGGTGATTAAACTCGCTGACCTATTCTCCACAATAGATTTAACCCCAAAAAATTCAAAACTTCATTGTACACACAACATATCCGACTAAAATTTAGATTCAACATTAAAAAATTCAGATCACACATATAACCAAGAAGAAAGAAGAGACAACCGTAAAATCACAAGAAGAGGGCATAAGAAATTAAATTTCATGATCTATTGTAATATTGGGGGAAAAATATAAAAACCGTAAAACAATACCATAAACGCAACCGGAAGGTGTAGGTCTAATATTTATAGCATGTTATAAAGATCCAAAATTAGGTTTTTCTTTACCGACATAACAAAAGAAACTAACTTTAAAAGAGAAAAGGAAATTTTTTTATTAACAACAAAAGAAATTAATTTAATTATCTTTACTTACGTAGACCAATAGAATCACATTTCTAAAATCCTTGGTGGACGCCTTAGAAGCGTTATAGCATCAACTTTTATATAGTATAGACTAGATTTTATACCCACGCTATGCGTGGGTATGTTTTTATGGAATGATTTAATAGTTATGTGGTTTTGTTAATTCAAAGGATTTAATAATTATTTGGATTTGTTAATTCAAAATTAAGTAGACGTTGATATATAAAAATACAAAAGTATGATAATCAAAAACTGAAGCAATCATAAAAATTAAATAATTATCTTACCATAAATATTAATTTATATTTGTAGCTTACATGTGTAGATAATTTTATATATGTAATGTTTAGATATGTTTGTGCCATGTCTTTAAACTCAATTAGTAAGCGTTTATGTCGTTGCATTACATTATCTATTTCAATCTTAGTGTATTGTTGGGGCTCATATTCTTTTATGCAGTGTTAGAAAGTCTAAAGTTTTACCTTTTTAGTTAAGCATGTCTTCACCTATAAAATAAGAGGACTCTCCACTTCATAGTATAATCGTAATAGATAATGAATAATTTTCCAACGGTATATCTAAGAAAATCATGTTTGAGGTTAGTTTATGGTGATATTAAAAAAAATATTAACCATACATGTCTTTGTTCTCGTTGATTGATACTTCAAATTTTGCAAAAGAACTGATCCTAAACTTTTGCCTTTCAATTAAGTGGCTACCATTGACGACGTCTTCTAATTTTGTTAGCTAGGTAACTGGAACAAAAACTTGTGAATTTCCTTTTCCCAAAAGCAATAGGAAATAATCCCAATTTTTTTTTCATGTTTAGCAATATTTTTTTTTTAATTAAATGAATCCAAAAGATAACGAATGTTTAGAGCTTAAGTGCATTATCTTCCTTGACCTTGAAAAAAGCCAATTTAAAGTTTTTTTCCTTTTAGTAACTTGTGACTGAGTCATAAAGAATAGAGAGAAGTTATCATCAAACTTCCTAATGACATTTGACGTCTACAAAAATATCAAATCAGTTGGAGCTAAGAGTAAAAAATATTGTCACTACGTGTTAATGCTCTCATACATTAGCTCTTATAATATCAAAAGAGCTTAATTCTATGACACCATAATTTAGATATGGCCACAATACCAAATCTAAACTAATCTAAACTTACCCTCATTAAAAAGGACGAACACAACATAACCAAATTTTAGATGAATGGAAAAAGGAAAAGGAAAAACCAATATAATAGCATGAAAAGTTAGTAGATCAAAAACTTTATTTGAAATCTAAAAAGATTAAAAATAAAAAACATACTAAAATAATCATAAACTTGCTAAAATCTAAATATTTCAAGATCTTATACTTGTCAAAATTTATATATATTTCGAAAAATTTACCACGTTGAAAAGGACAACATGGCGATATCAAGAAATATACAAAGAATGACGATTGCACTAAAATATATATATGAACGACATTTTCTCTCACCACCGTGTCATTCATCTTCATACACATTGTAATCTCTTGTCGCTTAAAGCTATCACACCGATTGAGTGCCAAACAGGTCCTACTGGACATGTTTTCATAAACTCCTTATCCTTGTTAGAAATCCTGAATCCCAAAACACTAAACACTATCAGCTTTACAAAGTAAGCATCAACATGATAAAATACAAACCCCAAAATATCATTCCAGATCATAGAAATATCATTCATGAAGCTTTAACGAATCCAACAAAGCTCTTATGCACATTCAAACATATTCCAACCCAAAAAAAAACAGATCAAAATTCAGATCCACTACAAATCCTAGAGAAAAAGAAGATCCTCATTACTACTATTGCAGAGTTAACCTAGTGATAGATGAGCTTACGTTGCGTCAACCATGGCGGTCGAGCTTACGTTGCTTCGACCATGGCGGTGGCCGGTGACCTAACTTAAATACATTCGGAAACCTATAAGAGATAGCTTGTTGAGTAGGAAAAACCTAAAGACTCGTTAAGAGAGGAAACGTTTTAAAACTATGATAAAAAAAAGTAGAATTACATACCAAACTACTTTCAACGAATAGATTTAGAGGTAATGATTTGAGAATAACTTGATAGAAATTCTAAGAGGGAAAAAAGAAAATAAAGAAGAATCGCTACAATAGAAAGAAGAAGAAGAATAGTTAATCAAAACCTTACTTTTGTTTTAAAGATAGTATCACACCGATTTTACACCCACGCTACGCGTGGGTTTTATTGATGAATTTAATAATTACTTAAGAGCAATTCTCCCAGTCTCATTTAGTTTTTTTCTTTTTCTTTTTTGGGCCTTTAAGATTCTTTTGCTCCGCCGAACACAGTGTAATAAACAATTTCCATCTTTTGGTAAATATAATTTTCATTTTATTAAAAAAAAAAAAGTTGAAGTCGTTGAATAACATTTAAATATTTTTGAAACACATATTACAACACAAAAAATATGTTTAACACAAAAAACACATAGTAAAACATATGATGTATCCTTTAGATTATAGTAAGTCTATTGTTTGATTTTCCATGCTCTTACCTCTTCTAGAGGTCCCATGCCAAAAATTTAACCAATTACGTCTGCAATATATGGAGGAGAGAACCGTATAATTTCATATATATATAAAGGGAGCACACATTTTAGATAGAGTGCAAAAGAAAAAGAAAAAGAAAAATTGTTAACCATAAATGTTTTACACTATATATACACATACATGTTGAAGAAGGCAAGAACAAAAGGCTTATGATTATTATCGTGAGTCTTCTTCTCCGGACCTGTTCTCCGAGACCTCGCAAACGCCAATTTTAGCTTTTTAGCTTTCTTTTGTCACCATATACAAATAAAATTTGTTATTAGAGATTTGATATAAGCTACTCTGCACATATTTTTGTAAATGAATATATACATATTTTTGTAAACTATATACACTTTGTGTGGTTAATATGTAAATGAATATGATCCGATAAACAAAGAGAGATGATAAAAGTAAATTTAATAAAATGGAAGTTAGAAAATGATAAAAAAAAACAAATGAATACTTTGTATGTTTTAAAGTTATTTTTTTTTGTCAAAGTAGTTTTATAGTTATTTTCCAATTGTATATTACAAAAAACTTATCATTAGACATTTTTGGATCTAAGAGTATTGCGAAGCAATACTTTTTGATCAAGGAGTCACCGTTCTTGCCAATGCCATAAAATGTGTCAAAAGAAATTCAATATCTTCCTATGGTGATCATCATGCCCTTCGTTATAAACAATTTAATCATGTTTGAAGTGAAAAACATATATTTATCTTCAATCTCGACACACATGGTTGAAAGACCACATCAAAGTATTTGTTCGTCCATTCAAACATCTGATGTTCGATGGTTCCAATGGAAATAACTGACCTCAAGTTTTTCGTATGTTTTCTATTTTTTTTCTTTTTGATATTACTGGATAAAATACATATTTGTTGGACTTTAAAAATAATAGACATAAAAAACCCTTTAAAAAGGCAAGTGGAAAAAAAAATTATCATGTCGGAGAAGTTGAATCTGTACAAAAAAAAAGATTAGTATAAGCCAAACGTAAATTCGAAACAATAACATAGATCATTAGAAAACTATTAAATCACTAAAGAATCACAAACTACATGAATTATTTTGAAATTACTAAAGAACCACAAACTACCAAGTTAAAAAAAATAAGGAAAAATCATTACGATAGCAAGAAAAAGAGGAAGAATAGTGGATCAAAGATTTTATTTTAACATAAAAAGGCCTTACGTACCTTGAATCAAACACAGTAACACAAATATCTAGAAAAGAAAACACTTACCTTTAAGAAGAAGAAACACCCATCAAACATTGATAATATGAGAGCAAGACCTAAATTTGGAAACATAGATGGCAATCAAACCAATATCTATGAAAAAAACCAAGAAACATACTAATAAAGACAATATATATACATACATATATATATATATATATATATATATATATATATATATATATATACTATCAAGACAACTTCAAAACCAAAACATTAATAAATAAAAACACCAAACCCTTTTCCAAGCTCTAAGAGGTGGTGATCCTGTATGTGCCATAGTAATTCAGTTAGCTCTTTGTTTGATCTTTCAAGAATGACACGTTTGATCTCCCAACAGGCTTGTCTCTCAAGTAGCAATTTTTCACCATCTAGGTTTTGATGTAGCATTGTGTAGGAAAATATTACCTTATTCACCGTAATATAAATCCATGAAACCCACAAATCATCAAAAAGGAAATCAGAAGATGTTAGTATAAATTTCTACACAAGCAATTGCTAAAACAAAATTCATTCAAACGATTGTTAAGAAAACATTACACAAACGGTAATCCCAAAAATCAACGTAGCTTTCTTCTCTTTAGGATATGAATAATCTGAGATTAGATTTAATCAATTATGTGGCTTATACATGAGGGATATATGGTCTTTGAGAGATCATACTTTAAAAAGAAATAAATTAATCACCTTTTGATCAAACCAAAATTACACAAATCGTAAAATTGAAGAGCTATATAGTTATAATACCTTTAATTTATGATTTGACGGACCTGCAAATAAGAAAAAAAAATCATTAGGAAAAGAGAGGAAGACGATGATTTAACCATGGAAACATAATACCATAACTAAACAATATTAAAGTTGTGAGAAATAAAAATACCTTGAAATATTAAAGTATTTATACAGTTGGGAGGATTAATTTCCTTTTTGGAATTAGTATATGGACTTTTAGATTTCCTTTTTAAAAAAGTAATAGGATGTAATTTTTTCTAGGATTTCCTTTTTAAAATATTAATAACATAAATATGGTAGCTATGGAAATATTGTTTTGAGAAAGAAAAAGAGTCGGTTACTATTTTTAAGGAATTATCAAATAGCAATTTGTTAATTTTTAAAATTTATGTTTTTGTTAATTCGGTAACTGTTTATAAGGTATTATCAAATAGCAATTTTTGTATTTTTTGAAAAACATCATTAGGAAAAGAGAGGAAGACGATGATTTAACCATGGAAACATAATACCATAACTAAAAAATATTAAAGTTGTGAGAAATAAAAATACCTTGAAATATTAAAATATTTATACAGTTGGGAGAATTAATTTCCTTTTTGGAATTAGTATATGGACTTTTAGATTTCCTTTTAAAAAAACTAATTGGATGTAATTTTTTCTAGGATTTCCTTTTTAAAAATATTAATAACATAAATATGGTAGGTATGGAAATATTATTTTGAGGAAGAAAAGGAGTCGGTTAATGTTTTTATGGAATTATCAAATAGCAATTTGTTAATTTTTAAAATTTATGTTTTTGTTAATTTGGTAACTGTTTATACGGTATTATCAAATAGCAATTTTTGTATTTTTTGAAAAACATCATTAGGAAAAGAGAGGAAGACGATGATTTAACCATGGAAACATAATACCACAACTAAAAAATATTAAAGTTGTGAGAAATAAAAATACCTTGAAATATTAAAGTATTTATACAGTTGGGAGGATTAATTTCCTTTTTGGAATTAGTATATGGACTTTTAGATTTCCTTTTAAAAAAACTAATTGGATGTAATTTTTTCTAGGATTTCCTTTTTAAAAATATTAATAACATAAATATGGTAGGTATGGAAATATTGTTTTGAGGAAGAAAAGGAGTCGGTTAATGTTTTTATGGAATTATCAAATAGCAATTTGTTAATTTTTAAAATTTATGTTTTTGTTAATTTGGTAACTGTTTATACGGTATTATCAAATAGCAATTTTTGTATTTTTTGAAAAACATCATTAGGAAAAGAGAGGAAGACGATGATTTAACCATGGAAACATAATACCATAACTAAAAAATATTAAAGTTGTGAGAAATAAAAATACCTTGAAATATTAAAGTATTTATACAGTTGGGAGGATTAATTTCCTTTTTGGAATTAGTATATGGACTTTTAGATTTCCTTTTTAAAAAACTAATAGGATGTAATTTTTTCTAGGATTTCCATTTTAAAAATATTAATAACATAAATATGGTAGGTATGGAAATATTGTTTTGAGGAAGAAAAGGAGTCGGTTAATGTTTTTAGGGAATTATCAATAGCAATTTGTTAATTTTTAAAATTTATTTTTTTGTTAATTCAGTAATTGTTTATACGGTATTATCAAATAGCAATTTTTGTATTTTTTTAAAAAACATCATTAGGAAAAGAGAGGAAGACGATGATTTAACCATGGAAACATAATACCATAACTAAAAAATATTAAAGTTGTGAGAAATAAAAATACCTTGAAATATTAAAGTATTTATACAGTTGGAGATTAATTTCCATTTTGGAATTAGTATATGTACTTTAAGATTTTCTTTTTAAAAAAGTAATAGGATGTAATTTTTTCTAGGATTTCCTTTTAAAAAATATTAATAACATAAATATGGTAGGTATGAAAATATTGTTTTGAGGAAGAATAGGAGTCAGTTACTGTTTTTATGGAATTATCAAATAGCAATTTGTTAATTTTTAAAATTTATGTTTTTCTTAATTCGGTAACTGTTTATACGGTATTATCAAATAGAAATTTTTGTATTTTTTGTGTACAAAACGAATTTGGGAAAAAATAATTAACGACGTGGAAAAAGTTAATTGCTTACGTGGACCAATCAAATCGCGTTTTTTAATTTCATGTGGACGCCTTTAGAGCGTTATAGCATCAACTTTTATATAGTATAGACTAGATTTTACACCCACGCTACGCGTGGGTTCTTTTTTTATCAAAGAGTTTAATATATATTATGGCACTACATAATCTGAAAAAGACATTAAAAATGCTCAAGTAAAGACGTTGTGATCCCACTATCATTACATCTTTTACTACTTCTCATGGAAAATAACAAAAATGCCATTAAAACCCCCACAAACAGATAGAAAATCACCGAAATAGGAGATATAGAAAGCTTCGAGATTCTTAAATCAAGCATAAGTTTTATAAATCAAGCTTCGAAGTCAAAGACGGACCTGTAAAGCATATCATTTTCTCAAACCTCTTAAACGCAGTATTCACATGCATGATCCAATCTCACAATTTCTATCATCATTACAAACCATTTTCTTTACAAAACTCATGCATCTCCTCTTTGTTCTTCACTAATCCTAGCATTTAAAGTCTCTCATTATGCTGCTCCTATTTCACTTCGCACCGATCTGTTTCGGTCTCTTTCACAATCAAATCGTCGATCATTCTCTCGTCACAAAATAACATCTTCGTTCCGAACCTTCTTATCATCAACGCGGCTTGTCTTTGATAATAAGATTTTGTCTAAACAAAAATCTCAGATATAAGCTTAGCTGAACAATAGGAAAGTTATATAAAAATATAGAACATTCAAATTATGGTGGAAAAAAAACATATAATATTACATAAACTATTTAAAAAACAAACCAAATTCATGTTTCCAGAAAAAATAATACAGTAACATTAAGAATCAATAGAAACACATTATGGAAAAAAATAACGAAAAAACTAAAGATAGTTCCATTTATTAATATTTGGAACTATTTATTTTGACAACAAACTACAAATTTATATGAATATTTTTTTTTTCAATTGTTTGTTTGATATATACCAATATTTTTAAATGTGTTTAGTCTACGCGTGGGTTTGTTTTAGCATTTGAAAGTCTAGAATTTTAATTTTTTTTGTTAATCATTTCTTTACCATTAAATGAAGAGAACTCTCTACTTCATAGTATTATCGTCATAGATAAGGATTACGTTACATTAAAAAATTATAAATGGTTTAAGCATGGAGATTCAAGCTGTTTGATCAAATCATAACACTTTTCTACTGAAGAGTATGCATCTCAAAAACAGCATAAGACTTATGTTCATGTGAAAATTATATCACTTAACTAAACCCAAAAAGTCTGAGCAATAAATAATCATTTTACTCTTGATTTTATCTAACCTTTGGAAGATAATCCAGCAAATGCTTGTTGGATCTCTTGTTAGAAGAGAAGTCTTAAAAGAACACTGCCGCTATATCTCTTTTTCTCCAAAACACACGCCCAAAATCCATTGAGTAGCTCAAATTACTTCTCTTCTATGAATTCCTATAAATCCTAAAAGAGTCACAAAATATATATGGAAGCAATAGTAAATAGAAGAAAGTTACGGTACAAAAGAAGAAGAAAATCAGATAAAATATTTTATAAAAATAAATTTAGAAATATTAAAAAAATAGTGAAACGTAAGTAATTTAACATGATAACACGTTCCAAATTTTAGATAGAACTTTAACATGATAGATATGATTACCGTTACAAAGAAGAAGAACACACTAAGATCAGAGGGCATGTTTAAAAAAAAAAGACAAAATATCAAACAATGATAATCTCGTTTTTTGATGGTTCTAAAACCTATCCACCGTAAGGTTCATTGGAGTAAACTTTTACATTGGATCTCTATAACGATGATCTTACAAAGCAACTTGATATATAGAATTCAATTATGCATAATTAGACACCAAAAAAATGAATAAAGAGATGACCATTATTTATAAGTTTAAGACGATTTAACCAAAAACAAATCATTGAATCAGAGTCATAAGCATTAAAAATCAAATCGATAAGGTCTAACCTTGTTGAAGAATATGTCGATCCGCAATTTTAATCTCAGAATATTCTAACTCATTCCTAGAAAGAATGTAATATTTAATGACAAAAAATAGTTTTTATCTTATGCTCACTATGGTCTATATGTCAGATTGAAGAAGACAGCACAGAGGACCTTGCTCAAAAGACCTAGAAAAATAAAATCTGTGAGAAACAAAACATACCTTGCCGACGACAAACCTGTGAGATGAAGATAAGCAATCCTTATGTTAAAACCATGAAAACCAAGGAAATACACTAACATCTGAAAACAACAAACAAAGCAATGTGATCGATCACACCTCAATGACCATGTTAAAATCTACAAAAAAACAATGATCACACAAATATTATAAACAAAAAAAAAGAAATTATAAACAAAAAGAAGGTTGCAGCTGAATATAAAATTATGCGGATAGTAGCTATGTTGTTACGATGAAACCCAAAATCAAAACATATAAATAATAGGAAACACAAAATTAAAGAACGCATAGAAAACCTTTGTTTGATACAAAACATAAAGATCGTAACAAATCGACCAAGTTTTGATATAAATTAGAGAAATTTAAATATTCTAAAATTATTAAAACAGAAATCATGAACAATAGAAAACAAAATTCATACATGGACTATTGAATATTATAGCTGCAAGGTGAATAATACATTAAGAAACTGAAGACAAAAACAACAACGAATAAGAGAACATTATCAAATATTACACCGTATAAAAAGCTACTAAAGAATTCAAAAGCTTGATTATTTCTAAAAACAATAAATAAAAAATAGAACCTCTCTTGTCATGCAACTCAAGAGACTGAATATTCTATATTTAATATTATAAACAAAGAACGAAGAAATTACCTTTTTGATCGCCGCGAATCTATGCTATATAAAACTAAGAAACTACGTTTTAGCACAGAGAAGAAGAAGCCATGGATGTATCAGGGAGCTTGAGTTGCGTTGAAGTGGCGATAAATGAATGGAAGCGAAGTGAGTATGAAAGCTTTGAATTGGGCTCTAGACAATCTCAATAGAATTGTGTTTCTAAATCCCACGTGAACACGTATATATCTTCTTAAAAAAAAAAAAATAGCGTGGCCAAAAAGAGAAAAGAACACAAAATAAAAATCAATAATCAATAAGAGAATAAAGTTTAAAATATATTATGAACAAATATATGGATTAGCGAGAAAACCAAGCAATTAAAAAAATTCATACCTTAGGCACAAGAAACCTGCAAAGAAAACCATAAAAACATAGAACAATAATAAGAAACTATCAAAGATGTAATAATGAGAAAAACCAAAATCGTTAAGGCATTAAAACGAAACAAAGCAAATAATTTAAAAGAAGGTGATTACTGGATTATATTATATTTGATTTGCCACGTTGAGCAAGTGGTAAATTTGCCAAAATAGAGAAAGATGAATATTGTAAATGGGAAGTTCTTCCAACATAGAAACAATTCATAAATTTGAAAGAAGGGATCACCTTTGTTTATGCATCAAGATGAGCAGGTTGCAAGAAGAGGAATGAAGGGATCATTACAATCAACTTGCTGTTGCAAGAAAACGAAACAAATTAAATCGAATCAATAGAAACTTCATAAACGGAAAAAAAAAAGAGCAAGAATATATGTGACTAAACCCTAAAACTCACATATATAAGAAATTGATGTCCAAATCAAAGATTATATATATACATATTTCTCTCTATCTTTTTTATCTAATACATATTGAAATATAATTGTAATAGATTTCCAAATATCATAATGTTTTCCTATTTAATTTAACAAAATTGTTTTATGGTTAGTAAACTTAGCCTTATTTTTATTGTTGCTAAGTTAACAATTTCCTGTTTTTTTTATAATATCGATTTTGTAGAAGGAAAGGAAATATTGAATATTAAAGAGGAATAAGTTTACAATTTCGTTTCATTAATTTCGTTTTTTTAGTATCAATGTTAAAAAGAAAAAGGAAATATGGAATATTACTTGCTATTATCAAACTCTTTTAAAAAAAAATTTAATAAAATTAACTAATGACATGTAACATAATGATTGGTGGTTCGTTTTTCAATTCTTTATTAATATTGATATCTAAAAAAAAGAAAATATAGAATATTAGTTGCGATTATCGATTATTTTTTAAATAGAAGAAAATTTTAAAAGTTAACTAACGGCGTGGACCAATCGAATTGGGAAAAGTTAATTAATTTTTTTGTTGAATTTTCTTTTCCCAAAAGTACTAATAATTTTGTTTTAAATTTTTTAATAGCAATATTTTAAAAAGGAAATATAGAATATTAATTGCTATTATCCTATTTTTTTAAGAAAAGAAGAAAAACAAAAATAGCTAATTACCTACGTGGACCAATCGGATCGCGTTTCTAAAATCCTAGGTGGACGCCTTTAGAGCGCTATAGCATCAACTTTTATATAGTATAGATTATATTTTACACCCACGCTACGCGTGGGGTTTTTTTATTAAAGAGTTTAATATGTATTTGAGCTTTTTGATTTTTAAATTAGCTAGACGTTGACACACATGATTACAAATATAAAGTGGTAAGAAAGTGAAACATCTGTAAAGAATTAAGTTATTAGTTGGATATATATAGTACTAATGTTTAGATATGGTTGTGGTATATTCTTGAACTCAGTCATTCAGTAGACTTTTCATAACAAATGAATTAAGAAAATTGATTTTTAGACATTTTAGCTTCACATTTGGAAAAAAATCATCTCTATGTCCAATTCGATTATTGGTAGCTGAAGCAAAAAAAAACAATAAAAAAAAATCAAAACCTTAAAATAAAACGGAGACATGATGTTGGCTTCTCTTCATCTCTTGATGAAACCGATAACTCCATCACCATTCACCACCGCCACGCTAGAGCCCACCTCCTTCATCACTGTTACTGTCTCTACGTCACTGTCCAATCATCATCTTCTCTCCTCCACTTTGAGGGAGAAAAAAAGACAAATAGTATGGTAACCGAATCTAAAGCCACACCTATATCCACATGTAATACTGTAAAACCTCTATAAATTAATAATGTAGGAACTTAAAAAATTTATTAATTTAGAAAGATATTAATTAATCAATAAATTAATAATTATCAATTTATAGAGATACCTTTTCAATTTCTAATCTTAACAAAATTATTTTATTTTAAAATGGAATTTTTCTCTGAAGTTCATATTCTAATAAATAATATTTTACTTAAATTTTCAAAATGTTTTGTTGTTTACGTATTTTATATCAATTTTTTTTTTTCAAATACGTTTTTCGAAAAGAACTTTTCAAGCGAGTTAAAATTCAAAAATATTAGAAGATCCAATTTAGTTCTTCATATTTGTGAAGTTTCTACCTAGATTGATACTTGAATTTTACTATTTCACTGTGGGTTAGTTTCTTATAAAATTTACACCTTCCACCGTATGTATAAAGAATGTAAAGACATTTAAACAAAAAGTTTTGAATGATTATTATGTAAATTATGACGGTCCAACAAACGTAAAAGAATCTTAAGTGCATGGTCTGATTGCTTTTTATATTACTCATTTAATGTATTTCTTCCGAGTTCTGAATGTGCTCTCATTATCTTTTTTTTCTTTAGCATATTAAGTATATGACTAAATTATTAAAACTTTCTAAGACAAACCCTTGGTAACTTTGCGTAGTTTAGAATCCGAGAATTTACCCTTCTTCTTGTGATAAACTATCTCGTGGATGCGGATGTCATGTTCGTATCGTTTTGAGATCGAACATTCGCTACGGTTTCTGGATATGTCTCAATAATCCAGTTATTTCAAAAAATAACATAGACTATATTTACATGTAGTAGTTGTATTTACAACTTGGCGTTTTAAAGACAATTTTCTTTTCACATAGCATAGAAATAGGTGATACTAATCTATCTGATTTCTATGAAGATGTACAAACATGGGTTTTACACTACACTTTAGATCACAGTTCCATTGAGTGTACCAATGGCTACTCTTCCCTTCTAATTTTTGATTAACACCCTTCTTATACCTGCAAACAAACCCACACTACTGGCCTTTCCCGTCGATTTCTTCACTTCAGCTCTTAAAAATTCCCAGTTGCAGAATCTCACAAATTCAAACCGGAGCTGCCTCGTTGTTTTTTCTTAGATTTCATGGCTTCTCCGTAGTAATCTCACTCTCCACAACTCGTTGTATTGCTGCCATTGTTCGTCTTCCTTCAACACGCGTTTAAACAGCAATTGATGGAGTCAAGATCATACACATGTTTTGAATATAAGATCATTATCAATTTCAATAAAAAGAAACAAAAAGAATTATTAAGGTTAATAAGCTCATTCAAAAGTAGCACAAAATAAAATAGTAAAAAGTGATATAAATCAAAGAGAGGAAGAGCATGAACTTACTGGGAGAACATACATACTAACATGAAACAAAGAACATATTAACACAAAACGGATAAAAAAGAGAAAAGTATTAGAATGTTCAGAAACTGATCGATGAATAATTAAACCTATATAATTTTTCTAGACTATCAGTTTATAACTTAATTAAAAGAAATTATCACCAATAAAATCATCACGATCATGCGTTGCTGCAAGAAGAAGAAATAAACCAAATTAAAATATTGTAACTAAACTCATAAAGCTCATATGCACATGAATATATAACAAAGTATCTAAAAACGAATCTGTCATATGCATACAAAACAAAACCCTTGATCTTGATGATGGCTTGATGAAAAAAAAGCATTGTGAATGAACCCTAAAACTCATCTATATATAAGAAATCATAGATACGGGGATGAAGTGTTTATATATGTAAGTAAACAACTTAAATTAAATATGAATTAAAAATTTAGTTAATGAGATGTTTAATAACTTATAATTTATTTGATACCTTTGAAAAGTGGATTGCTGCTTCTTCAAGTAAGATAAATTATTATATATATTTTCATTAATATATATTTTCGCTCTCATGTATGAATGTCCCACTATAAACGCTATTCCTGCCTCACGCGCCTCTATCAACTCGTTTAACTCTTCCTCGGCTGATCAGTCGATCCTTGCACTTTGCGGTAACACAAACTGTACCCTTTTTTATTCTCGGCGAAGGAACTTGTGGCTCTACTGCCACTACGATTACCTCTGAAGAAGAGGATGCTTCATGTTTGTTAAGATCATGTCTCCGTAGATTTGAACGCCTTCGAGATTGGAGGAGGAAGCTGCGACGACAGTTAGACTCTCGTCTTTTCTACGTACACCAAATTAAAGTAATGAATCCATCTTTCCACGAACCTGTCAAACAAAACACAACAAAGAAACCATTAGAAAAATATTGAATAATGAAGACACAATAAACATAACATGAGAACAGCGACATTTTATAATCCGTTCGACAATAAAGTATCAAACGTACAAAAGTAGTTTAGAATGGATAAAAACATGACTATATATAAGAAAATATATTAGGGCTAGAAATTTTAGTCGGCTAAATTAACCTAATATCTAAATATAATATTTCTTTATTGTCATAAGATAATTATGGTTTTATCATCAGGGGTCACAAGGCATTCTGCTAGGGGCTAAAGGGATCAGGAGTGTACGGTCTTTCACTCCGAGATAGAAGCGCTTCTCTGGGAGATGCGTAGTATGATAGAGAACAATGTGTCATGTCAGAGTTTTGAGACAGATTGTGTGGATCTTTTAAACTTCTCCCGCTCTCCAGAGGATTGGCCAGCATTCACTATCCTTGCTAGCATATTTGAAGATCTCCGTGTTTCTTTCCCCCACTTCTCTCTATCGGATGCGTTAGCTAAATCTGCTCGTTTACGAGCTTTTCCATTTTCTTATGTAAACAACTTGCCTCCAGTTTGGGTCACCAACCGGGAGTGTTTCTTTTAATTAATGTTTGGTTGAAAAAAAAAAGATAATTATGGAAGATTTACATAATAACTTTTGATTTTAAAAAACTTTTAAAAAATTAAATATGGATTGGGAAAAAGTTAACTTGTGATGTGGACCAATCAAATCAGGTTTCTAAAATCCTAGGTTAGGAATTTTAGTCGGCTAAATTAACCTAATATCTTAATATAATATTTCTTTATTGTCATAATATAATTATGTAAGATTTACATAATAACTTTTGATTTTAAAAAACTTTAAAAAAATAAATATGGATTGGGAAAAAGTTAACTTGTGATGTGGACCAATCAAATCGGGTTTCTAAAATCCTAGGTTAGGAATTTTAGTCGGCTAAATTAACCTAATATCTTAATATAATATTTCTTTATTGTCATAATATAATTATGTAAGATTTACATAATAACTTTTGATTTTAAAAAACTTAAAAAAAAATAAATATGGATTGGGAAAAAGTTAACTTGTGATGTGGACCAATTAAATCGGGTTTCTAAAATCCTAGGCGGATGCCTTTAGAGCGCTATAGCATCAACTTTTATATAGTATAGATACTAGATTTTGACTCACGCCATGCGTGGGAATATAAATTTCAATTTATTATATAGTAAAAATATAATGTTTTGAATCATACATACCAAAATATTAGATAAATAATCATGTCCACTACAAAAATTATACGATTGGTTTTCGAATTTTGAGTGTCTTAATAACAAGTCTTAAATTTTTAATTTTAAGTCAAAAACAAAGGCAAAAAAATGAATTAAAGATTCTCCTACCGGAAAAAAAAGTCTTTGTTTTTTGTAGATGGTGGTTGTTAGATATGTGTTTTTGTGTTTGATAGCTTATATATAGGGAAGTGGTGATGGTAGTCTTATTTAAGGTTTGAAAAAGAAGAATAGTTATATATATATAAATGTTTATTTCGAAATTTTATTTAAAATTAATGAAAAATTTTAGAAAATTTTAGGATTGTTTCGTAATGTTGATAAATTTAGAAATGTGTTATTATTTGAAAATTTTAATAGGACGATAATTAGCCCTTAAAATATTCTTAGCATTCATAGGATTTTTTAAGTTAAAATGTCTCTTAGCATGACACATAAGATTTTCTAAGTTAGATTGTCTCCTAAAGGTCTCAGTGAGTGACACCTAGGATTTTGAGGTTTTAGTGTCTCCTCAATTAATATATACTAGGTGGTTTGTCCGCGTACAACGCGGATAAACTATTCATAATTTTGTTTTTAATTTTACTGTTTAAGAATGTGAAAATATGTATTGATTTTGATTATTATTTTATACGTTGTAGATCATGTTTTTTTTGTAAAATATGAATTTTTAGAAGTTTTAATTTTACCATTTATTATTTCATATAAGTAAACATGTATGCAAACTGAAATATATTATTCCTAATTTAATACATTGGAGTGTAAAATCTATTATACATATTAAAAAGAGGAAATTTGAAAAAATACCCTTTTGTGTTTTTAAATTTGAAAAATACACCTTTATTTTTAGTTTTTGAAAAATACACTTTTGGAATATTAAATGTACTAAAATAACATTAATAACCTGAACAATAATTTATATACGAAAACAAATAATAATATTAGATATTTTTAGTCTCCATTTTATCATAAAACAAAATCTATTTATCTAAGAAGTCAATGCTATGAAAAATTATGTAAATAGTTTTAGTTGAACCTAGAAGCTGTGACCAAGCTACTTTTTATGGTTAAAACAAAGAGATTGTGCAAAGAAGAAACCTAAACGATTCAATTATACTAATCCAATACAAAAACGATTGGTTTGGAAATTATTTCCAATTATTAATCATGGTCTTATGTTATCAACAAAAAACTATCATGAATGTTGTTTTCTCTTTTCTTCCTAAATTGCCAATCAATTTTTTCCAATCCAGATTTTCACCATCGTATTTACTGTAATTTATATACGTTGTATCATCATCGTATCTACCGTAATGTTTACTCTTTATTGTTGTATATAAATTGCCTATATGTTTTTCATTTATTTTACATTCCTGTCTATACTTATGTGGTGATTTTTGTTTTTAAAGATGAAACAATGTCAACTATTCTCTTTGTTTACATAAGCAATGTAAGTTTACTTTTTTTTTAAAAGATAATACTTGATATATTTCAATATAATTGTCATATATCTGATGGTAAAATAAAATTTTAAATTAATCACAAATAATTATGAGAAATTTTGAGTTATGCCACTATTGGCATGCCACTTTTCAATTATGCCACTGTTTTAAAATTATTACCAGCGTGCCACTGTTCACTTAAATGAAAAAAAAAAACAGAGCTCTTTTTCTTTCTCATCTCTCTCACGCTTATCTCCCAAATCCAAATTTTTTTCTCTCATCCAAATTTCGTATTTTCTCTCTCTCTCTACCAGATCGCCATCATGAGGTAGGGTTTTACCTTTACATTATAAAACTGTTAAAAAAATCTTATAAAACTGTTAAAAAAAATTATAATGTTTTTAAAAGATTTAGTAAAACTGTTAAAAAAACTTTATAAAACAATTTAAAAACCGTGTAAAACTGTTTATAAGGTTTTTGTAAAGTTTTATAAGGTTTTTTGTAAAGTTTTATAATGTTTTTTAAACAGTTTTATAAGGTTTTTAAACAATTTTATAAACCTTTTAAAAACTTTACAAACCTTATAAAAATCTTATAAACCTTTTAAAAACCTTATAAACGTTTTAAAAACCTTATAAATTATTTAACTGTTTAGTTTTTAATGACATATAAAAAAGTCTTATAAAACTGTTTAAAAACTTTATAAAAACAGGAAAACCCTAAAAATAACCAAACCCCAGATTTGATTAAAAAAAACAACCAAAACCCATATCTGACAAAAAAAAAAACCAAAACCCAGATCTGAACAAAAATCGAATCAAAAGCTCAAATTTGTAACCCAAATCGAATAAAAAGCTTAGATTCGTGACCAAAATCCAATCAAAAACTCAAATTTGTAACCAAAATCGAATTTAAAAAAACAAAATTCATGGATTAAACTTCTTCTTCTTCTTCTTCTTCCAATTCAGAAAATCGATTTTCTTCTTCCAATTCAAGAAATCAAAATCGATTTAAGAAATTTACAGAGATTTACATGGACAAAAGAGAATCGAAAATCCAAGAACTATAACTCAAATCCGATTTGCAACTTCAAATAAGAGAATTTTGTGAGAGAAAAAATTTGGATCTGGGCGTGAGAGATGAAACACCCAACATTTTTTATTTATTTATTTAATAGCCGAATTAATCCCATAAATACTTAATTATCTACATCTATTCAACAATTCGCAAAAGTTCTCATAAAAATAATTCCATAAAATAGTAAACCAAAATATCGAATTCAACAAATCATTTCTAGAATTCAATAACGCTAGCAACCTAAAAACCAGGTTCACTAGAGACAAATAAATAAACTAACACCCTATCATCCTCTTCTCTGGCCTTGATTCCGCGATCACGCATTTCTGTTACCTGCAACTCAAAAGGAAAAACAGAGTTGCGTAAGTATTTAATAAATACTTAGTGGAGCGGTCATCCCGTCTACCGGATACATAGTAAGGGAAAATAGATTATCAATTCTACGCGATCAAGCAACAATTCACAAAAATAACCAAAAACAACATTTAAAAATAAGTGGTGTCGAACGACACTCCCACTTGCTGTCGATCGACACTTCATTCCAGCATTCGATCCTCGTGATCTTAAAACACTGGTGTCGATCGACACTACCACTAGGTGTCGATTGACACCTCTCGCAGAAAACCTGAACCGAGTCAAAATCCTCTCGAGACTCGAATTCTGTTTCATCAAGCGAGATCAATCACGATTTCAGAAATACAAATCACCCAGATAATCACAGCAAACAATCCATTCATCACAATCATTCATCCAAAAGTTCCTAATAACCTAATCCCATATCCATGATCACGCACTCACCTCGAGAACGCGAATAGAGGAAGAATGGCTAAAAGAACAGCCCTGAAAACTCTGATTTCCTCGCTGGAAATCACCGAACTCATGCTCAAAAGCTAACACGGACGCACACAAGCTTCTACGAGGAAGAAAACACGAATAACGGATCCCTAACGCTCTTTGAATCACCAAAACTCCCACGAAAACCCTTAGAATGTGTTTTTTTCTCTGCCCCGTTCAACAAATGCGGTTGCGACCTTATAACCCACGACCTAGGGCTGCGCATCCAATCCGTATCACAAAAGAGGATCGTGAGTGCGTTAAGGGCCTTTGAATCGTGGTATGGGTGTTTTCCAGTGAAGGAAGGTGCTGTTTTCGTGTTCTCTCACTCTCAAATCCGAATTTTTGTTCATGGGCTAAGGTGAGTGCGCGACCATAGGCTTTTCTAAGCCTATAGGGAGTTTGGCGATTGAATTATGGGTTCACGTGATGGAATTGTGGATTGCATTGTGATTTCGTGTGATTAAATTTGTGCTTGGTGAATTGAGTTTTGATGCAGGTTTCGGTTGAGTTGTCGCGTGAACGAGTCGTGAGAGGAGAGACTCGTTCTACAATTTCTGCAGCCTGAGTATCGATCGACACCTAGTGGTAGTGTCGATCGACACCACTATTGTTAAGCGTCGATCGACACCTAGTGGTAGTGTCGATCGACGCCATCGTTGTGTAAGTGACGATCGACACCTAGTGTAACGCCCGTGAACCAAAAATGTGATTTTTGGTGGGTGTCGATCGACACAGGGGGTTTGTGTTGATATGATCATGGACACGGAAGCTCAAGACGAAGACTTGCACGTTCCAGAAGGAGTGATCACCCGATCAAAGGCACGGAAGCTAGCAGAAGCGGTTCGGAGCTTACTTGGCGATATTCGGATCAAGGAGGATCAGCTTACGCATTCGGTCCTTACCTCATTATCATCGAATTTTTCTTGAGGTTCGGTCGTTGAGTAAGTTGCGTTGTACTCTTTTTCCTGTTACGGTTTTGTCCCAATGGGTTTTCCGTAAGAGGTTTTAATGAGGCAACCGGCTTACTCCGCTAACGGTCCGATCCAAAAGAGAATTCCGCGTCATCACATTCAAGCCCAAACCCGGCCCATTACTCTCTCTCTTGGCTGGCCATTCAAAGAGATTTTCTTTGAATTTTCTTAATTTTTTTTTTTTAATGTTTTGTTTTCTCAAAGACCCTTGCATGTTCTTGCATGCTTTCTTATTTTTGCATGCTTTCTTATTTTTGCATGTTCTTGCATGCTTTCTTTATTGCTTAACATACAAGCCCTCTTCCTTTTCTATTTAAACACTTCTTCTCTCATTTGTAATGCATTCAACTTTTAATCAATAAAAACTTTCCTTTGAGTTTCTTTACTCTCTTTGCCGATTTCTTAGAAGGATTTATTCTAGAAATCTTTTCGATTTATCAAAGAGTTTTCCGCATCTCTTTGACGTAATCTTCGATCCGTTGATCGTGTGAGTTCTTCTCGAAAGTTGGGCATAAGGATCTTCGACCTTCGGTCACGCCTTATCATCTTCTTTCCCGGATTCTCCCATCGGCGTAGCCATCCCCTTGTTTCAAAATCGTTCACCGAAGATTGGGCCTAAGGATTTTCGAGTTCATCACTCACGCCTTAGCATCTCTCAGCGTGAATCCTTTCGAAGTCAAGGATCTATCCAACTATCATCACCTTTAGACGAGCAAGTCGGTCCTACGTTATCAAGAACGTATCAAGTGGTATCAGAGCCACTTGCTCAAAATCGGTGATATCATTCTAATCCTTTCATCTTCTTCTTTTATTTTATTTTTATTTTTTTATTTTTTTTGCAATTTTCGTTTTTTATTTAAAAATAAAATAAAATAAATAAATATTAGATTATAGTTCATTTACATTTCAGCAATTTACAATTTAAAAAAAAAAAAAAAAAAAAAGGAATTAACTAAAATTGTTTTCAAAATTCCGAGTTTGAAAAGTTATTTGTGTTCTTTGATATTCTCTTGAAATTTGTCATTCACTTCTTCTCTTCTCTTTCGTACGAGGTACTCAATGGAAGAAGAAAGCGAATCAACATCATCACGGTCACGAAGAGAACGCGAGGCAGCCCTAAACCAAAAGGTTAACGGCATGGATCAAAGGTTCAATGACCTCACTTAACTTCTCCAAGAGATGCGCGACCGTATGTCCATTCTAGAAATGAACACACCCGCACACAACCACACTAATCAACGAATCGGTGGAAGTCGATCCGATAGGAACATAGGTCGGGAGCCAGCAAGAAATAGACGTGACCGATTCCGACGTCACAGTCCGATCGACAACCCGTTCTACGATCAAAGTGACTCGTCCGATTACAACCAACGACGACGTGAATCGGTCCTAAGACGAGACGACGATTTAGGAGGAATGAAACTTCGTATCCCAGCGTTTCATGGAAAGAACGATCTGGATGCATTCTTAGAATGGGAAAAGAAAATCGAACTAGTTTTCGATTGTCAAAATTTCTCTGAAAGAAAGAAAATAAGTTTGGCCGCTACGGAATTCCACGACTATGCTGTGGATTGGTGGGACCAACTCGTGACCAACCGAAGGAGAAATAGAGAAAACCCGGTCGAAACTTGGAACGAGATGAAGCATTGAATGCATCGACGATTTGTCCCGGAACACTATTTCCGTGAACTTCATCAAAAGTTGAGGCGTTTGACACAAGGTAGTAGGAGCATTGATGATTATTTCCAAGAGATGGAAAAGCTCATGCTAAAGGTGGACTTAGATGAGCCAAGAGACGCAACAATGGCAAAATTTCTCGCCGGCATGAACCGCGATATCCAAGACCGTGTCGAAATGGAAACTTACGAAAACCTTGAGGAGATGTTGCACAAGGCTGTTTTGATAGAGCAACAACTCAAGAGAAAGGGCGTCTCACGCCAACCATTCGCTTCTAGCTCAAGGCCGAGCTACCCCAAAGAAGAAAAACCGGCTTATCCTTCTCGGACCGATTCTAAACCAAAAACCGACTTCAAGCCGAACTCTTCCGAACACGACTACAAGGGTAAAAACGCTGCAAATCCTATTAGTAATCGTGACATAGAATGTTTTAAATGCCGAGGCAAAGGACATTTCGCGAACAAGTGCCCAAACCAGTGAGCCATGATAATCCTAGCCAATGGCGATATCGTTACCGATGACGAAGAAGACGACGAAACCAAACCCGCCCCAATTTTCGACGATTATGAGGAGCATGCGGTTGACGGAGAGCTATTAGTAGCTAGACATGTCCTACTTTCTCAAGAACCGGTCATCGAGAACGAACAACGCGAGAATCTCTTTCATACCCGATGCATGGTTAAAAGCAAGGTATGTTCTCTTATTATCGATGGTGGTAGTTGTACTAATGTCGCAAGTACTACTCTAGTAGAGAAGCTAGGTATGGAGACAAGGAAGCATCCACGGCCATATAATCTACGATGGTTGAACAACCAACGTCAACTCAAAGTTACACGGCAAGTTTTGGTCCCATTAACGATAGGCCGATACGAGGACGAGATCATGTGTGATGTCTTGCCTATGGAGGCTGGCCATATCTTACTTGGACGACCATGGCAGTACGGCCGCAAAGCCGTTCACGACGGTTTCACCAACAAACACTCATTTGAGCATAAGGGTCGGAAAATCACTTTAGCACCGTTATCTCCGCATGAGGTGTTTCTCGACCAACTCAAACTTGAACAGAATCAAGGCAAAAGCAATGTAAGTGATTCTTCACCCACTTCTTCTATTAAAATTAAAGGTGACGAATCAAAGAAAATGATAAAACACTCGTGAATGAATCTATGCTTATCAAACCGAGTGAAATTAAACATGCTCTTATTTCTCGGCAGCCATGTGTCTTGTTAGTCTTTAGGGAAACTCTTTCGAGTATGACTAACCCCAAGCCGGAAATCTCGAGCAGTATCTCTTCTCTTTTACAGGAATTTTCCGACGTTTTCCCGGAAGACGGTCCGATCGGTTTACCACCGATCCGCGGTATCGAACACCAAATCGACTTCGTACCCGGTGCTACACTTCCAAACCGGCCTGCTTACCATACTAATCCCGTTGAGACAAAGGAACTTCAGCGTCAAGTTGACGAACTGATGGCCAAGGGACATATCTGAGAAAGTATGAGCCCATGTGTCGTACCCGTTTTACTCGTACCCAAGAAGGATGGAACGTGGCGAATGTGCGTCGATTGTCGTGCAATCAATAACATTACGGTTAAGTACCGCCATCCGATCCCGAGGTTAGACGATATGTTAGATGAGATTTATGGTTCAAGCGTGTTCACTAAAATCGATCTAAAAAGTGGTTATCACCAAATTCGTATGAATGAAGGTGATGAGTGGAAAACCGCTTTTAAAACTAAACATGGCTTATATGAATGGCTTGTTATGCCGTTTGGTCTAACCAATGCGCCTAGTACTTTTATGCGTTTAATGAATCATGTTCTTAGGTCGTATATAGGTCTCTTTGTGGTCGTTTACTTTGACAATATTCTCATTTATAGCAAGAACCTAAACGAACATGTTGAACATTTGCGATTGGTTTTAGACGTGCTTAGGAAGGAACGTTTATTTGGCAATCTTAAAAAATGCTCTTTTTGTTCAGATAACGTGGTCTTTTTAGGTTTTGTTGTGAGTTCTCAGGGGATACAGGTGGACGAGAACAAGATCAAGGCCATCCGCGATTGGCCAACTCCAAAAACCATTGGCGATGTACGAAGCTTTCACGGCTTAGCTGGATTTTATCGATGATTCGTCCGTGACTTTAGTACTATTGCCGCGCCCTTAACCGAGGTCATCAAGAAAGACGTGGGATTCCGTTGGGAGCAAGCACAGGAGGATGCCTTCCAACAACTCAAAAATCGCCTTACTCATGCCCCTTTACTTGTTTTACCTGATTTTACTAAAGCTTTTGAGATTGAATGTGACGCATCCGGTGTTGGTGTAGGTGCTGTGCTAATGCAAGAGAAGAAACCCGTGGCTTTCTTCAGCGAGAAACTTGGAGGAGCAACGCTCAATTACCCGACTTACGACAAGGAGCTTTACGCTTTGGTTCGGGCTCTCCAAACATGGCAACATTACCTATGGCCAAAGGAGTTCATCATTCATACCGATCATCAATCCCTCAAACACTTGAAGAGCCAGCAAAAGCTAAACAAGAGACATGCACATTGGGTGGAATTCATTGAAATGTTTCCTTACATCATCCAATACAAGCAAGGAAAAGAAAATGTGGTCGCCGATGCTTTGTCCCGGAGATACACGCTGATTTCTACACTCGATGCCAAGGTTCTTGGATTTGAAATGATCAAAGACGCTTATGCAACCGACTCCGACTTTCAGGAAGTTTTTCTCTTCTCTTCTAAATTCGCTTTTGGAAAGTATTTTCAAAGCGATGGTTTCTTGTTTTACGAGAACCGTCTTTGTATTCCTAACTCTTCTTTGCGAGATTTGCTTGTTAGGGAAGCTCACGGCGGTGGACTCATGGGTCACTTCGGCATAGCCAAGACGCTTCACATCGTACAAGATCACTTCTTTTGGCCACACATGAAGCGTGACGTAGAACGCATTTGCAACCGATGCACGACTTGTAAGTACGCTAAGACTAAACGCCAAAACCAAGGTCTGTATTCTGCATTACCCATTCCTAGTGCACCATGGACTGACATTTCTATGGATTTCGTTTTGGGATTGCCTAAGACTAGGAAAGGTAGTGATTCCATTTTCGTGGTTGTTGATAGATTTTCTAAGATGGCACATTTCATACCATGTCATAAAACCGACGATGCATCGAACATAGCTGATTTATTCTTTAGGGAAATAACTCGATTGCATGGCATGCCTAGAACCATTGTTTCGGATAGAGATACTAAGTTTCTTAGCTACTTTTGGAAGACACTTTGGTCGAAATTAGGAACTAAGCTTTGTTTCTCTACAACTTGTCATCCTGAAACCGATGGTCAAACCAAAGTAGTCAATAGGACTTTAGGCACTCTTTTGCGTACGGTTGTTAAAAAGAATCTTAAAGCATGGGAAGAATGTTTGCCGCATCTAGAGTTTGCTTATAATCATGCACAACATTCTACTACTTTGTTTTCGCCTTTTGAACTTGTTTACGGCTTTAATCCCCTTACTCCACTTGATTTAACGCCTCTTCCTTTGAGTGAACGTGTGAGTTTGGATGGGAAGAAAAGGGCCGAGTTGGTAAAACAGATGCACGAGAAGGCAAAGGCAAACATCGAGCACAAAATGGAACAATACCGCAAACACGCCAACAAAGGACGGAAGAAAAGGATGTTCAAACCTGGCGATCTTGTGTGGACCGTTCACTGTTTTGAAAAAGATCAACGACAACTCCTACAAACTTGATCTCCAAGGTAAGTATGACGTCAATTCAAGCTTCAATATTGCTGATATCATTCCTTATATTGCAGATGAAATCGATTTGGGGTCAAATCCTTTTCAAGAGAGGGAGGATGATATGATCATGGACACGAAAGCTCAAGACGAAGACTTGCACGTTCCAGAAGGAGTGATCACCCGATCAAAGGCACGGAAGCTAGCAGAAGCGGTTTGGAGCTTACTTGGCGATATTCGGATCAAGGAGGATCAGCTTACGCATTCGGTCCTTACCTCATTATCATCGAATTTTTCTTGAGGTTCGGTCGTTGAGTAAGTTGCGTTGTACTCTTTTTCCTGTTACGGTTTTGTCCCAATGGGTTTTCCGTAAGAGGTTTTAATGAGGCAACCGGCTTACTCCGCTAACGGTCCGATCCAAAAGAGAATTCCGCGTCATCACATTCAAGCCCAAACCCGGCCCATTACTCTCTCTCTCTCTTGGCCGGCCATTCAAAGAGATTTTCTTTGAATTTTCTTAATTTTTTTTTTTTAATGTTTTGTTTTCTCAAAGACCCTTGCATGTTCTTGCATGCTTTCTTATTTTTGCATGCTTTCTTATTTTTGCATGTTCTTGCATGCTTTCTTTATTGCTTAACATGCAAGCCCTCTTCCTTTTCTATTTAAACACTTCTTCTCTCATTTGTAATGCATTCAACTTTTAATCAATAAAAACTTTCCTTTGAGTTTCTTTACTCTCTTTGCAGATTTCTTAGAAGGATTTATTCTAGAAATCTTTTTGATTTATCAAAGAGTTTTCCGCATCTCTTTGACGTAATCTTCGATCCGTTGATCGTGTGAGTTCTTCTCGAAAGTTGGGCATAAGGATCTTCGACCTTCGGTCACGCCTTATCATCTTCTTTCCCGGATTCTCCCATCGGCGTAGCCACCCCCTTGTTTCAAAATCGTTCACCGAAGATTGGGCCTAAGGATTTTCGAGTTCATCACTCACGCCTTAGCATCTCTCATCGTGAATCCTTTCGAAGTCAAGGATCTATCCAACTATCATCACCTTTAGACGAGCAAGTCGGTCCTACGTTATCAAGAACGTATCATGTGTCGATCGACACGGTCTGTTGTCTCTTCGAAGTTTTGGCAGAGAAGTCTCTGTCGATCGACACAGGTTGAGTGTGTCGATCGACAGGCGTTAAAAATCAGACTTGGGCTTTGTTTTCGGTTCGTTTTGGTTAATGGGCCGGTTTGGGAACTTAGGGTTCCGTATATAAGGTTGGAAACACGCGTTTTCCTTCACTATTGGCCGAAAAAACAGATCTAAAGGGGGATTTTGAGAGAGAAAGAGAGTTGTGAGGATTGGAGAAGTTTGTAGGAAATTCTTGTGGATTTGTCTTTGATTCTCTATCCTATAGTGTGTGATTCCGTTGGAGAGGCTTTGGGAGGCTGATTTGGTGCGAAAATTAGTGTTAGAAGATCCGTGTTCTTCGTGTTCTTCGCATTCTTCGTTCTTCCTCTTCAGATCTAAGGTGAGTGCGTGACCATAGGTCCTTAGATTGAGGAATGGATGATATGCGGTTACTTGTTGTGTGTTTTTGGTGGATTTGCGATTGTATGAGCAGGTTTTGGGTTTGAGAAGTGTTGAGATTCGACCATGAGAGGATAGGTCGGATTCCAGCAGCAGCTCGCCTGTCGATCGGCAGGATTGTTTCCGTGTCGATCGACATGGGTTTTTAAAGTGTCCGTCGATCGAAAGGATTGCTTCCCGTCGATCGACAAGGTTGCTGCTGTTCCTGTTTTGTGCTGTTTGCTTGTTCTGTGCATTATTTGATAATCCTGGTATTTTATGTGTTCCTTTATCTGAGTAATTGGCCTGTAGATGGGAGGACCATCTAACTAAGTATTTCTTAAATACTTACGCAACTCGTTTTTCCCAATTGTGTTGCAGGTAAAGGGAAATCGTGGTCGCGGAATCAGAGCCAGAGAAGGGGATGATAGGATCTTTTGTGTTGACGTTTAGTCTTTTGTGTTGATGTTTAGTTTAGTGAATCCCGGTGTTAGGTTGCTAGATTTGTATGAGCATTCCTGGATTTAATGTTGATTATAATTGTTGGATGATTGTTATGAGATTCTATTACGGATTTAATTGTTGAGTTTTATTCCGCAGTAGAATTAATTTAGTAAAGAATAAAAAAAAAAAAAAAAAAAAAAAGGTAACCGGGTGTCACAATTTGGTATCAGAGCCTAGACGGTTTTAGGACTGCTAGGGTTGGATGAACTGAGACTATGTGTTTTAATTGTTTTTGTGCGATTAATCGATTTTAGTCTTAGTATCATCCTCTCCGGCCTTCAAAGAGATTCCGCGGTAAGTTTTGTGTGTTTTTGATTGTGAATTCTAGGGTGCTTATCTACCGATCTGTGTTGCAGTGACATGGATACCAGAGCTAGAGGTCGTGGTAGAGCAGTTGCTCGTGGTGGCAGAGTAGTTGCCCGTGGTGGCAGAGTGGGCGGCCGTGGAGGTCAGGGCCGTGGTCGTGGTTTAGTCGCTGAGTCAGCCGAGAGCGCGGCGCAGAGTGTAGCGACCGCGTCAGAGTCCCAGTCGCGTAGGGCCAGTGTGTTGGCCGGTGCCGGTGGGTGTGGGGGAGTTCCAGAGGGCCCTGGTGGGGGTGCTGCTGTAGCTCCGGGTTGAGATGACCAGGTCGTGTGATTGCTGACGCAGTTATTGGCACGTTTTCCGCCGGTGGCTCCTGAGCAGGCTCCGGGTGTTCCCCCAGTGGCCAGTTTGCAGCAGAGGGCTGCAGTGGCTGAGCAGCCGAGGGCTGCAGTTGCAGCGCAGGTCCCGTCTTATCTCGAGATGATGGGACAGATGCAGAGGATAGCTACGCCGTTCTTCGAGGGCAGAGTTGGTCCTGAGGCGGCTGATGAGTGGCGTCTGAGGTTAGAGTGTAACTTCAGATCGATCAGGTGTCCTGCCGAGTATCAGGTCGAGTTGGCTGTCCACTATCTGAGTGGTGATGCCCATTGCTGGTGGCGCGCTATTGAGGCTAGGCGTGCGGAATGGACTTGGGGTGAATTCTTGGCTGAGTTCAACGCCAAGTATTTCCCTCAGGAAGCTCGAGACCGTCTTCAGATGAGGTTCATGTCTTTGACACAGAGAGAGCTGTCAGTGCGTGAGTATGACGCCGAGTTCAGTAGGTTGGTGGTTCATACTGGGCACGGTGTTGACGACGAGCGAGCTCTGGTTCAGCGGTTCTTGCAGGGACTGCGGTTGAGTATTAGGACCCAATGCAGGGGTAGTAGATACATCTCGAGGGCGGATTTGGTGGAGCTAGCAGCTTCGATTGAGGAGGATTAGCGTGAGCAGTCTGGTCCGGTTGTCGTTCAGCCTGTTGCGGCTCCTGCCGTTCAGCCGAGGAGTCAGCAGCGTAGAGGTTCTGGTTCTGGCAAGGGCGGTAAGCCTGCGCTGGGCCAGAAGAGGAGGTGGGATGATCCTTCTAGGTCGGGTTCAGGTAGCCACGGCACCCATGGTTGTTTTGGGTGCGGGAGTTCAGAGCATCGAGTGGCGAACTGTCCTAAGGGCTCCCGAGGGGGGGCTAAGGTTTGTTTCGAGTGTGGCGAGTCGGGGCATTTCAGGCCGATGTGTCCCCGGTTGCAGCGTCCAGTGGTGGCAGCTATTCAGCCGATGGGTCAGATTGCGACAGTGCAGCAGCCGATTGGTCAGATTGGTCCAGCACCGCAGGTGTATCCTCCGGCGGAGTTGGGTCAGGCGAGTGGTGCCGGGCAGATCACAGGTAAAATTCTAGACTTAACTTCATAAATTCCTAGTGGTAGAATTTTGTCGTTGTCTTGTGGTGCTCTTTTATTTTGCTTGTGGTCGTGTTGTCAGGGTTCTCAACGCGTGTGAATTGTGTAGGGACCTTGTTAGTGGGTGGTTTTGAGTCCCACGTTCAGTTTGATTCTGGAGCATCAAACTGCTACATTACTCCGGAGCATGCCGTGAGCAGTGGCATCCGGAGCAGCGCTGGTGAGCGTGCAGGCATGGTCAAGGTGGCTGGAGGTGGTTTCCTGGCTACTTCGGGCCGTACTAGGGCAGTAGATGTTCAGATCGCAGGACATTCGATGCCGGCGGATTTGGTGATTAGTCTGGTTGTGCTTTATGATGTGATCCTTGGGATGGACTGGTTATCGTTTTACCGGGTCCATCTGGATTGTTTCAAAGGCAGAGTTAGCTTCGAGCGTGGTGGTGGGAGGTTGGTGTTTCAGGGGTTGAGACCGACTTCCAGCAGTTTGGTAATCTCGGCTATTCAGGCAGAGCAGATGATAGAGCGAGGTTGCGAGGCTTTCTTGGCGACGATTGTGATGGCGGAGTCCAGTGGTGAGGTTGCTCTTCAGGATAATCGAGTTGTTCGGGAGTTTGAGGATGTTTTTCGGTCGTTGAAGGGATTGCCACCATCTCGGGCTGATCCTTTCACGATTGAGTTGGAGCCGGGAACAGCTCCGATATCTAAGGCTCCTCACATGATGGCTCCAGCAGAGTTAGCAGAGCTGAAGAAGCAGCTAGAGGATCTTCTGGGTAAGGGTTTTATTCATCCGAGTGTTTCGCCGTGGGGGGCGCCGATCTTGTTTGTGAAAAAGAAGGATGGTAGTTTCCGGCTATGCATTGATTACTGGGGACTGAACCGAGTCACTGTGAAGAACAGGTACCCTCTCCCGAGGATTGATGAGTTGTTGGATCAGCTGAGGGGTGCGACCTGGTTCTCCAAGATTGACTTGGCTTCTGGATATCATCAGATTCCGATTGACGAGGCAGATGTTCGTGAGACGGTATTCAGGACGCGTTATGGGCATTTCGAGTTCGTGGTCATGCCTTTTGGATTGACGAATGCGCCTGCGGCATTCATGCGATTGATGAACGACGTGTTCAGGGAGTATCTGGACGTGTTCGTTATCATTTTTATCGATGATATTTTGGTATGTTCGAGGAGTTCCGAGGAGCATGAGACGCATTTGCGGTTGGTTCTTAAGAGGCTTCGGGAACAGAAGTTGTATGCTAAGTTGAGCAAGTGCAGTTTTTGGCAGCAAGAGATGGGTTTTCTTGGCCACATTGTTTCTGCAGAGGAAGTTTATGTGGATCCGGCTAAGATTGAGGCGATCCGTGATTGGCCTAGACCGAACAGTGCGACCGAGATCAGGAGTTTCTTGGGTTATTATCGGAGGTTCGTCAAGGGCTTTGCGGGTATGGCACAGCCGATGACGAAGCTGACCAGTAAGGATGTTCCGTTAGTCTGGTCACCGGAGTGCAAGGAGAGCTTTGCGAGGCTGAAGGAGATGTTGACTAGTACGCCGGTGTTGGCATTACCCGAGCCGGGGAAGCCTTACACTGTGTATACTAATGCTTCAGGAGTCGGTCTGGGTTGCGTTTTGATGCAGGAGGGTCGAGTTATCGCATATGCTTCGAGGCAGCTGCAGGGTAGTGAGCGTAATCGGCCTACGCATGATCTAGAGTTGGGAGCATTTGTGTTCGCTCTGAAGATTTGGAGGTCTTATCTCTATGGAGGGAGAGTGCAGATCTTCACGGATCACAAGAATCTGCAGCATATCTTCACTCAGCCGTTGCTGAATATGAGACAGACACGCTGGGTTGAGTTGCTGGCAGATTACGATCTGAAGATTATTTATCATCCGGGCAAGGATAATCAGGTAGCAGATGCCTTGAGTCAACGGAGGTCCGATTCAGCCCGTGAGCGGGATATTAACGATTTAGTAGGCGAGATTAGCACGTTGCGTTTGTGTGCTATTTTGGAGGAGCCATTGGGCTTAGAGGCGATTAATCAGGCAGACCTTCTGAGTAGGATTCTTGCGCCTCAGGCGAGCGATTCAGGTTTGGTAGCTGCATCGACCGCAGCGGGTTCTGAGTATCAGGTCTCATCGAGTGGGGCAATTCTTGTTCGCGGTCGGGTTTGTGTACCCAAGGTTGAGGAGCTGAGGCAGGAGATTCTGAGTGAGGCTCATTCGAGCAAGTTCTCGATTCATCCGGGTGCGACTAAGATGTATCGTGATCTCAAGCGGTATTATCACTGGGTCGGGATGAAGAGAGATGTGGCAGCTTATGTTGCTAAGTGCAACACGTGTTCGTTGGTCAAGGCCGAGCACAAGGTTCCGAGTGGTCTCCTGCAGAGTTTGCCCATTCCTGAGTGGAAGTGGGATATGATTACGATGGATTTCGTAGTGGGATTACATGTTTCGCGGACGTATGATGCTATATGGGTGATTGTGGATCGGTTGACTAAGTCAGCACACTTCTTGGCCATTAAGTCAGCACACTTCTTGGCTAAGTTAGCTAAGAAGTTTGTGCAAGAGATTGTGAGGCTGCATGGAGTGCCAGCCAGTATTGTGTCTGATCGGGATCCCAGGTTTGCATCCGAGTTTTGGGGAGCGTTTCAGGCAGAGATGGGCACTAAGGTGCATATGAGTACGGCTTATCATCCGCAGACGGATGGGCAGTCAGAGAGGACTATTCAGACTATGGAGTTTGATTAAATTTATGTATATTATTATTTTGGTTCAGGTGAAGGTTGGTTCAATCTCCGACAATATCTTGATATGCGACGACCCGTAATACGCAAGAAGCATGGTGGATGAAGCACTAAAAGCGGCATTGTGAAAGAGAGTTTGAGGCTAAAGATGTGAAAGAGAGTTTCTTTGTTGTATCATTGTATGAAAGATATAAACTTTTGATATTCCGATGATAAGTTTTGATAACACCGAATCAAATTTTTGTTTTCAAATATTCCGATGATAAGTTTTGATAACACCGAATCAAATTTTATTTTTGTTTCAAAAATTATCAGTGGCTTAAGTAACTTAGCAAGTAATATAAAAAAACGTAAACAAACACTTGTTTCTACAAATTAGCTAAGTGCTAACCAAGCAAGATAAATTTATTCCACAATGAGCTAAGTTTCCACAAATGAGCTAAGTTTTTTAATTATTCAATTTTAAATTAGGTTAAAATTTGGCGGCAATTTAAAAGAAGTAAATTTGGCGGTAATTTAAAAAAGTATGGTGAAAATTTAAAAGAAGTAAAAATTTAAATTAGGTTTAAAAGAAGTCTACAAGGGAAGTTCATAAACAACAAGGGAAGTCTACAGCAGAACTCTACATAATTATACAAAAAGAATTGTAAAATTTAACGAATAAGTTGCAATAGCCTTACTGGTTAACTAGTCGCACATACTTACATGATACAACTCCTTCTCTTTGTTTCGAATTGAAGTGAAAACAAAGTTTTTTTTTTAACACAAGTTTCAACATGAGAATAACCTAGATGGAGCATAAGTCCAGACACAAGTTTCAAAAATAGGTACCACACATTTCTGAACAAAAAAAACTTGAAATATCTTCCTATAATGACATATAATTAGGTTTTAAAAAATATTGTGTATTGTAGACTTCCGTTTTTGTCCGTAGACTTCCCGTGTAGACTTCCAATTTGTCGCTGAAAATCTACGTTGAATGAGCTAACTGTCACCAAATGAAAATATTAGATTTACCCCATAAATATTAGTCTTAAACATGTCAAACTTACACAGATGATAGAGAAATAGGTACCACACATGTGAGAACAAAAAAACAAGAAATATCTTTCTAGAATGACGTATAATTAGGTTTTAAAAAAGACTGTGTATTGTAGACTTCCTCTGTACACTTCCAATTTTGTCCGTAAACTTCCCGTGTAGACTTTCAATCAGTCGCTGGAAGTCTACGTTGAATGAGCTACTTAGTTACCAAATGAAAAAATTAGATTTACCCAATAACTATTAGTTTTAAACAAGTCAAACTTACACAGATGATAGAGAAATAGGTACCACACATGTGAGAACAAAAAAAACATGAAATCTCTTTCTAGAATGACATATAATTAGGTTTTAAAAAAAATTGTGTATTGTAGACTTCCTCTGTAGACTTCCGTTTTTGTCCATAGACTTCCCATGTAGGCTTCCAATCAGTCGCTGGAAGTCTACAGAGGGGTACTTTTGCATTTTAGGCAAACGCTTTGCAGACATCCAGGGAAGTCTGCACAACCGTAGACTTTCCAGGAAGTCTGCAAAGGGTAGTTTTGCAATTGACCAGAGGTTTGACTTTTTTTGCAGACTTCCCTGGAAGTCTGCACAAAAAGAGGGGGTAGTTTTGCATTTGACCAGATTTTGACTTTTTCCATGGAAGTCTGCAAAGAAAAGTAGACTTCCTAGGAAGTCCGCACAGAAAAGTAGACTTCCTAGGAAGTCTGCAACATTTGTCGACATTCGTACATGGCAGTTTTGCAATTGCAAATTTTTTTCAGAAGTCCGCAAATGGAAAGTGAACTTCCTAGGAAGTCTGCAAAAAAAGGGGGTAGTTTTGCATTTGACCAAATTCGTAGACTTTAGTAGTAGACTTAGACTTCCAGGGAAGTCTACACTGTTTATCTACACATTCTGGAAGTCTGCAAATATTGGTCAACGTTTTACTTTTTGGTCAAATGCAAAACTACCTCTTTTTCTGTGCAGACTTTCCTGGAAGTCTACTTTCCGATTTCCAAATGCAAAACTACCATTACGTTTTTGCAGACTTCCAAGGAAGTCTACACAAAAAGGTCAAAATTCTGGTCAAATGCAAAACTAACCCCGTCTACATGGCACTGTTTTTTTATTTCCAAAGAAATCATGCAGACTTCCCTGGAAGTCTACTTCGTATTTTTTCATAAATGGTCAAATGCAAATCTGCCCTCTTTGTTGACTTACAGACTTCCTCGAAGTCTACACGAAAAAAAAGAGTTAGTTTACAATCACAAAGGTACACCGATCAGTGATTAACATACCGTTGGAAAGCCCCGACTTTCAGCTTTCTAGTGATACCAAGTTCATTTCCATCGGAATTTCGAGTAGAAAGTTATCGTTGTTTCTGTACACTGCGATATTCTAGATCTAAAATTTTGATTGTGTAAATTTTGGTTCTTTTTCATACGTTGAGCTCGTATTTCGCTTCCTCCACCACCAGAACTTGGAAATCTAACTGATATTGAATAATTCACTGTGTGGTAAAGAAAGATTTGTGAAAAATCAACACGTTTTTGATAAATTATAGATGAAATTGTAGATGGGAAGAAAGGAAATAAGTAATAAGGATTGCGGAAGAGCATTAAGAGCTCGAAAATTAGTTGTTGAGCCATTATGAGCTCGAAATTGGTTGTTCATGGTGGTTGAAAAATTGAAGAAGATAGCATTACTGGAAATAGTTTGATTTCTGTAGGATTGTTGAGACTTTTCATCTTTTATTGGAAGTCTACATAACAACAAAAAAAAAGTCTACGTAATGGCAGTTTTGTAAATAAATTGATTGTTTAGTGGCAAAGACTCAAAAAATAGAAGAGAGAGAAAGATGGGTGTAGTTTTGCATTTTACCAAGAAAAAAGGTGTAGTTCAGAAAAGTTCTCAATATAATTAAACTAAAGAAAATAAGATTTAAACTTTTGGATATGTGTCCTAATTAGGATATCTTTAGGGCATGTGCATTGCACATTTTAGGAGATCTAATTATGGTGTCTAATAAATAAAATATAATTAAACAAAAGAACATGGGATCCAAAATATTGGAAAAGTGTTTTAATTAGGACACTTTTAATGGGTTTTATACACTTTTAGTGAGTGATGACTGTCTTAAAAAAAAATTGAATAAGATTTAATAAAAAAATATTTAAGACACTTTTAATGTGTGTCTCCAATGCACATGTAGGGTGTTCTTATTATAGCGTCCTAAATTTATTAATAAAAAATATGCCAAGACCTATGTAATGGTTCTCCATTGCACATACTCTAAGCCATTATCAGTTCTTAGCTTCTTTACCTTTCTCCCAGACTGAGTTTCAACCATTCTTTTCCAATCTACAAAAATTTTAAAAGCTTCACTCTTATACTTCAAGAAGTAAATTCATACCTTCCTGGTAAAATCATCAGGGATATGAAATACTGATGATTGTTGAGACCGAGAGAAACATTTGGTGATCTCTAAAGGTTTGGGTGAATGTAATCTAGTTTATCCTTAGTTACATCTTGAGCTGGACCAAAACTCACCTTATGTGTCTTTCGTTTAACACAATCTTCACAGAAACTAAAATATGAAACTTTACTGTTCTTGAAACAACCTTTCTTAGGTAACACATCAAGACTCTTCTGTCTTATATGACCCATTCTACTATGCCATAAACGTGTATCATCTTCAGCTACTTTAGTCTCCTCAGTTATTGACGCTTCACCATCTTGATTTTCTGCAACTCTAGCTTTTCCTTGAAAAATATTCAAAGACTCTCTCTTAAGAGCTTTCAACTGTGCATCCTTTCACTACCTTCAAGACTCCAATACCTCCTTTGTATACACATCCCTTTGTATCCAAAGTACCCACTGAAATCAAATTCTTATCTATGTGTGGCATATACCTTATTACATCATGTAGGACAAACGTAGTTCCATCATTGTTCTCAAACCTTATAGAATCAGTTCCTCTAACTTCTGATACTGAACTATTTGCCATTCTCACCTTACCATTAGTTATGTTCCTCATACTAATGAAACATTTTTTCCTAGATGTCATATGGAAAGAACAAGCAGTATCCAAGACCCATTCTTCTTGATCAATCTCAGCCATACCAAGGTTTACCTCTGCAGCTATTAGACCAACCAAATCTTTAGCATCATCCCTGATTTCCTAACCATGGAAGCTTCTCCTCCGTCTTGAGACTAATCTCTGCCCTTCTTTTTGTCTAGCCACTTGTAGCATTGTTTCTTAAAATGACCTTCCTTGCTACAGATCCAACAAACCCTCTTGCCATCCTTTGACTTAGACCTTGACATCTGCTTTACTTTACCAAACTGATAACCTCCTGTTGATTCTGAATTACCTCTAACAAAGTATCCTTCACCATTATTCCTTGATTTACCAGATTCCTTAAACTCAATTTCATTAGACTTAGCAGCACTAGCAATTTCTTCAAACTTAATAGTATTTCTACCATATTTCACTGTTTCCTTTAACTGATCATATCTAGGCGGTAGAGTATTTAATAACAAAATAGTTTGAACCTTTTATGGTATTTCTATACTAAGATTACTCAGATCTGTTTTTAACCTCAAGAAATCATATATATTCTGATCTATGTTCTTATATTCTTGCATCTTGAATGAATATACCTTGTATTGAGTATGTACTCGATTTAGCAAAGACTTAGCCATATAGAGATGATCTAGAGTCTCCAATGTATCAGCTGCAGTAGTACATTTATCCAGTTTCCGTAAAACATGATCTCCCACCTTTAGAAAGATCAAATTCATGGCTCTTTCGCATCAATCTACTCTCTTAATTTCTTCAGCAATTCTCTTTTTCTTGGGTTATGCATTTGCCGCTTCTGCAGCATCAATAACAGACTCCACCTTGACAAAAACATCCTTTAGCCCTTGAACACTGAAATGGGCTAACATGCTCCTTTTCCAGAGACAGTAATCTCCAGATCCATCGAATTTCTCCACATCGATCTTCATTCCTGACATCGATGAAAAGTCAGCTTTGAACTTCTTCATATTCTTCCGATTCACCTTTGATTCGCCGCCGATTCACCTCACTCGGTGAACCTGGCTCTGATACCACTTTGTACAATTCAAGCCAAAGATTATTGAGCTCAAATCAACTCGAATCAACCTACGAATCTAAAACAGAAAGTAAAAACACTAGAGAATCGAGCTATGGAGCTTAGTGCCGGCTCCGTAACCCGCCGTGAATTACTTCACCGAAAATCCCATTATCACGGCTTAAACTCGCGGGGGTTTGTTACAATCTCTCAATCTCACTTCTCTCTCAATGTTTTCTGTTGCAACAACTTTACCAATTCAGAATTAATTAACGAAGAAGCAATTACTCAGACTTTTATAAACTCAAGTCTTCACACGTGTGTCTCGTGGGTCTGATGAAACACTCTGAATCACCCAGAGTCTTTCACACACTTAGCCAAAACCAACTAAAAACAACTTGGATTCTTTTGGATCATGCTTAAATTTTCAGTAACGGTAGAAACATGGTCGTTTCTACTTTTAATTATATAATTTGCTATTTTTATTTCCCTAATTTTTGTTTTATGCTAAATTTATCTTTATTAAAAAAAATTTCAACTAAATATACATATTCGTTTAGAGGTTTTGGGCAATTTGTAAAATTACTTTATGCTTGTGTTTTTTCCATTTTAACTTTTCTTTTTTGGTAATTAGCAACTCTGATATTGACAAACTTACATATTTAAATAACTGACATGTGTTAAAATCTAATCGACTACTTAACACATGTCCCGATCTCGTAGTTAGAATTTTACGCGTCCTCTTTATATAATCAAATATATATATATATATATATATATATATATATATTAATTCGTTGAATTATCATAATATTTCGATATACTATTTAAACACGTTGTGTTAAATAATAAAATATCAATTTATATATTAATTATCATGTCCCAATTGATATCATGTGGAACCAATATAAGCATGATTAAAATCATATCTTGTTATATAAATGAATTGTAACAAATCATATCTTATCCAAATTATAGTTTCTTATATATATCATATCTTTTTTTAATTGATCTTTATATGCTTTTACGGTTTATATTATTTCTATTTTCTAACTTGTTTTTTTATAATTTGTTTGGACTATTAAAATTTTTTTTTTCCCTAATTAGTTTGGACTATTAAAAATTTTGAGAAATTTCAAGTTATGCCACTTTCTACATGTAACTTTCCAAATATGCCATTATTTGAAAATCTTTACAAGATTGCCATCTTTTGTAAAAAAAAATTTCAAGATTACCTTTATTACAAAGTGAAAAAAAAAGGTTTTCTTTGAACTAAAAACGTGATTTCTTCTCTTCACTCTGTCTATGAACTTTTCTTCTTCTCTATGAATCAAATCTCGCCGTTTTTTCTCTTTTTCTATGCAGATCTCATCATTGTGAAATTGGATCTCACCGTTTATTCTCTCTGAGCAAGATCTCGCCATTATGAAATTAGATTTGATCTCGCCATTGTGAAATCAGATCTCATTTTGATTCTCGTTTTCTCCAATCTAAGATTGGATTTGGTGAAGACGAAGAAGAAGAAGATGCAAACGCAAAGACATTAAAAACTGTCAATTTTTTAATTGGGGTTACATGTTGTACATTTAGGGTATTGATTATGGGGGGTAAGGTTTTCATTTACATTGTAAAACTTACAAAACTTTTTTAAACAGTTTTATAAGGTTTTAAACAGTTTATAAGATTTAAAACAGGTTTATGAAACCTTAAAAAATTAAAATCTTTTTAAACAGTTTTATAAGGTTTTTAAACAGTTTAACGAAACCTTTTAAAAAAATTATAATATTTTTAAACTATTTATAAGATTTTTTAAACAGTTTTACGAAACCTTTTAAAAAAATTATAATCTTTTTAAAGAGTTTAATAAGGTTTTTAAACAGTTTTACAAAATCTTTTAAAAAAATTATAATATTTTAAAACTGTTTATAAGATTTTTTAAACTGTTTACGAAACCTTATCTTTTTAAACAGTTTATTAAATCTTATAAAATTGTTTTAATAACTTATAAAATTATTTAAACTGCTTATAAAATTGTTTAAACAGTATTCCAAAATATTTTAAAAATAAAAATAAAATATTATAAGCATTTGAAGCAGTCTTATGAAGACATATCTAACCCCAAAAATAACCAAAACTCATATCTCTACCAAAATCGAATCTTAAACAAAATCAAAACTCAGATCTACAATCAAATTCGAATCAAACACTCATATTGTAACCAAAATCAAATAAAAAAAGAATAAAATTCATGGATTAAACATCTTCTTCTTCTTCTTCGTTCTTCAAATTAATTTTTTGTTCTTCTTCTTCCCATTCAAAATATGTTCTTCTTCCTTCTTCCTTTTTCTTTTATTTTCTTCATTTTTTTGATTTCTTTTCATGGATTCTACACAAATCTGAATCTAGTTGTGATAGAGAGAGAATTTAAAAATCAGATCTAGAAAGAGAAAGGAAGATAAATAGAGGTTTAGGAGAGAACAAAAGAGAGAAACAAAAGCCCAAATAAAAAATTCAAATCTAAAACAATGAGAGAGAAATATACAGTTTTGTTTTTTTCCAACTAAAAAGTGGCATGATTGAAAAGTTTTCAAAACAGTGGCACGTTTGATTAACAATTTTACAAGTGTGGTATATTTGTAATTGCCCCATAATTTTTTCACTTTTTTTTCTAATTAGTTTTCTAATATTAGAATTATATTGTTTTTTATTATTTGGTTAGTTACTTGATACTTATTTTGTTAATTTTTCATTTTTAATTTTACTTTTTCTTAATTAAATTTAAATTTTAACATTTAACATAATCAGATCAGTATTAGACACATGTCACGATCTTATAAGTTATATTTTTTCTACGTGTTTAGACTATTTATATTTTTTCCCCTAATAATTTGGCCGATTGACACGTGTCACAATCGTGTTAATTATTATGTTTGACGCATCAATCTTTATATAAGAAACCATGTTTAGCAACTAATTATGTTAATGAATTATGAATAAGAGATTAATTGAAAATCTTTATATATGTTGATTAATAAGAGATTAATTGAAAATCTTAATAAATGGAGAAATTACATGAAATGCCACTTTACACACATCACACATGTCATCCTTTAAAAATGTTTGCAAGCCATGACACTTTTTTGTTTAACTTAACTATTTCAAATTTTTATTTTTAGGATTTTTTTTTCAAATCTCAAATTTTTCTTCCTCCGATCTCAGATCTCGTCTTTTTCTTTCTCTCTATGCACCAAACCTTTTAAAAACAAATCCGGGTTGGTTTTTAAATCAGATTATACGAGTTTTTAAAACAGATTATAAGGGTTATAATCTTCTTTAAAAACTCTTATAATCTGCTTTAAAAACTTTATCATCTGTTTTAAAAAAAAGTTTTCACGTCCTTATAATGTTTTCTAAACAGATTATAAGGGTTTTTTAAAAGTTTCTAGGGTTTTAAAAAAAATTATAATTTGTGTTAAAAACCTTATAATGTGTTTTAAAACCTTATAATCTGATTTAAAAATCAACTCATATTTTTTTTTTATCAAACTTAAGAACAAAATCAATCAAAACGAAACAAAACCAAGATTTTTAGATAAATCAACCCAAATCGAATCAAAAATTGACTTTTGAAATCCAAATCGAATCAAAAACTGAGATTTGTAGCCAAATCGAATCAAAACTCTACTAGATTTGAAAGAATCAAAAACTAGATCTATATAAAAAAAATGATAAAAATTCAATGTAGATTTAGAACTAGCTCCGAATGTGAGAGAGAGATTATTCTTCTTCTTCAACTTCATCACCACCATTTTTGAGAGAAAGAGAGAGAGTAGAAGAAAAGGAAAAAAAAGTTGTTTTTTCGTAGGTAATGATTTTTGTTTTTTTCTGTAAAATGTAGCATGTTTGCAATACTTTTTTCAAGGGTGGCATATATATAATTTTCTCTAATATATGTTGATTTTAATAATTGATAAGAAAAATATAAGATTAAAAGAGAGATAAGATTTGTAAATTATATGGTATAGGTTGTAAAATCTAATTGAATAATTTTTTTTAACACGTGTCAAAATTTAAATCGACTGATTGACACATGTGATGATGATGTTAATTATTATGTTTAACGCATTTTATAACTTTATTAGTGCTCAACAAATCCGTATAATAAGGCATTTGTAGATTTGTTTCTTATATGCCCCCACTAAATTACCATGTTATAATGTCCAAAAATACAAGTTTTTAATTATGAAAAAAGTTACGTAATATATTTTTTAAGAATATAAAATTTTGAAGTAATTTTCATTTATATAAGTGATTTCATAATGTAGTTAATAGATAAAACTCCACAGTCCACAATATGATTTAGGGTCTATTAAGATTTTCTTTTTAAAAAAGTAGCTCAATAAAGAAACAAAATCTCATTTGCAAAGAAAAACAATTGACAATTTATTTTAGTTTTCCCACTTTACCTTTCTCGTAGAGATGGCACCAGACCAAAGCTTCATAGACCTCTCATGGTTTCTTGAATCAATCAAAGAGCCACAACAAAATCTCTTGAATCTCCAAACTCTTTCCTTCTCCTTATCCGGAAAACCCACGCATTGTCAGCTCCTCGCAGACAACTCCATGAACATCAACGTCACCAGAGACAAGCTCACTTCTCTTTCCCAGATCTTCATCGAGCTAGCAACATCTCTGGAGACGCATTCATCTATCAGGAACTTGGAATTCGAAGGAATCTCTTGGGAAATCGAGCTATTACAGAGCCTAGGTTTGTTGCTCGACAACACCTCCAAGATAAAGCACCTTGCTTTCAGAAAGAACAGGTTCAGTGAGCAATGTCTGAGCGAAATCTCAGAGATTTTGAAAAGAAACATTTCGATCAAAGAGATTATCTTCTCAGAGTCGAGAATCGGAACCAGAGGAGCTACGCTTCTCGGGTCGGCTCTACAAGTTAACGATTCGTTAGAGGAATTGCAGATTTGGGAAGACTCAATCGGGTCAAGAGGAGCAGAAGAGCTCTCTAAGATGATCGAAACGAACTCAAGTTTGAAACTTTTCTCCATATTCGACTCCACTCCCTTCACTGCGACGCCATTGATATCTGCCGTTTTGGGTATGAACAGAGAAACGGAGGTTCATGTGTGGAGTGCAGATCAAAAACGAGACAGAAGCTCAAAAGTCGTTGAGTTCTTGCCTGAGAGCAACACTCTCAGGATTTACCAGATTGACATTTCTGCTTCTTGCAGGGTCGCTGCAGCATTGGGGATGAACACCACGGTGAGGTCACTAGACATGACGGGAGCTAAGCTGAATTCGCGGTGGGCGAAAGAGTTTAGATGGGTTCTTGAGCAGAACAAGACTCTTAGAGAAGTGAAACTTTCGAAAACCGGTCTTAAAGACAAAGCCCTTGTGTATCTTGCAGCTGGACTCTTTAAGAATACGAGCTTGCAGAGTTTGTACGTCGACGGGAATCGGTTTGGGAGCGTCGGCGTCGAAGATTTGCTTTGTCCGTTGAGTAGATTCTCTGCTCTGCAACTACAAGCCAACATCACGCTCAAGTCAGTTGTGTTTGGAGGTTCCAAGACAAAGATTGGAAGAGATGGAGTTGCCTCGATTTTGAGGATGGTTGAAACAAACGAGACCGTGGTTCATCTCGGGATCCACGACGATACGAGTATGGGACCTGGGGATTTCATCCAGATCTTCAAGTCCATGCAGAAGAACGCGTCTTTAAGGCGGTTTTCGTTACAAGGCTGCAAAGGGGTAAGAGGTGATAGAGTATTGGAGACAATCACAGAGACGTTGCAGATTAATCCATTGATTGAGGAGATTGATCTAGCTAGAACTCCGCTTCAAGATTCGGGGAAAGCAGATGAGATTTATCAGAAGCTAGGACACAATGGTAGGAATATAGATGAAGCTGAGGCGGATTCGCTAAAGGATATGCCACTTAATGAGCCGAAGAGCGTTAGAGCTTTCCTCTGTGGACAAGACTATGCAGGCAAGACAACACTGTGCAACTCTATTCTGCAAAGTTTCTCTGCTTCTGGTTTTCCTTACGTGGAGAATGTGAGAACTTTGATGAATCCTATGGAGCAAGCTGTTAAAACGGTTAGTGGGATGAAAATTAAGACATTAAAGGATGAGGAAACAAAGATCTCCTTGTGGAATCTTGCGGGGCAGCACGAGTTCTACGCTCTTCATGATCTTATGTTCCCGAGTCCATGTCTCTTCTTGGTCGTATTGAGCTTGTTTAGGAAACCGAGCAATAAAGAACCCAAAACGCCAGCAGAAGTCGAGGAAGAGCTTCAATACTGGCTTAGATTCATCGTTTCCAACTCGAGAAAAGCGGTTCAACAATGCATGAAACCAAACGTCACAATTGTTCTCACGCACTCCGAAAAAACCAATCAGCAATCCGAAAGCTTTCAGGCAACTGTGGGTTCCATTCAGAGACTAAGAGATCAGTTTCAAGCTTCAGTAGATTTCTATCCGACTGTATTCACAGTTGATGCAAGATCATCTCCCTCGGTTAGTAAACTCACGCATCATATTCGGATGACAAGCAAAGCCATCCTTCAAAGAGTCCCTCGGGTTTATCAGCTTTGCAATGATTTGTTACCGCTCTTATCAGACTGGAGATCAGAGAATTCAAACAAACCTATTATGAGATGGAAAGCCTTTGGAGACCTTTGCCAATATAAAGTTCCTTCCCTGAGAATAAAGTCTCGCAACGAGAACATTGAGATTGTGGAGACAAGACGAAGAGCTGTAGCTACATGTCTTCACCAAATAGGAGAGGTAATATACTTTGATGAGTTGGGGTTTTTGATACTCGACTTAGAATGGTTTTGTGGTGAGGTTCTTACCCAGTTGATAAAGCTTGAAGTAAGAAAGCAAAGCACCGGGGAAAGAAACGGTTTTGTCAGCAGGAAAGAGCTAGAGAAGATTTTGAAAAGTAGTTTGCGGAGTCCGATTCCAGGGATGACTTCAAAGGTACTTGAGCATTTCGATGCGTGTGACCTTGTGAGGATGATGAAGAAAGTTGAACTTTGCTATGAACAAGATCCTTCCAATCCAGATTCTTCGTTGTTAGTCCCATCGATTCTCGAAGAAGGCAGAGGAAAGGCTCAGAAATGGCAGATAAACACACACGATTGTGTTTATTCAGGCCGGCATCTCCAGTGTGATGATTCAAGCCACATGTTCCTCACAGCTGGATTCTTCCCTCGTTTACAGGCAAGGGCTCAATAAACCTCCCTGTTTCTTTCGTCTCTTTAGAACTCTCAAACCTTACTGATCGTTGATATTTGCCTGCACAGGTGCATCTTCACAACAGAATCATGGAACTGAAGAACCAACACGGGGCGACTTATAGTCTTGAGAAGTACCTCATTGCTATAACAATCCAAGGCATTAATATTAGAGTGGAGCTTGGAGGACAGTTGGGAAATTACATTGATGTTCTTGCTTGTTCAACAAAGAGCTTGACTGAAACTTTGAGGCTCATTCACCAGCTAATCAGTCCTGCTATCCAGGATAGCTGCCACGGTGTAATCCTCCTTGAGCACATCATAAGACCACAATGCGTCCAGGACTTGACCCCACCGCGATTCCGACAAAGTCAGTTTGTTTCCCTCCAGAGACTAAAAGAAGCACTATCATCAGTTCCTGCAGAGACTATGTATGACTATCAACACACCTGGGACTCTGTTCTAGATTCTGGTAAGACTGTTCTAAGAGCTGGGTTTGATTTAGCTCGCGACCTCCTCTCTGATGATGATTTCCGAGAAGTATTACAAAGAAGGTACCATGATCTGTACAACTTAGCACAAGAACTAGAAGTTCCCACCGAGGACAACCCCGAAGATCATGTACTTGTGACCAATGAGCTGGAAAAAGTCGATCCTAGCTTCGGTGGAATCGCCAAGGGTGTAGAAGCAGTACTTCAGAGGCTGAAGATTATCGAGCAAGAGATACGAGACCTGAAGCAAGAGATCCAAGGACTGAGATACTACGAGCACAGACTTCTGATCCAGCTTCATCATAAAGTGAATTACCTTGTCAACTACAATGTCCAGATGGATGAAAGACAAGTTCCAAACATGTTTTACTTCGTCAGAGCAGAGAATTACGGGAGAAGACTGATCACATCTATGGTTCCTGGCATGATTGCTCTAAGGATACACATGTTATGCGAATTTAGACGGGAAATTCACGTTGTAGAAGATCAGGTTGGATGTGATGTAATGCAGATAGACAACCAAGCTGTGAAGTGCTTGGCTCCGTACATGACAAACTTCATGAAACTGGTGACTTTTGCACTGAGGATAGGAGCAAACTGGGCAGCTGGAATGGGACACATGATACCTGACTTGGGCCACGCAATCGCTCACCTAGCCAACCCATCTGTCATGGCTGGAGCAGCCGGAGCTGCAGGAGCCGTAGGGGTCGCTGCTGCATTGGGTAGGAACCGAGGCAGAGATAGAGATATTCAGGAGCAAGATCAAAGAGCAGCTCAACAATGGCTCATCGATTACTTGAGGGAACAGAATTGCTCAAGTGGGCGGGACATTGCAGAAAAATTTGGCCTGTGGCGAGTTAGATACAGAGACGATGGGTCCATCGCATGGATCTGCAAACGGCATATGATCACCAGGGCCAACGAAGTGATCCAAGTTCCTCTCTGATTCTGGCTTCCTATCTACAAATAAATATTGAGAAAGTAGTGTATTGTAGTCAAGACCATTTTCATTTAAGTCTCCGTTGTTACCGTATGACTAATTTACTGTTGGATCCCTTATCTTTATTACCACAATGGCGTAAAGACAGAAAAGCAACCTCTGAAGATCCTATTAAAAAGACACTTCAACTAACATAAGATCAACCAAAGATTTGTTCTCAATAATTTTTCAGAAAGCTGAATCATTGGATCCTTTGCCTCTCTCTTCTCACCATGGACCTCCTCTTGATGGTCACAAAGACAAAATGGGTCCAGAGAGTGACAATCACACCACATAATGATTGTACAAATAATTAAGCAATCTTAGCATTGATCACTATGCTTTAGAGATTCTTTTGGATGTAAAAATCAGTAATTCTGAAAATACAAACATGATTAGGCAGCATAAGTTCATATAATTCCAACATAGTTCTAATAGAATAAAGGCTAGAGATACATCAACTAAAGCATCAAGCTGACCAGATGGGAGATACATCATCAAATAGTACATTATAGAATTACATCATTAGGATTAGTCTTTCTTCATTAGAGAAGTCTTGGAGTGTGACCTGCGTTCTTCCTCCAAACTTGGTAAAACATACGCTCAGAAGAAAGGCCTGCTCCCATAGAACACACGGGATCCGTTGTTGCTCTTTGGTGTTGGCAGTTTCTGAGAATCAGAGCTTGAATTCTCTGATTTTGTTGGGCTATCAATGTCCAGAGGAAGCTTCATCTTAGCCAGTGAATCGGTAAACTGTTGCATGCTTTTCATGTACATGTCGACTATATCCTGCTGTACCACCTTCGACTCTGGCTCAACCTTTGCAGTGAAGATGGGCTTCACAATCTTCTCCTCGGATGTCTCACCTGAAGCCTCGTTCTCTGACTCCTGGGAATACGTTTTGGAGTTCACAAGAGAGAGATGTTCATGGTTTGGTGTTTCTGTGGCAGAGTGAGCTGAAGCATGAGGAGAAGCAGCTTCATTTGTTGCATTGCTGCTCTCAGGTGAGTCTTGCTTCAGTGTAGAAGTGACAGAATTGGTTACATGATTCTCAGTATCACAAGTAACGAAGCTCTCAGAAGTTTCAGAGTCAACAGTGGAACAGGAGATACCAAAATACTCAGATACCATTTTCTCATTTTCATTCGCGACATTAGGATCTGGAAACTCTATCTTATCGAACTCATCGGGAACCGATTCAGACCCTTGTGGATTCTTGGTAGTTTTATCAACAGAAACAGATGAAGGCATAGTGGGAATAGCCATCACTTCAGGGTAGGATCCATTGTAGGAGAGAGACAACTGAACAAAACCAGCTGGCGAATGGTACAGATCAGTGGACGAAAGAGAGAACTCTTTCTCGAGTTTCCCGTTACTGAAGAGCAGTTGGGACAAAGGAACCAGAGTAAAGCCAAGCAGCTGGTCTTCGAGATAGTTTTTCACCCTGCTCATCATGTAAATCTCACATTTGAGGGAAGTGTCCAAAACCCTGACATCAAGGTTTACATTGTCATCGAAAACCGGATTCCTCCCACCACCATTGATGATTTTGGTCGAGACAGTCTTTTCAGGATCACTTGTAAGGCAAAGCTTGGCATAAACGTCTTGCTTGTGGTATATACAAATGTTATGGATATCCCTTGCCTGATGCACGTAAACCACAAGGGTACCAACAAGGTCTTCCCGGCCACAACTGATAGAATCTTTTCCAATGGACTTAACGCCATTTGATCGGTTTCCGGAGCTTTGCACAGAAGTTGAGTTGTCGTTTTCAGATTCACCAATCTTGAATGGTGAAACAACAGATTGTGGGGAATCCATTGCAAAACCTAAGAAACAATCCTGCAAAAATAAAGGCCAATTAGGGTTAGCATTTGTTCTAGGCAACTTGCACATCCAGAAGACATACGATTCTAAAAAGTGCACTATATGTTTGTGATCAGTACAACACCAAGCGATGGTGTTTGAATATTTATTTAGCATGCAAAAGGCTAGTCCATAATTTCCATTGCACATATCAATGCAAGCCAAAAAGATTTGTGATTTGCTTAACTGTGGCGAACAGCCTCAACAGATCTGAACATTGAACCCAGAAAGAAGGTGTGATAACAAGTCACAATGTAAAGTAAGCAAAAGATTATAGATTCGGGAAAGCGAAAAAAACCCTGACATTGAACTAATTATAATCAACAATGTAGATAAACAGTTTCGAAACAGAATAATATCCTGGAAAAGAAGCACAAACTGTAAGATGAAAAGGAGAGTTTGAAGTCACAATCAGAATTGTCCAAACAAAGCAGAGCCATAAAACGAAACAATCGACACAGCCAAAATCTACAGATCAAACTCAGATAACACATTCAACAACAAAGAAATCTCGAAACCAGGGTCATGAGCGGTTTCATATAATAAAGGAATCGACAACGGATAACCTAACTGAAAGGTTTTACAATTTCCAATCAGAAAAGAAAGCACAAACTCAAAAGAAAAACTTGCCTTGAATCCAAAACGAAGCTCTGATTCCGCAACTACAAAACTCAAGGTAAGAAGAGAAGTCAGCTGATTACTCTAAGAGCAAAACCCACAAAAGAGAAACTTAAAAACAAAACAAAAAAGTGTAACAAGACAAAAGTCCTAGTAGTCGTGTAAGAAGATGACTGAAAGAAGAAGCATGTGGTGGGTTAGGAAAACCAAGAGGACAATTTTCAAAGAGAGAGTTAAATGCAAACTGTTTGTAAGTTGAAAAAGGGAATGGAATTTTAGAGGTCGGCGGAAAGAAAGAGAGAGAGAGAGAAGATAATTAGGGTTTTGCAGAGCCACTACTTCAATGGCGGACCACTAAGATAGTGGGGCATAGTCATCTAGACAAAATTCAACTGTTTCGGCTATAAAAAAAAAAAAAAAAAAGGAGATTGAAAGCTACAAGCTTTACTTCTTTTCAATGACCATTTAGAAAAAAAGGCTTACAATAATACTTCACGCCGATGAAAATAACTTGCAGAGAGCTGTTTGGAAGATGGAATGAGGTATGAATGAGCTTTTTGGCTGGCAAAAGCGTCGTCAATGGAGTCTTGCTGGTTTTGTAAATTGCCAAAAATTATCTCCAAAAAAGAAAAGATAGAGAAGAGAGCGTTTTCATTTCAATTTTTAACTTTTTCTTATTCAATGCAGCTAATGGGCTTTGGGGTCCACTCGTCAGTTTTTGCCAAAGCAACTCAAGTGATTATCACATGATCTTTTCTTTTTTTTTTTCTTTTTTTTGTTGTTGTAAATATCAATTTGCAAACAAACCATTACATTAACATGAAGGAAAATTCCACACAAATTAAAACGGATTGGATTTGAACAATATTCAAAAATTCGCTTGGCATTAATCGGGCTATTGGAGTGGGCCTAGCGATTAATAAAAAAATCAAAGATTAAACTAGGATTAATCGGGGATTAGTTTTACACATTTTTAATGAAATATAGTATATATATTATTTTTGCGGATAAATAGCAATAAGTTAAGATAGTTTGGTAGTACAATATGACTAATTATACATTGAGAACGCGTGTTCGAATCTCTCATCTGCATTTTTTATCTATATCTGCGTATTTACTTTAATGAAATGCAAAATGACAAAATTGCTCTTGTCTTCTTCATAAAGAAAAACGATTTCTGCAACCCTAGCCGCCATATATGTTCCATTTCCTCACGTTATTCTTCATTTTTTTTACTTTTTCTTATTCTTAATACCAAAATATGACATATTCATCAAGTTTTAATCGATTTTGAACTTAAAATGATAAAAATTTTGAGTTTTTTCAAAAAAATCTAAAAGATTGTCCGACAGCGATTAGTCGGACGATAATCGTGGCAAAGAGTGTCCGACATCGATTAATCGGCTAGGCGGCCAATTTTTTGAAAAGGGGATTTGAAGCTTATCAATGTATGTGGATAGTTATTCACTTTTAAATTTTCCCGATAGTTACTAAAATTTATATTTAATCGCGAATTAGATAAATATTTATGTGTGATATTTCAATTGTGAATGAAAATTTTCATAGTTATCCATAAAAATTTATGTGTCTAACTAATAGTAAATTTTAACAAATCCATAGTCTAATATGGAAATTGTTATAAATCATAGTGGATTGTCATAACTAGTTCTGGTCCGTTTACGGCCCATTAACACTTAGTCTTTAGGCCGGTTTAATGAATCCTAGTTGAATTAGGATTTTCCTTTTATGTACTTTCCTTTTCCCATTAGGAAAAGGAATTTTCCTTTTCTCTCTTGTAATAATCCTATATAAAGGATCTTATGATTAATGAATAAACACAATCTTCCCCATTCGTTCTCTTGATTCACAACACGTTATCAGCACGAGTTGCTCCCTAAACCCTAAAAACACAAAAAACGCGATTACTGTTCATCGTTACTATTCATCGTACTGTTCATCGCGCACTATTCATCGCGCACTGTTCATCGACGATTACTGTTCATCGACGATTACTGTTCATCCGGCGTTACTGTTCAAATCATAGTTCATACAGCCTTTAAGGTTACGGCGAACTAGAAGAAAGTTCATACAGCCTATCAACGGTTACGGCGAACTAGAAGACTCACGGAGGTTAAGATAAACAATAAGAAACCCTAATCTAAAGAACCTAGATTCATGATAATCTTAGAAACCCTAATCTAAATCATGCTTGTTATTGTTATTGCTTGCTTGATTGTGTTTATTGATTCATGATTCGTAATCACTAGAAACCCTAACTTGAAACCCTAACCTAATTCAATTAAAATCCAAACCGATTGCATGATCTGTACCCGTGTCGATCGACACTAGTTTTATGTCGATCGACACGTAAACTTCTGCCTGAATTTGTTGTTTGAATTAAACTGTGTCGATCGACACAAATCACCCGTCGATCGACAGTAAACACTCTGTCCAAATTTGGTTGCATATTTATTTGAACTCGTTTGTTTGTTTGCTTGTTTGGATTGATTTGTTGATTGATAAACATGAAACTGAAACTGATTGCATCATATAGACATAACATGCTTGATTAAAATCCGGTCATATCATCATACGGTTTAGAATTTGAATACTAGGCTTGCATCATGAGCATATAAAAATATTATGTTAGGTTGTTAAACATAAAAATCTGGTTTCATAAGCATCATGCATCCGTACCCGTTTATATAAGCACCCATGACCTATTTTGCATCATATGCATAAACTTTAAAATCTTATAAGTTCTTAGAGAATAGGATGAATGTTTTCAGATGTCGAAAATCAACAATTTGGATTATGCTGCCCTCAATCTCTCTGGAGACAATTACTTACAGTGGGCGTTGGATACTAAGATAAATCTAAAGTCTAAAGGACTTGGCGAATGTATCATTGAGGATAATAATGAGAATGAAAGGAATCGATACAGAACGATATCGATCATTCGTCATCATCTTGTTGAGGGTCTCAAGGATCAATACCTAACCATTGAGAACCCTTTGGACCTTTGGAAAGAATTAAAGATAAGATATGACCACCATAGAACGGTGTTGTTACCAAAGGCCAATTATGATTGGAGGAATCTCAGGTTCCAGGACTTCAAGTCCGTAGAAGAATATAACTCGGCTATGTTCAGAATAGTTTCTCAATTGAGACTATGTGGTGAGAAGGTAACTGAGAAAGACATGTTGGAAAAGACCTTCTCCACCTTTCACACTAATAACGTGTTGCTTCAACAGCAATACCGTGAAAGAGGTTTTGAGACATACTCAAAGCTTATAGCATGTCTATTACTAGCCGAGGAGAATAATACACTGCTAATGAGAAACAGTGAGATGAGACCTCCTGGATCAGCCCCACTTCCTGAAGCGAATGTGGCCACAGATGAAAAGAAAGAAATTAACCACGTCCAAAGTGATTATAGACATTGTGGTCGTGGACGTGGGGGTAGATGGCAAGGACGTGGCCGTGGCCATTTTAATCCATACGGCCGAGGTCAGGGCCGAGGCCACGGATTCCATAACGATCATTCTAACCGCGGGCGAGGACGAGGACGCGGATACCGAACTGACTATGATCGTAATAACCGTGGTATTACTTCTCAACCACGAGAATCAAACCCAAAATCAGTTTGCCATCGATGTGGAATGAGTAATCATTGGGCTAAGACATGTAGGACTCCCAAGCATCTGGTTGAACTCTATCAAGAGAGCCTTAAAGGGAAGAATCCAGAAACTCATATGATCCAGCATGATAATGAAGGAGATTTCGATCATGAGCAAGATGACTTGATGAATTTTGAAACCTCAGATATACTTAAGTGATTGATTTTGATTTTCTGTTTTGGTGTTTTGTGTTTTGCTTGTTTTACGTTTTACACTTTATACTTTGGTTTTGTGTTATTGCTTTCTATTAAACTTTATAGAATGAAAGAGTGTTATTTAAAAGTATCTATTGTTATCTCTTTTGAAGTATGAACGATATGGATGTGTTCATTGTGGATAGTGGATCAAGCCACTCGATATTAAGAGATAAGAGATACTTCATTGATCTTACACTTAAAAAGGCAAATGTAACCACAATTGCGGGTATAGCAAATTTAATTGAAGGCCACGGTCAAGCCCATATTTTATTACCTAAGGGCACGCATCTAGAAATTTCTAATGCGTTATATTCACCTAGTTCAAAGAGAAGTCTATTGAGCTTTAAAGACATTCGAATGAATGGTCTTCATGTTGAAACTAAGGACGAGAATAACAAAGAATTCCTTCAAATCTTTGAAACCGTCCATGGCTATAAGAAAGTCCTAGAGACTATACCTGCCATTTCTGTGGGCCTTTATTGTGCTAAGATCGGAATGATAGAAGCAAATGCTATGGTAAACAAAGAGTTTACTGAGAATTTCACTTTTTGGCATAACCGGCTTGGCCATCCCGGTGCTAACATGATGCGAAAGATATTAGCAAGTACTAATGGGCACACCTTGAAAGAAAGGAGAGTTATCCCAAAGAATCTCACGTGTGAAGCATGTTCACTAGGGAAACTCATTACTAGGCCATCACCAATCAAAGTAACTAAGGAAACGATAAATTTTCTGGAAAGAATTCAAGGAGACATATGCGGACCAATACACCCACCTTGTGGGACGTTTAAATATTTTATGGTCCTTATTGATGCATCCACGAGATGGTCACATGTCTGCCTATTATCAACTAGAAATGTGGCATTTGCAAGATTGCTTGCCCAGCTCATACGTTTAAGAGCACACTTTCCAGATTTTCCTTTAAAGACTATACGTCTTGACAATGCTGGTGAATTTACGTCTCAAGCGTTTAACGATTATTGTATGTCCATGGGGGTAAGTGTTGAATATTCTGTGGCACATGTACATACACAAAACGGTTTGGCTGAATCGTTTATTAAACGCATACAGTTGATTGCTAGACCGTTGCTAATGAGATCAAAACTCCCGGTCTCAGCTTGGGGACATGCAGTTTTACATGCAGCAGAGCTAATTCGTATCAGGCCATCTAGTGAACATAAATATTCCCCATCACAGTTAATAACGGGTCAAGAGCCAGACATATCCCATCTTAAAACATTCGGATGTTCCGTTTATGTGCCTATTGCACCACCACAGCGAACAAAGATGGGACCTCAAAGGAGGATGGGGATATATGTTGGATATGATTCTCCTACTATCATTAAGTACCTTGAGCCAACCACGGGTGATTTGTTTAAGGCCAGGTACGCAGATTGTCATTTTGACGAATCTGTCTATCCAACATTAGGAGGAGATAACAGACTGGTAAAGGAAATTATATGGAATCAAACGTCCTTAAAATGGCAAGATCCTCGGACTCAAGAATGTGAATTAGAAGTCCAAAAGATTATACATTTACAAAAGCTAGCTAATCAATTGCCAGATTCCTTTGCTGACCCGAAAAGAGTAACTAAGTCTTACATACCAGCTGTTAATGCACCGATTAGAATTGATGTTCAAGAGGGACACAATCAAGTTGCTACTGAATCTAAACCACACTCAAAACGTGGCCGGCCAATAGGTTCCAAAGATAAGAATCCTCGGAAAAGAAAGAAAGGTGCTGAAATCGTGGTTGAGGAATCTGATGGAACCCCAGACATAACTGAACCGATAGTTCCAAGCAATGAGACTCGGGACGCCGAGTTTCATGGTTCTGACGTTCCTGAAAATAATGAGATCTCAATGAATTATGTTATGTCTGGAATACAATGGAATAGAAAGTGTGTGGAAATCGATGATATATTTGCTTTTAAGGTAGCACTTGAACTTATGGAGGATCTAGAACCCACGTCGATATATGAGTGCACTCAGAGTGAAAATTGGACTAAATGGAAAGAAGCTATAAACGTGGAGTTGAATTCTTTAAGGAAAAGGGATGTCTTTGGTCCAATAATTCGGACACCCTATGAGATTAAACCAGTTGGATATAAATGGGTCTTTGTGAGGAAAAGAAATGAACATGGTGAAATCGTGAGATATAAAGCACGGCTTGTTGCACAAGGATTCTCACAGAGACCAGGAATAGATTATGAGGAGACATACTCCCTTGTGGTGGATGCTACAACTTTTAGATTTTTGATAAGTCTGGCTATAAGAGAAAAGTTGGATATGCGGTTAATGGACGTTGTAACTGCATACTTATATGGTCCACTGGATAATGAGATTTATATGAGATTACCAGAGGGTATTGAGCTCAAAGATAAGAAAGGTTCTCGAGAACAACACTGCATAAGGCTGAACAAATCCCTTTATGGACTGAAGCAAAGTGGGCGTATGTGGTACAATAGATTGAGTGAGTACTTAGTCAAAGAAGGATATAAGAATGATCCCATCAGTCCATGTATTTTTATAAAAAAGTTTGCAAACAAAGGGTTTGTTATCATAGCAGTTTACGTGGATGATTTGAACATCCTTGGAACCCCTGGTGAAATCGTCCAAACAGTTGAATGCCTCAAGAAAGAATTTGAGATGAAAGACCTAGGCAAAACTAAGTTCTGTTTGGGATTGCAACTTGAGTACATAAATGATGGAATCCTTGTGCATCAAATGGCATATACTGAAAAGGTACTCAAGCGTTTTAATATGGATCAATGTCACCCATTGTCCAGCCCAATGGTGGTGAGATCTCTTGATCTAGAAAAGGATCCGTTTGGTCCTAAGAGAGACTCTGAAGAAGTCCTTGGTCCCGAAGTGCCATATCTCAGTGCCATAGGAGCTTTAATGTATCTGGCAAGCCACACTAGGCCAGATATATGTTTTGCCGTGAATTTATTATCAAGATTTAGCTCATGTCCGACCCAAAGGCACTGGGACGGGATAAAACATATTCTTCGTTACCTACAAGGAACGAAAGACTTGGGTCTATTTTATACTAACCAATCTAAGGACGGTTTAGTTGGTTTTGCTGATGCAGGTTATCTTTCAGATCCTCATAATGCACGGTCCCAGACAGGTTATGTGTTTACTCATGGAGGAACTGCAATATCTTGGCGGTCAATGAAGCAGGCCATTGCAGCTACATCTTCTAATCATTCAGAGATATTGGCAATTCATGAGGCTAGTCGTGAGTGTGTTTGGTTAAGGCTGATGACCCAGCACATAAGAGTGGATTGTGGAATGGCCGAAGGTAAGCAGGAATCGACGGTCTTGTTCGAGGACAATGCAGCGTGTATAGCTCAACTTAAGGATGGATACATCAAAGGTGATAGGACGAAGCACATTCTGCCAAAATTCTTCTTCACATCCGATCTACAGAAAGATGGAGAAATTCAAGTGCAGCAAGTACGATCAAGTGAGAATTCAGCAGACCTATTCACCAAGTCACTTCCAACCTCAACGTTCAAGAAACTTACTTATCAGATTGGAATGCGTCGTTTGAAAGACTTGCAGTGAGGTTCAGAACAGGGGGAGTAATACGTGTTGTACTCTTTTTCCTTCACCACGGTTTTGTCCCAAAAATGGGTTTTACTTGGTAAGGTTTTAATGAGGCAACATCCAAAGCGTATTACAAGCCCATTAGAGTTATGACATCCAAGGGGGAGTGTTATAAATCATAGTGGATTGTCATAACTAGTTCTGGTCCGTTTACGGCCCATTAACACTTAGTCTTTAGGCCGGTTTAATGAATCCTAGTTGAATTAGGATTTTCCTTTTATGTACTTTCCTTTTCCCATTAGGAAAATGAATTTTCCTTTTCTCTCTTGTAATAATCCTATATAAAGGATCTTATGATTAATGAATAAACACAATCTTCCCCATTCGTTCTCTTGATTCACAACAGAAATAACATTTTTCTTATTGTTATAGAAATCATTAAAAAAAAATAACATTGGTGATATTTTTTAATCCTCTAAGATAGTTATGGAATCTTAGTAATAAATTTTTGAAATAAATAAGTGTAACTATAATTTGTCAACCATTCAAACAAAATACTATTTTGCTTTGTTAAAATGAGTGGATATAAATGCATGACTACATAATCTAAAGTTAGATATGACATTAAAAAAAGTTGAAGATGTGTAGAACCACAAGAAAGCTGAAATGATAAAAAGATCCAAAAAGTAATGATTTTTAGTTTTATATATTGTCATTATTCATGTGTAAATTAAATATCATTGTTTTTTTCCTTTTTCTTTTGACAATTATTGGTTATATATGTTTTCATGCCAAAATTTTCAAACTATAATTGCTGACATTATAGCATAAAAAATGTCACTATCATCTCAATGCCTACCCTTCCTTTTAGTTGCTTAAAAACTTATATTCCATTTATTAACGTGCAAATCAACTTTTCGCCCAATTCTAAATTATTGTTTAATTATTCTCCCCCTCAAATATCGTTTCATCTGTCATAAGAAAACCACCCAAATCAACTAATCACTTGGTGTGCTCATACTTATTACAGAAACAAAACTGAAAATGATCATGGACGGTGAAATCAGTTACATGACCACTAACCATTTCATTAAAAAAATTGTTACGGTATGGAATAAAAATAAAACTGTACCATTCTCAACTTTTATTTGGAATCCGGAAATAAAATTCGAAAATATTAATAAGGCCTTATAGGTAACCAAAATAAAAGACCCATGTAATATAGCCCAATATTTTGAAAGTCCATTTTCAAAACGATTTGGGGTAGGTCCCACATTGTATTATTTTTGAAAAATAAATGTTTTGGAAAAAACCAAATATTTCGAATTCCAACGGTCGTATCAATCTCTCTCTCTCTCTCTGAGATTAAAAAAAAAAACCATTCAATACCTTATCGTCTTTCTCTCTCTCTCTCTGTCTCACACTTAACGTTCACATTCTCTCTCTAGAAAATCAAAACGATGAAGTCCCTAGCGAAGATCGGAGAGAATCGGTTCTTAGGAAACATTTCAACTTCATCTATCCGAAATCTGCTTCCCAGATCCATCTACGCGAAGCAGAAATCAATTCGTAATTCTGAAACAAAGAGCTTCAGATCCAACGACGAGAACGCGCCTCCTCTCGACCCAAACATACAGACTCATCTTCACTTGAACAAAAAATCGCCTCCCTCAGCGACCCAGATTCTCCCTCAACAACATACTCAGGTAAATCCATGGTTTCTATATATTAGGCGTTGATACCTTTTTTATCAATTGTACATAGTTGAATCTTACATGTGACAATTTTAAAGATTCAGAAACAAGGGCCAAACACTGACTCTGAAGAAAAAGTGGGTTTTGTCTCAAACTCTCCATTCAAGGTAGAATCGTATTTTATTCCTTTCGGTTTGTGGTTTTGCTACAGTCTCTGAGATTCAATTCTGTTACAACAGTTTGAAACCAGGAGTGTACTAGCCGCGAGAACTAATGAGATTACAGAGGAAGATGACGAAATTCGTGAACTAAAGGTCTCTTTTTTCATTACATATCAGTTGCGTATTATTTTGTGTGTTTGCATGATGGCATTGTGTATAATGTTGTTGCTTTTATAGGAGGATTTAATAAGAAGCAAGTCTGATGGAACCAAGAATGGTTACTTTGTGAGGGAGAGCTTGAGTCAGTTGAGAGTGAGCATCAACAAGTCTTTAGTTATGTCGTGTGAAAACAAACAAAAAGAGACAATGGAAGACGATGATGATGTGATGGAATTGAATAAACACATTGACAATTTCCACAGTTACTCTGATGACTTGAGAGATTCTATGCAATCATCTTTTGCTAGTGCTTCTTGCTGTGAAGCAGAGTCAATGAGTGGAGATGAGATTTGCTCAGAAGATGTAGAGATACACAAAGATTGTGCCTTTGCTGATTCTGATCCAACCAATGGGATCTCAATCACTTTACCACCTCATCAAACTCGTCTTCTTGAAGAGCCTTTGTTGTCAGAATCTCCAAAGATTAGGAATTTTAGCAAGAGCGTGACAAAGTTTCAGGCATGTTCCAGGAATGTAACCGACCAAAAAGTCCAACAATTTGGCCCTTGTGTTTCCAAGAAGCCTTTGAGTCCTACAGATTCTCTAGCTGCAAGTCTCCAGAGAGGACTAGAGATTATAGACTGTCACCAACGGAGCTCGCTGTCTAACAGATCTTCTGTTTCCTTCTCGTTTGGGCATTTGTCTCTGAAGCCTACCAACGAAGCTGATAATCTATGTGCTTCGGTTAAATTGTTGCAACATGATAGACCAAAAGAAGGTGGATCATCGATTCTCCTCTGCTTTTCTTGCAGACAGAAACTTGACCAAGAAGCTCAAGTATGTCTAGAAAACCTGTAATGCATTCACTTCAGTTTTTCGTTTTGAAACTTATATTTTATCACCAGGGAGGATATAAGGCAACAGAAGACGCTTGCTCGGACGAGAAGCATCTCAAGAATATGTGTATGGAGCAGGCTACCAAAATTGAGGAGCTAACTTGTCAGGTATAAACCACTTATGATGAGACTAAAGAGTGTTAAAGGTTGCATTTTAGTTTTCTGACAATCTTTTTTTAACAATTCTTCAGTTAAACCAATACAAAAAGAGCACGGTTCAAGAACCAACTAAGGTAAAGCCTACAAGATACGTTGCAAAGCACAAGCAAACCAGTGAATTGTTTGCAATACATGGGTATTCACAATCTATGCTTGTATGTTGCAGCTAATGAAATCCGATGAGACGAACCAAATTAGTGAAGAGTTTGGGAGGATAAGGATTGATGTGAGTGAAAAGGAAGCTCTTTTAAAGGAGATTGCAGAGCTTAAGAGCAAGCTGCAGCCTACAAAATCAACGGATAATCTGAGATCATCTTTGCTGTTACGGTCATTTCAAATGAGGAAAAGCACTGATCTTAGCAAGAATCAAGTCCTAGAGGAAGAACGTGAAAGGTGGACAGAAATGGAGAGTGAGTGGATATCTTTAACAGATGATCTAAGAATGGATATTGATAGCCATCGTAAGCACGCAGAGGATCTGGAGATAGAGCTCAGAAAGGAGAAATTTGCTACAGAGGAGTTAAACGATGCCCTTATTAGAGCCATGTTTGGTCACAGCAGATTCATCGAGCAGTACACGGAACTGCAGGAGAAGTATGATGAGTTAGCTGAGAGGCATCGTGTGACGATGGCAGGAATAGTTGATGTGAAGAAAGCAGTGGCTAAAGCTGCTGTGAAAGGCCGCCATGGGAAGCGTTTTGCAAAAGCATTTTCAGCTGAGCTTACTGCCATTAGGGCAGAGAGAGAGTTGTTACAAAAAGAGAACAAGAGCCTTAAAATTCAGCTACGAGATACAGCCGAAGCTGTTCAAGCCGCTGGAGAGTTACTTATCAGACTCCGTGAAGCTGAGCAATATGTAGAATCCTCTGAGGCAAACGTTTATAAAAGGCGTTTTTCGAAACTTGAATGATAAGTCCAAACAAATCATAGAAAGCATACACTTTTGCTTGTCTCATTAGTGAAATCTTGTGTTGCAGGAACGATTCAGCTTAATGGAAGAAGAGAATGAGGAGTTGAAGAGGCAAATGGAGAAGTTAAAGAGTAAGCACAAAACAGAAATGAGCACAATGAAGCAGTATCTTGCAGAAAGCAAGTTACCAGGGTGTGCATTAGAGCCATGGTTCAAGGAGAATGAGCAAGAGGAAGAAGAACATTCAAGACACAGAACCGGTGTGGTGAGTTATGATGATAATGCAGATGATCAGGCATGGAGAGCTGAGTTTGGAGGCATATATCAAGACCATGACCATTACTAATTGATGAGGAATCCATCAAACCCTTGTGTTAATGAACAAGACCCATCTTAGGTCATCATTATATCTTCCTATGTTATTTTGTCTTGTTTTTCTTTACATCTTCCATTGCTGTTGTATGCCATTAGATTGTAATCTGAGTATCATTAGTTAACCAAAAGGATTCATTACTATTGCTCTGGGTTTTCCAAGTTAGAATTCTAAAATAGAGACAAAAGAAAGCCCAATAAAGGCCCATTAACACTCTTGATTAGGTAGAAATCCAGAGTGTTTCATCTTCTTCAGCTTCAGCAATGGCGGCCGAGGATTCTTCGAGCGCCATCACGAGCCCTAACCCTAACGGTAACGAAGTGACCAATCACGACTCATTGAAAATCCCTTCTCCCGCCGTTTGTCTCGTCCGTTTCGCCGGAGATGCTGCTAGTGGCGCCGTCATGGGCTCTATATTTGGCTACGGTGATGATCAATTCTCATTATGATTTTGATTTTGCGGTTAGACTTTGTTAATGGTGACCCTAAACCACTATGTTAAGGTCCTGATCGAAATTTTTCAATGAACTTTAGATTTATGTGTTGAGAACTGGATCTAATCACTGGAATAATTAGTTTATGACAATGGATTGGATTGATATCTGAGAATATTATTGTTTGACCCAAAAAAAAAATATATATATATATATATGTAGATATCTCATGATATTAAGTTGGGCTTGTACAGGTTCCGGATTGTTTAAGAAGAAAGGCTTCAAAGGATCATTTGTTGATGCGGGTCAGTCTGCTAAGAGTTTCGCCATTTTATCCGGAGTACACAGTTTGGTTGTTTGCCTTCTCAAGCAACTGCGAGGGAAAGATGACGGTGTGACTCTTTAACATTTCTCCCTCTTTTTCCTACCATATTATTATACTTACATGCATACTCTAAATGTTGTCTTAGCTTATGTTCACATCATCTCCATTTTGCAGCCTTTAACGTTGGAGTTGCTGGGTGCTGCACTGGCCTTGCTCTTAGTTTCCCTGGTAACAACATCATATCCCTCTATCTGCAGCTATTTACGATTGATAGAGGTTGATGATGGACCTTCACATTCACTTTGAACTTTGCTTTCAAATTAATAAGTTACTCAACTTGTTTCACTCACTCTCCATTTGTCTTTATGCCACTAATGAGTAGAAAGTTGACTTTTATCGACCTATGACTTGAATTATAGCAGAGCTAACAACTCGCTTTGTTCCTGTGTTTGCAGGTGCGCCACAAGCAATGCTACAAAGCTGTCTCACTTTTGGCGTCTTCTCTTTCCTACTTGAAGGACTCAACAAAAGGCAAACGGCTTTGGCTCACTCGGTTTCCTTGAGACACCTAAAGAGAAGTCTCCAAGATGAATTACCACTCTCTTTGGCTCTACCAATCCCACATGATATCAAAGGAGCTTTCTCTTCTTTCTGCAACTCCTTAACAACACCCAAGAAGCTCGCATTTCCCCGCTCACGTTGATTTCTTTTCCCAACTTCTTAGGCCTTTTGTAGATGTTGAAAACATATGAAATTGGTTTTGCTGCATGAGCCAATGAGAAGAGGTGTGCCGTTTTGTTTGTTTTCATACCAAGATCCTTGGACTAATTTTGCAAATCTTAGTTAAAAATTTGAATTCTCAATAACGTCCCCGATGGTAGCTAGTGTTAGGTCATTAGTAGTTATTATACCATTAGGCCCTTGGCCCCTTTAGAACATTTTCAAACAGTATTTTGAAAACTGGATCGGATCATCTGTTCGAACCGGTCTGCCTGCGAACCAGAGAGCTATCAGAAAACATTGGCGGACGACTGAAAATTAAAACTGGGTTTGGGTGGTTCACCGGATTTTATTGTGTTTTTCCAAAACTGAATTTCCTGCGATGCACCAAACCGGTTTTTATAGTGCTTTGTTTTAAATGTGTTTATCCGGATTTTACTTGGTGTGGATTGGTATGGTATGCTTTTTGTTTGTATTTGATTTTTATTGAAGTTGTTTTTTTTTTTAAATAGGATCATATTTTAATTTTATTGGATGCAATTATACAAAGTAAATTTCGATTTTAAATTATATTCGATTTTAAATTATATTCGGTTTTAATCCATATACTATATACAAATTCAATGCATAATTCTTTTGAAAGATTTGTTGTATACATCTCTCGATGAACAAAAAGATTTATACAAGTAGTGTTGATTGAGTTAACAATCAAAAAGCAGTGGAGGTATTTGTGAAGACAGATGCAGTAACAAATCAAATTTGCAATGGCCATTTTTATAAATGGTATTGCTGTATACTGCAATATCCAGATTATAACAATAAGTACTCGGATTTAATACCATTAATCTAATTATTACCTTAAACATAATTTCGATGGAAGAAAATATCTTTCATTCATTGAATCAAAGCATTGTTTGCTCTTTATAAACAGTCAAACTTAAGTGTTTTGGAACAATAACCAACGATATTTGTACTTGAAAACACAAAGCCATGGATCCTCCTTCTTCTTCACAAATGGTCTCTCTCTCTCTCATTATCATCATGAGCATCATGATCATCATAATCATGACTTATATATTTTTTTTCTTGCAGACTTGCGTTCTAAGGCTGAATACTCAGACTAGTGGATGGGACAAGTCTATGCATAAGCTTTTTAAGGGCATTCGAGGTTCTTGTCTCATTTTTTTTTATGTTTCCTCACTTGTTTTATAAAATTTGTCTAGTAAATATTGTAGGATTAGTTAGAATTACGTAATTAACTAAACCAAAGATTCACTCACATAGCACTGTAATGTTTTTCCTGGTATTGTTTAGCTAGTAATGGTTCTGATGCATGCAACTATCGTTATTTTCGGGACGTAATTTTAAGTTTTCACATACGTTTATTCAGTCAAATATATTTATGAATTGTATTTGAGTTTGAGTTATTTGTTTTCAACTAGAAATACTTTGTCTCTCATAATTTTCAAAGTTTAATTACTTTTCGTTATAATTTTCAAAGTTTAATAGAGATGTTGAGTTCAATCGGAGATGCAAAGTTACATTTTCTGGTTTACTTACCGAAGTAAACCTAATCTTGACTTTGGGGTAATTGATTATGAACAGATGTGACATACACAATCGACGCGACAAGAGGATTAGCCTATCTCTCCGGCAAAATCAGCCCTGACATTATTCTGAGGATTCGTAAAGCCAAGAAACATGTAGAGTTAATCCACATGGATTATGGTCACGTTAATCCTCCGATTCCATTCGAAATGGTACCTAATGGTTTCAATTACCCAGATCCACTGTCACCACCGCCGATGTTTCAGCCGCCGTCTCTGATGAACCAGTATACTTACTACCGTCAAAATCCGTCCATCGAAGAACCTCCTGTCGCGTATCCTTATTACTACTATCCGTACTACGGACCGGAGGTGCTTTATTCTCCACCGCCGCAGTTACCGACGAGAGAAGGCGTCACCGGCGAGTCACAATGCAGGATTTTGTGAAGAAGGATTTGGTAGAAGACGACGTCGTTTTCTAGCGGCTTAGTTTATTGGTTTGGTTTTGGTTCGGAAAAGTGGGTTTGGTAACGCATCACCAATTTTGTTTTCTTTTGGACATTATAATTAATTAGTAATAAAGTTCACAACATGGAGATGCTACAGAGATTTCAGCTTTTGAAAGTTTACATTTTTTCCATGGTTTATCAACTAACACTCTAAATTATATAGATGAACTAATTTGAGACCTACATTCTTTATTGATTTATCAAATTATTTGACTACTGAATATTCATTTATAGAATTTCTATTGTAGTATCAATTTATGTTTTGTGTTAATTTTTTCTTTTTTCGACATATTAAACAAGAGAATTTACATTCTACGGCAAATGAAAAATGGGTAATTGGCCAAATGACAATGGGACTGTGCTAAATTTTGAATTCTAATTGTACCATTATGCTAGTAATTCCGTTGCGTGTGTAGGTGTGAGAATTTTTACGGTTTGTGTTAGAGCGAGATCAATTCAAAATCTTTATAATTTCTTTTTAAAAAATTTGGCATATACATACGGGGAGAGAGAGAGAGAGAGAGAGAGAGAGAAGGAGTTTTTAGGGTAATTTGAAGACTTCAGAGCTGAGACGGGAAGAATCAACGGGATCAGATGGCCGAGCACTTGGAGTTGCAAGAAATGATGTTTGTCGATGGCGCATAACAAGTGAGGTTAAAGGTCACATAGTATGGGCCATCAAGTGGGATTAGGGCAATTATAAATGTGCTAGTAGAAGAAGAAAGGGAGGAAACCTGCCTATTTTGTTTTGAAATCAAAGGAGCCTGGGTAAAATGTTTGGGAGGGATGCTATGGTTCGTTGAAGGTTGGACGATGAAGTAAAAACAGTCGATTTAGATAAAGATTTTTTTTTTTTTAATTTCAACTTGATAAGTTGAGATTTCCCCAATCACTGTTTTCCTAGGAATGCATGTAACATATCTCAATATCTCCAAGGGTGAGATAGATGAGATTCTGGAGTTACATGAGAGAATATTTGCCGTTCTGGAGTCATCAAATAGTGCAGGCGACAAAAGCTGGTGATAGTCTGGGGAGATCTAAGCCGATTGAAAGATATTCAAGTCGTCGACTTAACCGTAACTCGTCGTTTGGCAAGAATATTATTTTTGTGTGTTAATATGACTTTAATTTGTTACAAGTTTATTTAAACGTGATAAATGTTAAATTAGAGTGCTACACATAAAGTTAAAGTTAAACATAATGCTTATATACAAGTATAAGTATGTTGCATCTTCGAACTACTCTTCAAAATCAATTGTTAGACCGCCACCATAGGTACTAGATGATATTATTTTATTTAACCGCTAACCTCTTCGAGTATACTATCTAGCCAAGAAAAGAATTAACATCTAACATTTTCGTTAAAGATTTACCAGTAACTAAATTGGTAGCCGCTATTATACATGCTAGCGGTCTAACAATGTCTTTAACAAGAGAACTCTTACTACTTAATAATATATAGAGTATGAATATATTCAATCATTAATGAACATCCAATGATGCATATTAAGAGTAATTTAATTGTTATCCACTATTATATATCTTAGCGGTCTACCAATGAACAAACAAACGAACTCTTTATACTAAGTAATAAATAGAGTATGACTATGATCGATCATTAACCATCTTACAGTATATATTGTCGTTAATACAATTGTTATCCGCTATTTAATATGTTAATGGTGGAAGATAAATTTCAAATTCAAAGATACAACATGCTTTATTGATTCATTTTGTAAATAAAATCACTACATCAAGAAAATGTTTGTGTACAGACAAATAATATTAAAGTTAACATGTAATAACTGAGTTTGAGCGTTAAACAAATTGTTAGAGGTAAACAAAAATGTTTATCATGGCCGAATTCACTAAATCTTAACTCGGTAAGTTCGATTTAACTTGAATGAATGCTCTTCACTGAACTTCCCCAATGATGTGAGCGACTACAAAGAGGAGCTCTAGAAAATTGTCAAAATAAAAGAAAATGACAAAGTTTAACCAAAATCTTCAGTAATCGTTCCGGGTATTGTCATCGGTACCATTGTTATTGTTGAAATGAAAGGGAAAAAGAAAGAAGGATGAAGGAAAGAATTAAGAGAGAGAGAGAGAGAGAGAGAGAGAGAGAGAGAGAGAGAGAGAGAGAGAGAGAGAGAGAGAGAGAGAGAGAGAGAGAGAGAGAGAGAGAGAGTTTGTGTGGCTCGTAGAGTTCCTACATCTACACTATAGCCAACAGTTCCCTATAAAATATGTTGCCACCTGCTATTAGATTTTGAAAGGTTAACTCATCCATTTCTTCACAAAAAGCTAAAGTGATTGGAGTTTCCAACTATTGTTTTCTGCCTAATTGACTCATTGATAGACTCCTCGTGAGGATCTATGCCCAAGGAACACACTTCTAGGTTTTGGACTCGTGAATGATCGGATTGATGATGAACGAGCGATCAGATTTGAAATGATGTAGCAGATAAGGAGATGAACGGACATGAAATGGATTGAATTGTACTTCTACGAGATATGAAAATCTCTTAGACTATGAGCTTGATCCTAACTTAGATATTACACACTAAGGGAAGAACAAGATGAGAAGATATTACACACTTCTCAGATCAAACAAATTTGAGAGGATTTTTGATAAAAGTTTGATGATTTTATTCACGAGGATTGGATCATTTAAATAGGCTCAAGGAAGCTTTGGACAAACCCCTAGACTTCCTTGACTACACGTAAAATCAAGAAAAATAAATAAGAAGTTTGAAAGACAAAAAGAACAAAACTTAAATGACTTTGACTAGAAGTTTGAAAGACAAAAATAAGATAGTTGACTCGACAAACGCGGAGAAATGGCGAGTCGTGGTAGCATTGCTGATGAGGCTTGCATAAAAGTATGCAGACTTTCCTCGTTAAAAACCTCACTTGGAAAATCCATTGGGACAAAACCAAGGTGTGAGAAAAAGAGTACAAACCACACGCCTCCCATCATCGACCATTAAGCCACTTGGATCACAACCAATGTTGTTGGACAAGTGATTGGCACAAGGTTGCTTTCAATGCACCATAAGAGTGTATTGGCGGCTTGGTTATGTTATTTTGTTCTTGACCTTGTCATGGGTACAACCGGTAAATGTAAGGATTTAGAGTCCATAGGGTCATCCTCAGCTACAAGCTGCTCCTCAGCTAGAAGTTGCACCTCAGCTACGAGCTGCTCCTCGGCTACAAGCTTCTCCTTAGCTCCATTTTGTTCAGCTACAAGCTGCTCCTTAGCTCCATATTTTTTATCTACAAACTACTTTTCTGGGTCAAGTCCTTCTTCACGTTTCAAGTCTTTTGTGCTTGGCAGGATCATATTATCCTCTCCCATTTGAAAAGGATTTTGACCCTCAAATCTGAGTCACCTAAAACAAAAAGAGGAAAATCAGAAACACTAAAACCTTTGATGATATTGCACTTACCTTGGAGATCAAGTTTGTAGGCATTAGCGTTGATCGGGTTGTCAAAACAACTCAAATGAAGTTTAGTTTCATATTTGTTATCTTTGAGAGCTTTGGAGACATCTTCCATCCTTTCTTCTTTATACATTTCCACAAGAAGAAATCTTTGGAAAGTGTTCAGCTTATTTGTCAAAATAACTCGAATTCCAATCTCACAAGGAAGTTTGACAAGAGGACTTCTAAGTCTGGTGGCTCCTCTTTTGTACATGTAATGTAGTCAACACCTTTGGCAAATAGCAAGTGGATTATCACAGTCACGGAGTGTCCATAAAAAAGTAAACAAGTCTCATATCGGACCAAAAGAATCATCTTTATCATGTTCCTTTTTACTAGTTTTGTTCCGAACACTCTTTGAATAGCCTTAAACATTTCTTGATGAATTATGGATATAGTAAACTCATATTCTCAGGCCTTAAATCATGAAAAACAAAACGAGATAAAGAGACACTTACCTGAATAAGGCCCTTGGTGTTTTTTGCTGCTCATTACGGTAAAAAGGAGTGGTGTTGGATCTGGAGGCTCTTCTTGGATCATGGTATTATTGGTGATTAACTTATTCTCTCTAGAGATGTCTAAAAACACTCATGGTCTCCAGTGATAAGTTCGGAATGAACCAAATGGGGACATGTCAGTTTTAAGCTCCTCGAAGAACCTGTGAAGTTGAGTGTAGTGTGGTAGAGGTCCTGAATGTTCTAGATGGTCTCCGGTCTCCAAATGTGGCTTTGATGATCAATTTGTAACTTCAATGAATTATTCTCTAAAGTCACATCCTGCAAAAGTTTGGTAATTTCACTCGGTGGCACAAGTGCAAGGTTAGAAACACAAGACATTTTATCATTAGAAACAAATAATTTAATGACTCAGTATATTCAATTCTTTTAACCATACCAGCCCTAGTAAAGAAATTAGATTTCTTACCTTCCTGCTTACCTTTTAGGAGAATTGTCTAGATATCCCTCATGAGGTGACAAGGGAACCAATGTAGTCTTTAACTCCAAGATTATACAATCTGCACCTCGTGAAAGCAAGTTAGCTCTCATTCGTTTTTGGGAGTTTAGATAGTTACCTCGAATTTTAATTGGTGATTTAACATCTGGTGGTTTCTTCTTGATTTGAACAGAACATGTGAGCTCTCCTCCCTGAATCAATATTGCATTGCTTCTAGTGAAATCTCTAGTCACACTCTTCATTCCTTGTTTGGGTTCTTTGTAGAAGGGTTGAAATTGATGCAAATTTGGTGGCTTTCCTTTGATTGCCAATGTGTTGAACCTTGAATGTACTTTTCCTTGATGTCACTTCTCCAAAGTACCTATGCAAATCAATTTCTTTATAGTGTTTTCTTGGATAGTCACACAGAAATGGTATAAGATTGGTTGGTTTCTCCAAGTCATTAACCAAAGGCAAACTCTTTTGTGTTTCTTCTAGTGATTCTTCTTCTAAAACCTGTGAAAATGAATCAATACTACTTGGTTGCACCAATTTGAAAAGGATTAGTTTTTCACAAGCTTGATTACTTGCAAGCACAAAGTCAAATTTTTCAGAAGGAAAATCACACTTATCTTTAACAAATTTAGAAGGAAGAGCACATTTAGCTTTCATGGATTTGGTGTAAGAATTGAGAAGCTCCAGTAGGTCGTTCTCTAGTTGATCTTTTGTTGTGGTGCTACTTGAATATTTTCTTTCTGCTTCATGGACTTTTGATGGATTGGCAAAGGCTGGGTTGGTTCTTTTGATACTAAACTGTTGGGTGCATATTTATTCCTCAGTAGTTCCTTAAGCTTTCTTCACGAGGTGATAGTTGGCTCCTTGTAGTACCAGCGATCATCTATCTCTTGACATTTCCATTTATGAGCATCTCTTTTAAGCTGGCCAATTGCACAAGACACCATTTTGTCCTTGTTGATTCACTTGTAGTAAAACCAATCTTCCATGTTTCTTTCCCACTCTAGATAATTTCTTTTTCTTGAAAATGCATAGAGTTCAAGTTCATTAGCACGTTAAAAATCAGAATACAAATAGACCTTAGATATTGGAGAGTAAGAGGTTTTTTGTGGGTTGCCCCGTGTTGATCTTAGTGTGTGGTCAGGCGGCTTGGGATTAAGCTCTTGTCCCCTCCTGTTTCATGCTATATTCTTCCCTTGTTGAAGATTATGATTAGGTTATGGGACGGTTTGATTTAGTTGCAAAACTCTAAGTTTCTCATCCAGCATCTTAGCCATGGTAGCCGTAAGTGATTCTGACAACTTTTTGTTTGCACTAGACGCGGTTGATTCATCCTCATAAGTGTACCTAAAATATTAAAAGATCTAATAAGTAAAAATGGTTCAAAAGATCTAACAAGTTCTAGAAGATGAACAATCGTTTTAAGCACAAATGACACGAGTAGTTAATCGGTCACCAAAAATTATCAAAACGTATTCAAAATTTCTAGAATTACTTTTAATAAATACTAGACTCGTTCCAGGTTAAGATTTAATTGATTTTGCAATTTTAGAACAAACCAATTATTTATAAAAATGTTTACAAAAACGAGCAAAATCTGAAAAACATAAAATCCAGAATTAGAATAACAAAACCTGATTACGAAGTGGCTCTGATACCATTTGATAGACTCCTCGTTTGGATCTATGCCCAAGTAACACATTTCGTAGGTCTTGGACTCGTGAATGATCGGATTGATGATGAACGAGCTATCGGATTTGAAATGATGCAGCGGATAAGAAGATGAACAAACATGAAATGAATTGAATTGTACTTCTAAGAGAGATGAAATCTCTTAGCCTACGAGCTTGATCCTAACTTAGATATTACGCACTAAGAAAAGAACAAGATGAGAAAATATTACACACTTCTCAGATCAAACAAATTTGATAGGATTTTTGATAAAACTTTGATGATTTTATTCATGAAGATTGGATCCTTTAAATAGGCTCAAGGAAGCTTTGGACAAACCCCTAGACTTCCTTTACTACACGGAAAATCAAGAACAATAAATAAGAAGTTTGAAATACAAAGTTTGAAAGACAAAAATAAGATAGATGACTCGGCAAACACGGAAAACATCGAGTCATGGTAGCATTGCCGATGATGAGGCTTGCGGATAAGTGTGCGGACTTGCCTCATTAAAAACCTCACTTGGAAAACCCAGTGGGACAAAACCAAGGCGACCTCTCATCATCGACCCTTAAGCCACTTGGATCGTAACCAATTTAGTTGGAGAAGTGCTTGGTTCAAGGTTGCTTTCAATGCACCATAAGAGTGTATTGACGGCTTGGTTAAGTTGTTTGGTTCTCGTCATGGGTATAACTGGTAAATGTAAGAACTTAGAGTCCATAGGGTTATCCTCGGCTATGAGCTGCTCTTCAGCTACAAGCTGCTCCTCGGCTACAAGCTGCTCCTCGGCTACAAAATGCTCTTTAGCTCCATATTCCTTATCTACAAATGCTCCTCTGGTTCAAGTAATTCTTCACGTTTCAAGTCTTTTGTGTTTGGCAGGATCATATCACTAGTTAAACAATATGACTCTAGGCTACTGAACAAAGGCTAGTAGACGCCGAAATAATTAAATGTCTTTGTCTACAATTTCTCTATCAATAAGGATGAACAATATATATAGCTATATTTATAGTTTTGTATCTCATACACCATAATTGTCCATGTCTATATATTGTGTAACTTGGAATTATAGTGTCAATAAACCACATAAACTTTATACTTCCAGATATTAAAATCACTAGTCCCTCCTCCATTGCGTCTTTTTCGGCGAAGCTACATCCTCCTCCGACGAAGCAGCATCACATCTTCATTCGCCGGAAGAGCGTCTTCCTCTGTTGAAGTTGCATCCTCCTCCGATGAAGTCACGTCTTTCTCCGACAAGCTATATACTCTTCCAGTGAAGTTGCGTCTTCCTCCGTCGAAGCACCATCCTTGTCCGTTGTGACCTCTTCTTCCTCCGCCTTTGAATCCACCACCCTTCATAACAAGTTCCATTGTTTTCCGGCGAATGCATCAACGTTCGGTTTTGAATAAATTTTATAGACCAAAAGATTATCATGGTTTAGATCATGAACGGAATTTAAATATACACATGGTATAGATCAGGAGAAGAAGTGAACATGTAGGGTTAAAAATGGAGAGAGAATAGAAAGTATAAAATCAAAGATGTTTTTCTCAACCCCAATAAATTGTTTGCTTCTTTCTTTAATAATTGTGGGTGATCCTTGGAATGTTACAAATTCTGAATGAGAGTTATGTACAATTTTTTATGTATTTCACAGAGTTTGACAACTAATAAATTTGTAACCCGTGTGATTTTTTTACACTCGTGGTTGCAACACAAATTTGTATTGTTTTTGTATTGCATGTAGTCGTATTTTCTCTTATGAAAGACTATGCTAACTTTTTAACCACAAAACATATCAATACACATTTCATGTCGATTTATTAAGATAAAACATTTATTAATCATATACATTGCATCTAAAATACATAACTATATAAACCTATAATATAGCATATAAATCATAGCAGATATTTGGTTTTTCTAAAATAATATTTGTGATTTGCTCCATGTTCGTCACATGCATCGCTTTAATATTTGCTTTGTTTTAACATATTACGGATATCCGGATTCTTTGAATTAGTTCACAACGAATACCGAATTAAAACGGATTTGGCGGATTTTTTGGCCAAACCCTATCTATAATGGCTTGTTATGCTTTGGGTAATGAAGAAAACTCTTAAACTAGCCAGTAAGCCTGGTGGTCCTTGGCCGGGACATACCTACATTGTAGGCCTACTACATTGCACTTTACCAACGATCGGGTGGGCCCAGATTAAGTAAAGAAGCATCTTAGATCTAATAATAAATTAATAAGCCTGGTTGGTAAACCAAAAGCCAATTTACAGCAGTTACAGCACTAACCCACCAAAAATTGAAAGAAAATAAATTATCAAAACATCCCGTGGCCGCTAAGGTTCGAATTCCCTCACTCACTCACTATTCCAATTTCATTTTCAGCAGCCAAGACTCTTCAGTATCTCCTTTAGCTTCTCAATCACAGCCGTTGGATCTGCCCACGAATTCGCCAGATGCATGGCATGATACTCCAAACCTTTCCACTTAGCTATAAGCTCAAAATGAGGTCTCTGAAACTCGACGCTCACTATCTCAAATATCGTTGTGTTTGGTGTTGCAGACACAATGTGAGTGAGTCCAGCTCCGTGAGCTCCTATGATCACTGACGCGTCTTGGATGGCCCGGACTTGATCTTTCATTGACATGTGCGCAAACAATCCATTCACAAGGTTAATCCTGCATTTCGTCAGACCAGTGGAGCCAGATGCGACCCAATGGTGCAACGAGTCGAACACTTCTTCCTCATTGATGAGCCGAGACTGGACTTTACCACCGTGACGAGGGTGGGCTAAGTAATCTTCACGGCGGACAAAGAGAACGTTGTGCACAGAGGTTGATGTTGATGATGATGATGATGGCGGTTTTTCTGACGAGCGGTGTCGGTTAACAGGAAACCCGAAAGCTGATCTGATCATTTCACCAAACTCTGATAGCCTTGCGGTTTTCTTATCGTCCGGGTTTTGCCCCAGATTGTGAGCTGATTCTCCGTTGCAGTCTATATCTCCGGTCAACCCCTTGAAAAGCGAGGTTTCATATCCCAATGGTGATAGAATAGGGTGGCGGAAACAAACCGGTTTGGTGAAATTCTTTGCGTATCTGATCCCGGAAAACAAAGCTGTCCATGTTTCTTCTAGCTGCGTCTGCAAAAAATGTTCATTTTTATTCATCAAGATTAAGACCCTGAAACACAGCAAAATCAAAATCCTATAACCACGAGAAATTGCAAGTCTAAAGATAGTTGGGGCAAATCAAATGACCATGAACAAGAAGAGGAGCGTACCGTGCAGTGTCCATCAATGAAAACAACGTGTGGTCGATTAGGCAAGCCGGTAACTCTAGAGGAAACATAAGCGCTGTACCAATCTGTCACGGTATGGAAGAGATTTGCATACTCGAATCGAGTGATAAGCAGTGTTGGTTCCTCCACCCACTGAGGCCAAGCAAAACCAAATCAAACATCAACCAGCAATCTAACATACAGAAAGATTTCAATGTAACTGATTCATTTCTCCATCAGTTGAACGAAGAGAAAACTTTCTAATTATGCATCTTTTCACCAAAACACAATTTAATTCCTCAAAAAGAGATTACCAAAATCAATCTTACTTAATCAACCGATGAATCAGAACAACAACAGTAAGATGCACAAACCTCTTGACAGACGAAATCTTGGTTGCCAACAACACGAATCGAAGCAACCAAATCCCTCATTGTATGTCTATCAATGCCACCTTCTTGAATATATTCATTCAGCATCTCATCACTCACCAGCCGCCGAGTGCCTCCTCCACCGCCAATTCGACGGTTTCTCTTGAACCCTAACTCTTCCGCCACCTCGAACGCGCCTTCTCGGAACTCCGGAAGCTCCTCCTCCTCTTTCCTCCCCATGACTTCCTCTAGCTTCTCACCACCTTTGGACATTACGATCCGATCGGGAACCATTCTCAGATTCCTTCCTTCGCATATCGAGCTCTGTAGCGTCTCACTGTAGAAACATCGAAACCAGCTTCCTTTGGAAACCTTGGGTCTGAGGAAATCAACTCTCCGAGTGAATCCATTCCCGAAGTAGGCTTCGCAGGAGCCACTGGGTAGATTCTTCTGCGGCGGCGTCCATGGAAGGTAGGAAGGTAAGATCGGCCACGGTTTTTGAATCGCGGACTGATTATTGACGGGGACATGAAATCGCAAAGGAATGTGAGGATTTGGTTCCGGAGACGAAGAGGATGAGTGAAAAGCGAAGTAGAAGCAGAGAAAGAGAGAGTTGAGAAGTAGCATATATAGGAATATCTTCAGAATCCGTGGATTCCGTTTACTCATCTCCTCGATTTGCGGTTACAATTTGAAAATTCTCTTTCAGGAGAGATGATGGAGAAACTGAACCTTTCTAATTTTAGATTCCCATCGGTTTCTGAACCGGTGATAGATTCTGGAGAAAACTTATCGGATGTTTCCGCCGGAATCTTCGCCCGAAAACAATTATTCCTTCAAACGTGAAGAAGAATCGGAATGTTGAGAAACTTCTGTCTGATTTATTAAAACCAGAAAATTCCATCCATTACCTAGTCCTTCCACTTGCTTGCTTTTTTTTACTAGAGCAGTTGCATTTCCAGATGAATAATTCAATAATTAAGTAAATAATAAATAGGGCAATTCTCAAAAATGCCATCAATTTTTGAAAAATTTCATATATACCGTTTTTTCCAATTGTTCCAAAAATACCACAAAATTAAAATAAAATTTTAACATTCAAATCTAAACCATAAATCCCAAATTCAAATTCTATCCCTAAAACTATACCCTAATTTAAGAATAGTTAACCCAAACCAAAAAATTTAAACTATAAATCCATTGAAAATCAATTTTTGATTTTGTGGTATTTTTGAAAAAATTGGAAAAAAATAGTATCTATGGAATTTTTCAAAAATTGATGGCATCTTAGAAAATTTCTTTAATAAATATTAGTGTCAGTGATGTATAATTTTTATTCAGTTGGTAAAAAAGAAAATAATTTTCTTCAACATTACGCTTTGATTTCTAACAATTGACTCCCTCTTTTTCTTTTGCTGTTTTGCCATATGGGAGAAGCAAGATGATGATGACGGTTGTCACGGTGGGGAGGGAATGGCCGTTCCTTGTATATGTTTTTGCTAATTATAAATGTTGTTATTAAATTGTAAGTTTAGGATTACAAATGGTTGTTAGAACAAACTAGGTCTTTCCCCGCGTTACACGCGGGATTTGTGGTAAATTGGTAAAAAAATTATATGTATTTTAAAGGTTTTTTGTTGTTTTCTTATAGAACGGTTAATCGCATGTTGTTGGTTTCTTTGGTATTTCAATCATTTGTGTTTGATTTGAAATATAACTTTATACCATAAAGTTAAATTAGTTATATTTTTCTCAGTTAGAATATATTTTTTAAAACCATAAATAACTTAGACCATGTGAACAAAGGAATACATTTTTTAGATAGAAGTAAAATAATCATTTAGTGCATTTTGTAGTAGTCGGTACGAGTAACCATCTTGTTTAAATTAGTAAAGAGGAGCTTGCAAAAAGGTAAGAAATAGAATTGAAAATGCAAAACTATGAATTGTCTTCACCCACTTCATGTTTTTTTCCATTGATTATTTATATTCAGCCTTATAATACTCATTTGAAATAATTTTTCTATTCTTTTCTTTTACTCTTGAATCACCTAAACTTCTTCTCCAATTTTTATGTTCTTTTCATCTTTATTGTGCTCTGATACCATTAAACTAAGTGGATTATCTGGGAGATCGTGTTGGCTAAAATCGTGTTGAAAGTCGAGCGGTAGTTTCCAAGTATTGGGAGCTTCTAAACGGGCCTATGCCTCTGATTTGCTCAACCACTGTTAGGAAATTTCCCCCACGACCATCGTGTTGACTAAAACCGTGTTGATAACCCAGATGCTCAACTTAAGAGTTGGAGCAGAGAGGCATCTCTTGGATAGAGAGTAATCAGAGCTTATGAAGAAGTTCGGAAATTTGGATAACTAGAGAATGATTTAGAGAAACATTTTAGAGAGATAAACTAGAGAGAGGTTTTTATAGAAAATATGAGGTGAAATCTTACAATGGGGGTACACACATATTTATAGGGGGAATGGAGCGCTGACATAAGCGCTTACATCACATTTCACATTATTGAGCGCTGACATAAACGCTTACATCACACTTACATCATTATTTATTAAACATAATTAAACACACTTAAACTTAATAAAATACGCTTATTATACATAATGAAGTATTATGATGTACTTCATTTAGTGTTCCATTTTGAACTTGATGATATGCTTTTGGCAGCAACCGGGTTGATCTCCTGGGCATTTGTATTTCACTTCTGGCTCCTCATAATCCGCGAAGTCTGCGAAGTTGTCTTGAGTGTTAACTTCAATGTTGAATTTCTTCCCGATTTCATCGATATTCATGTCGTCATCAGGGGGTTGAGAGTCTTCGAAGTAGGTTTCCGTAGCGTATGCAGATACTGGGACTTGTTTAATTGCCTGAAGAGTTTGAGCCATATTCTGTTGTTTTTCCATGAAATACTGCAGGTCTTCATCGAGGCTCATCTGATAGTCTACTGAGTAGTATGTCCAGTTTGGGTTGAAAGGGATTGGAAACGTCTGTCTTGTATTGTTGAGGCAAAACGCATGTGTTTGGAAATCTTCGTAGGGCTTGTTATCATGGATGTTGAAGTCTGGACGAATCCCTCGTTGATAGTCGTTGTGGTGAATGAGCGTGGGAAGTGCATGAAGCTTGCCGGATTTGTTGTTGACCTGGACAAGACGATGGAAGAAGTATAATGTATGAGGGTTAAAGAACGGATTGAGGGTCCTTTGACTTCCTTGTCCCTTCAGCCTCTTGAATGGTAGGTTTGTTGCTTTTGCCGATCTTCTCAATTTACCGGCCCAACTGGATAGTGGTGCAAACCATGTTAAGAAAGTCGAAAGACATTCCTTTTGTCCTTGTTGAGCGCAGACGTATTGGTAGAGCCAACTTATGTCAAATACAATACCGATGGTGTAGGCCAAGCAAAGGTACCAGAGGAAACACAGAACTTCTTCTGGCATGTTTGAATTCTCGATCCTGTAGAGGTGAGCGAAAGGGTACTCCGGGTGGATTCCCATTGGCGCGATGTAACGGCAGTTGATGCCATTCTTGCAAAGGATGATGAATTGATAACGGAAGGCTTTTTGAAGAAGATGCTCGTGTAAGATCTTCCTTTCGATTAACTCATGAGCATCTTTAGGCATGTTGGCTTCAAAATCGAAGTATCCATCTTCTGATTTGGAGGAGCTTGCCATTATGTTAATTTCTTTGAGTGGAGTTCTGCTGAGTATGTCTGCGAGAGTGTTTTTCTCGCCCTTTAAATAAAAGGAGTCGAAGCCGTACTTTGAGAACCACTCGCTCCATCGAAGTAGATGTTGGTGTGGGACCGTCTTCTGCTTGAATTGTAACATCTTCGGAAAAGAAGACATATCCATTTCGATGCGAAATTTATGTCCTATCAGATGGAACTCGAACCTCTCGATTGCCTTTTTGACTGCTAGGATTTCTTTGAACGTGGAGTGATAATGCATTTCCGAATCTTTAAAGCGTCCACTTTTGTATCCACAGATTTGACGTTTTCCATTTATTTCTTCAAATAATATTGCTCCCCAATATTTGTCGCTTGCGTCGGTCTGAAGAATTCGTGTCCCCGAGGAGGGAATCTGTAAAGGTAGTAGCTTCTGTATCTCTAGCTTTAGCCTTTTGACCGCTTTTGTTTGTAGCTTTGTCCATTCGGGTGGATTCTTTGTCAGCATTTTTTGTAGTGGCCTTGTCAGTCGCGAAAGATGCGGAATAAAGTCACTAACATAATTGATGACTCCAAGGAATTGCTGGACTTGCCTCTTTGTGAGATTTTCGTCTGGGAAATCAAGAAGCGTTGTAGTTAGATGAAACTGTGGCGTTATCTGTCCATCTTTAATTTTCATCCCAAGGAAATCGATGTTGGGCTGGGCTATGATCATTTTTCGGGCCGAGAGCATAATTCCATATTCTTTGAGTATGCCCTGAAACTGTTTTAGAGATTGAATGTGTTCTTTTTCATCCGAAGAGAATAGAAGGATGTCATCGATATATATCAAAGCCGTGTGGATGATGGGCTTGAATATTCGTAACATCGCTTGTTGGAATAGCGATGGTGCTGTCTTCAGGCCGAAAGGTAGAACATTTCGTTGAAGATGGCGATTAGGTAGACAAAACGCCATCTTGTATCTTTCTTCAGGCTGAACTCCTAGTTGCCAGAAACCCGATTTGAGGTCGAACTTTGAAAATATCGTAGCACCTTGGAGATGTTATAGGAGCGCCTTTTTGTTTGGCAGAGGGAATTTGACGTCTTGAAGGTATTGATTCAATGGCTTGTAGTCAATGACTAATCTGAGCTTACCCCTTGCTTGTTCAGCCCTATTGTTGACGTAGAATGCCTGGCATGCCCATGGTGAATTTGTTGATGAGACTATTCCTTGGTTTACCAGTTGATCACATTCTTCATTTGCTTGTTGCAAAAGCGTAGGAGACATTCCTGCATGGCTTGCTCTTGTTGGAGTTGTGTGAACATTTTCCTTGAAGGGTAGCGATACAAAGAACTCCGGATTTAGCCACAGTGGATTGTCACATTTCTTAAGAAAATCTGTGTGAGAGTCTGCACATGAAATTAATGTGATTTCTTCCTTGATATTGTTGAAATCTTGAGGTGCAGCATCTTCAATTGCGAATAGGTGATGTATCGTTGTGAAGGCTTTATAGAGGTTGTTCCATTTCATTCCTCTTGATTCGAGTAAAATGTTGTACTTCTCCTTCAATGTTTGGTATATATCCCATCCCAATACTAAGTCTTTCAGGGGCAGAAGATCCAAGCACTTCAGTCGTAATTTGACACTTAGGGAAGAGCTCTATAACTATAGGCTTAGACCTGAGTTTGACTGATAGCGAACCCACGTTTGCAACTCTAAACTCCTGTCTGTGTGGTAACCACATGGACGCCGGGAGAACTTTGGGGTTTACTATCGTTGAATAAGCACTTGTGTCTATGAATGCGATGACATGCACCAGATCTTCTTTTTCGATGGGTCAAAGATGGTAACAGGCAAGTGTGGTGTTTGTATCTCTCCTTGCTTTGGTATCTTCGTGATCTTGAAACGACATTCTTCACCATCCTCTTTATTTGATGATTCAGATGAAACATCATAGTCTGAATAGCCGCAAATAGCATCTTTGCTGTCACTGTCATAGGAGAGGACAGATTCAAGATCATGGTTGTCAAGATCGATGTTTGGAGCTATACTGGATATCGAACTGATGAGATATTGTTTCTTCTTCTTCGATTTATTCGGACAGTTTTTTGCATAATGTCCTTCTTTGCGGCATAGGAAGCATTTGGTTGTTTTTTTGAAAGTGCGCTTGTTTCTGAAAAATTGCTTACGTCTGAATCAGTTGAAACCCTTGTGAAATGGTTTTTTAGACCTTCGATGTTTTAGAGAATCGCACGAGCAAGTCTTTTTGGACTTTGAACATTTTATCGATAGGTCTGGCCTGGCGCAAATCTTGGATAGATGCCTCGATTTGTCCATGAACTCCGTCCAGAACTCTTTCTGTTTGCAGAGTTTATCTAGTGTTCGGAAGACGTATTGTTGAATTTGGCCAATAGAGATTTCTTCAATATTATGTCATTGATCTCTGATGTAGACCTTGGTTTGTTGACTGAGGTAGTCGTCAATGAATGAAAGATAAACGTGCTTCAAGCTCGGGTTGTTCAGACCATTGAGAGCATAGTATCTTCGCGTTTGCCTTTCGAAGTGTTTTGCCAAATCTTTTTTCTTAAGTGAGCAACATTTTGCCATAAAGTATTCTTCTTGTAATTTTTCCCTTAGATGTGTAGGCGTTCTGATGAATTCCTTATGGATTTCTCCAAGTATTATCGGTATGTCAACTTGATAGGCTTGCCATTATCGATATTCTCCGAGGGAATTCCACCATTCTTTTAGTGCTCCAGATAACCTTGTTGTAAATTGTCGTATGACCATTTCCTTTAGTGAGGTTAAGACCTCTGAATTCATCCATGCATGAAATTCGTCAATTTGATCATTCCATTTCTCAAAAGGAATATCGTCGAACGTGAATGTATTGATCTTGGAAGAGAATTGTCTTGGCAATATCTCGTTTTGTTGAGGAGGTGCTTGATTCATCTCTTCATCACTTGAAATGGGCTCATCCACGAAATCAGGTTCTGTTTTTGGAACAGAAGATGAACCTTCTCCGATAGCGAATTGTTTTGGTAGTGATTCTACCTCTGACCCCATATCGCTTTCTTTATAACTCTCTGAACTTGTATCAGAGAAGTATTTGATCGTCTCGATTGGTTGAGTAGAGTTATTTCGAGCTGATTGAGCTTGGTGGTTTGTCGTTATGGCTTGAGAGGTTTGGCCGAGAGTATCAAGCAAACTAGATATCGAGAATTCGATTATTCCAATATCTTCTGATTTCTTTTTTTCATTAATGGATTCGTGGCTCGAGGACGAGGTAAGAGCTGGTTTCTTGGAAGGATTACCCGGAAATTCAGCGTCTTTTTGCTTTCTAGGTTTTGAACGAGCAGATTTTGTTTTGAGGAAGGTTGTTGATGGAGTGCTATAGCGGGATGTGAAAGCCTCGTCAGGGGATAAGAATCCCGGAAGCGGGGTTATCCTTTTGGGTTCTTGATATCCCGAGAGAAATCCTGGGGAATAGGAATCTTTATATGTAGGCATCGATGGCATACCTCCAAGTGGATCAAAATACGAATCTGTTCTCTTTCTGTTTTGAACCATGCTTTCCAAACTCCTCTGTAGATCCTTGAGTTGAATTTTGAGATTAGCTGTCTCGGCTTCTTTGTTTCGGAAAGTGGATGTGTGAACCATCATGTGTTGCACCATTGACATCATTTCTTGATGTAGATTACCAAGTCTTCCATGTATTTCCATAATTGAGCTTTGTAAAAAAACTCAATCTTTTATCGTTGCTATTTGTGAGTTGATCAACTTTGTGACTTATCGATGTCAAAAGTTGATTTTGGGCTATCGCATTCTCCGTTTGCCAATTGAGGACTTTTTCACCTTGGCTTAGTTGGTCAGGCCCGGCAGAGTTGATAGCTCTAGAGAGGATCTTTGGGCAATGAGCAATACCATCTTTGGTAAAATCTTCCGGTGGAGGAAAATCTGTAGATTGCATCATCATTAACGGTGGCTCTTCCTTTCTTGAGGAGTATTCGACTATGAAGTCGTAATTGCCTCTGTCGTCTCCTAGTGGCCCAATAGTGGGATCTCCTTCGAGATATCTCTTGTAAAGAGGATCTTCCTTTTTTCTTCTTCTTCTGCGGATCTCGTTGTCAGATTCGTAATTCTCCTCGTCCGCTAGGCATGCAGAGCAAGAGCATACATCGAAGTATTTGTGCCCATTTTCGTCCATGAAAGGGTATATAACCTTTCCGTCGCTATCAAATGAAATAGGCGGTAGTAACTTCTCCCTTTGTGGATCAAGAAAATCTTGTTCCATCTGGATCGAAAATTGAGTGAACAATTTCTTTCGAAATGATGATGATCTCGGTTTTTCAAATTTGATTTCTGTTGTTCCATCGTTTCTAGAATGGAAGCTGACATCTGCCGTCTGTATCGGAGCCTCAGTTGCTTGATGTATCTTTTCATAGCTTGTAATCCATGATTCTGGTAGTTTCCGTAGCAATTCTTCGCGAGATATTTGCCGAGGAATTTGAACCGAGTTTGGCGCCTGTGATGCTGATGTGATTTCGAGGAACAACGCCTCATCGGAGGATGGCAGTGCTAGGTCAAGAGCATGATCTTGGATACGGTAGACCATCTGATGGTGTAGGGTGGCGACCACGCTTTTTTCTTGCATAGGTGCTCCGATTAACTGTAGTTGGACCTTGAGTGTTTGTAGCAGATTGGGATCTTTCAGTGACACGTTAAAGTTGGGAAACAGTGTTACGAACACTGTTCGTGCATTTAAAGTTGTCTGCACTGTTCCAATGCAAGCTTGTTGGTAGGATTTGAGTCTTGAGTCGAGTAAGGCTATGCATTTAAAGTTGTCTGCACTGTTCTTCACGCAATATTCTATTACTCATGGCTATATTCTCTTTTAGTTGGTCCAATATGTGTACTGAATTAATTGTCCATTTCAGTTATGTTAAGGGCATGAATAATTCCAATGATTTTTGGCTTTCACCTCATTTTTTCAAGTCATAGATTTAAGTTGAAAATTTTGAATGACGTCTAAAACATAATATTCATCTAATTAACCCATGATTTATTTAAATTTGAGTATATATACTTATATACTAACATCAGTATAATTTCCACTAATTAATGGATAATTTTCTTTCATCAATTATAAACTACAATAGCTCTCAATAAAGTTTTAGTAAATAAAAATTTGCGACTTTAAATATGGTGGTTTTGAGAATTGATAATTAATTAAATGATTAATTACATCACATACGCATAGATACAATTCACACAAAAAACTGCGCTTAGAGCGAATGATATCATATCTTAGCCAGATTGACATAAAGGGGAGTACGAATGAATTGATGTGGATGATGAAGTTACTTGGAGCCATATTACATCATTGTTTGGTTTCACAACTCACTTTACATAAGAAAGAAGGAAGATATATGTAAAGACTAAAGAGAGCCTTCTCCCCTTTTCCTGTAATATATACACATTTACAACCGTCTGATGTAATAAAAATGTACAAAAAAAAAAAAAATCATTTCTTGAGGACCATTGCCTTCATTTTCTTCTTCCTCACTGCGTGCTTTAGTTTCTCAAGCGCTACGGACCCCACCTGTCTCACCCGCTCTCTTGACAAGCCTATCCTGCAATTCGCCTAAAGACTGTTTAAATGTTGATGATGATGCAACAATGGGTCAAGAGGCTTAATAAGATTGAATACCTTTTGCTAATGTCTTCCCCTGTAAGACATTCTTTGTCTAAACTATAGTATAAGTGTAGAACCGAAAGATCTCCCTTTCCAGTCCTCCGAGTGTTGCACTTATAAGCTTGCTTACTTCCTCCTGCCATTTACCTTCAACGTGGTCAAACATTCAAACTTCAGCAGTTTCAACAAAGAGAGTATCAGAAATGTATGTATAAATTTGGTTTCACTTATGACTTTTTTTTTTACCTTGAGTGCCCACTCATCATACTCATGCCACGGTTTGTTCTCCAACCGATTATCCACAATGTACTGGAAATATTGAAAACAAACCAGCCAAAGGTTATATACGGGAGAAGAGAGTAACGTAGAAGATGAAACCAGAAGTGTTTTTTTTTGTTCGAGAGAAACCGAGAGAAGAGACTAACATTGTGATGAGTTTTCCATGGAGACCGTTCAAGGAAGGCTATGCATCTCTGTCTAGTGAAAATATTTTGCTTACGGCCTGCATTTTTAAAGTGCAAGAGCATGAGCACAAATTAAAAATGGTCCTTGAAAAGTGAAAGTGACATGAATTATTATAAGTTTGCTTACCTTTGTTATATTTTTAACTTTCTTCTGCGACATGTTTAGAGACTCTGCACTCCTCTGGAACGAAAAGATTAGTAAATAAGCATATACAATTATTAACAAATTGTTAAATATGGAGGCCATAACTGTTTTAAGAGATGGAGCAGAGTGAGTGATTGAGTGATGGTGGCTGAGGTGTTAACATATGACAGTTGCAAAAAGTAGAATTTCGAATAGTGGTATGCACAACTCAACCTATGTAATTTGAGCTACAAAATTCAATCATTCAAAGGAATGTTTAACTTTATTATCTAGGGAAGATGAGGTTTATATGAAAAGCAAAACAGTAATAAGAAGAAGTGAAAAATAGAGAGGAAAGAAAGTTTCTCAGAATATTAAGAATGTATGCAACTCTAGAGTTGCAAGAAACTTACCCATCTTCCATAACTGGTATTTTTTCACCGCAGAGGTAGGATTGAATTTGAGATTTAATTTGCAAAATGAAACAAAAAAAGATGCAAACTTAACACTATCGACGTGAAATCCAAAATATAGCAACCTTTTACATGAAAACTAAGACATAATAAGTGAGCATAAGCTATAACACCACAATACTCCATTCTAACATCAAAATCAAAAACCAAGATTCAAGTTTTGACCAAAGAATCTTTATGACCAGCTACCGAAATACGTAATCCCACAATTTAAGTGATACCGATGTCAACAAAAATTTCCTAGAAAGAGATCAGAATCGATTCAAGAAAAGAAAACTAATGAGATCGATAACAAAGATAGATAACCAAAAGGTAGTGCAAGAAGATTTGAGTTGTGTGTAGTGGAGGAGCTTCGTTCTATATATGGCGGATGGTTTGGCTCTGAAATTGATGGAGACATTATGAGGGATGGAAGTGGGATAGAATTGAAAGTTTGAAACAGAAGTGAAGGAGATGAATCGTGAAGTAACGTTTAGATATAAAATGAAAGGGAAGAAGACAGAGATTAGGATTCGTGAGAAATCGAAAGGAGATGCAGATGAGGAAGAAAGAAAATGGGCTTGGTTGGGCTCTGTATTGAGCTCTATTATCAGCTATCGAATTTAATTATTTGTTAATGAAATAAGCCCATCAAGAAACAAAATTTGTTAATTATTTGTCAATTTTATTGGCCAGAAATATTCAGAATTTTTTGCCCATGTGGCAGCTCTTAGAGGCCTCAAAATCTTCTCCTTTTATATAAAGGAGATTAGTAAATCTATGAAAACATGGTCTAATGGCAAAAAAAGATAAAAAGATTGATTTATTATAGTGAAGTGATAATTTTTTAGTAAAGATAAAGATCATAAATTCGTGTAAAAAAAATTAAAAAGGAAAACCAAAGTAGGAGAAACAACTTCACAGCCGATAAAATCTCATTATGCTAAAAGAAGCATTTTTATCTAATAGCCTTTGATCCTAATTTAAGGTTCAATTTGCATACAACAGAAGTTTTCCTCAACACTAATGTACGAAGCACAACTAGCAATACTTGGGAGCTCATCCTAAGATGGGCTACGCTAGCCGAAGAGTAATAAGCGCAAAAAATCTCTATCGAGACTTTTCCACAGTCAGCTAGTGCTTAACTACACGATAAAACTACACGATAAATTAAACGACACTCTAACTATTACCTCTAGAAACAAAGATGAAGAAACACAACCAAATTCGTTACCAAATCTTAACCTAACCTCACTAAACGAGGGTAACAATGTGACCCACACACTAGAAACAAGGAAGCAGAAGCTTAAGAGAAACCAGATAAACATTAGCTGATTTTGCTCAAGAATAAAGCAAACCTCATCAAAGGAAGACTATGTCAGATGGGATTCAAGACGTAAGTAGCGAGCAAACTCAACTCCGAAAAGAGGCATCCTGAAACTCTTTTGGTGGTGACGAATTCTTGTCCTTATAAGAAAGAAATCAACAAACTATCATATCTTGGTACTTGATTTTCTACATTTAACTGTATCATATAGGCGGAGGTTTTTTTCTCTCAGACACATTTTTCGAGAGTAATCTTTACCCAGTGAATTACTCTCTTAATATGCTTTACCCACCAGTTTACTTTCTTCTTTTAGGTGATTTTACCCATTACAAAATTTAATCTAAATACAAAAAATTTCTTTACCTAAAGTAGACCATCTCAGACCACAAAAGTCTCTCTGGTGACCTACAAGCAGGTCAATGGTGACTTCGGTCTACCGAGACCTTGCCTTCTACAAAAATAGACCAGGCTAGTCGGAAGGAATGCTGACCCAACCCTCCACTGATCCTCCAAACTTCTCCAAGAATCACTACACAACTTTCTCCTAAGGAAACTACACCCACATAAATTTCTCTAGGAACAGAAACTCATCCATCCCCTATAGCTCCTGAACTTCAGTTGCATTAAGTTCTCAGCTCTCACCAGATAGACTCAGAGACAATCCACCATAAGATAAGCAAACATAATCAACCAGAGAAATTTGCTCAACAAAGGAACACTATAACCACCATACACTTCTCTCCTTACAACAAAGGCACGCAGACTCTTCTATGTAGAAAAGGGCAAAGCCATCCTCAAAGACAATGAATCTCCACCACGAAAGAGGATAAGAGCCCCGTAATTAGACACTTCTAATCTCATAAAAGAGAACAAGCTTACTCTCATAGGAAGGCTCACAAATCCAAAAGCTAAACGGATGTGGTCAAAAATATCTTATTTCTTTAGAAGATGGGGATAAGTAGGTTATGTAGAAGGAGCTGATATGGGAAATGGGATCTTCTAGTTCATATTCAATCAAGAGGAAGACTTTAACAATGTCCTTACCAACAGACATTACCACTTCTCCAACTAGATGGTCATTATCTAGAAATGAGAACCCATTATCTCCCCAAGTTTTCCATCTCAGATCCTATTTTGGATCCAACTAAAAGGTTTCCCTCTCCATTACTGGAAAAAGGAAATGACTAAAAGCTTTGGGAAAGTTTGAAGGCTCTGACTTGACCCTAACTACTATAAGAATTAAAGTCATTATTGATAGGTTGCAGCCTCTAATCCAAGAAACCATGATAGAATTTGATGGGGATCAAGAAGTGGTTGTTACCTTGGTATATGAAAGGCTGAAAAACCTCTGCACCAAATGCTACTGCCTGACCCATGAGGCTACTGATTGTAGGGGTCAAATCTCCCCTAGAAGAATCGATAAGCCTAAAACGACGTCGTATTCGCCAAATCGGCCCAGCGGTGAAAGCCCAGAAGACAAAGGCTCGTTAAAGGCCCATCACTGTTTGCCTCAACCGAATTGTATTTCTATAAATAAGCTTGTCCCCCCCCCCCCCCCCCCCCCCCCCCCCCCCCCTCATTTGAGGGGATCCGATTTTCTGAGTGATAATAAGACAAATAAGCTCTGATCTTGATAAAATAAAAACAATCTAAGAACCCTAATTCTATCTAATTCACTCTAAGTGTTTGAAACCCTAAAGAAGCTCTATTTCGTAGAATCTTCACAATTTCTATTGTGTGAATTTCCAGCACGCACAATTTGGCGCTAGAAGGAGGGGGCTACTCGCAACACTAGCTTCACACACGAAACAAACGCTTAGACGAATTCGTCAAGATGTCAATAACGAACTCGCAATCTCCAGCAACCGAAGGTGGTTCAGATCTAAGGGAGCTCGCCGAGAGTGGGCAGGCAAACGCAAGCAGCCAGTCTGCATTGGTGGCGGAAGCGGGCAGATCTGTCCCTACAGGAAACCAAGCGACCGCCAATACAAACTCGGCCGACCTGGCAACACCGGCCGCTTTCGATTAACTCAAAGCAATGCTCTAGCAGTTGCTCAAGCAATCGCAGAACCATGAAACCATCAACTGCAACCTTACCGCCGAGATCAAAGCGTTGTCGACAGCTCGTCAGTCTCAAAGCCTACCTCACAATGCTATACGTCGCATCACCCCCATCGCTCTTAACTTCTCTCCAGCGGCCTGGCCTTCAGCTTGCGGGGCTCGCGAAGATCATACGCCTCTCAGAGACGGAGCCATCCTCGTCGCAGATGCAACTGGAGGTGTAGTTGGAGTCGCGGATGATCTAGAAAGACGCGAATTCGGAACCACTCGACCCAGTCGGCCGGCCAGTCGCGTCCAAAGTCGGGATGAGGGCGAAATCGCAGAGAATACGCGATGGATGGAGCAGGCCGAAGCCCCGACCAATCGCGGAGTTATTGCTTCACAGCAAAGGGAGATGGACGAGCTGAAAGACATTATGCAGCAGACAGCTCGCGATCTTAAGGACATGAGGTCACAGGTCCATCGCGCCACCAGCAAGGCACCAGAAATCGACCGAGTCCTCGAAGAAGCTCGCACTACTTCTTTCACCGCTCGAATAACGAAGGCGCGTCTATCCGATCCGGGGAAGCTCAGGCTTCCAATTTATGATGGAAAGGGCGACCCCACGGAGCACATTAGGGTTTTCTCAATCGCTATGGGGTGAACCAATTTCCGACTCGATGAAATCGACGTTGGTTGCTGCCTCCTCTTCGTGGAGCACCTCAAGGGGGCAACTCTCTATTGGTTCACGGGAATAAAGAAGAATTCAATCGACAGCTTCGCGCAGCTCTCCGAAGCGTTCCTAAAGCAGTATGTGATCTTAATCAAGCGCAGGACGTCCGAGGCTGATCTTTACACCATTTCGCAATCGGCTAGCGAACCCTTGGGAGTTTTCATCGAACGCTTTAAGGCGATGCTTACTCAGGTGAAGGGGATTGACGACCAGTCCGCACAGAGCGCGCTTCGAAAAGCCTTGTGGTACGATTCGGATTTTCAAAAGGAGATGACGATCAACGAGCCCTCGTCTATTCAGGATGCGCTTCATCGCGCCAATGGCTTCGCAAAAAGCGAGGATAAAACCAGAGCTTTGGGCCAGAAGTACGGGAAGGCCAAAGTTCCCAATCCACGAGAAGCCCCAGCTGCAACAAAGAAGAAGCCAGACAACTTTGTGCAGCACGAGGGAGGTTTTAAGGGTGCCCATAACTACCAGGTGGACTCTCCCGGCTTTGGTCGAGGAAGGGTCGAGGTCGCGGAAATGGCACTCAGGGTCGTAATAACGACAATACGTGGATTAGGAACTCGCCTTATGACAAATCCGCATATTGCGACTTGCACAAAATGGTCGGACATGATCATGGGCAGCTCGCGCTATTGTTCAAATACCATCTCATCAATCAAGGCCTATCAAAGACGACCTGAGGTAGGAGTGAACAAACCCATGCCGTCCAAGTTCCCAAAGGATGTCATCCAGTTCGAAGAAAATGAGATCGATAATATTGACAAACCTCACGACGACCCGCTTGTCATCCGACTCGCCGTCGCAGGTTGGGACACGGGTCGCATTTTGATCGATACTGGAAGCACAGTCGACATCATTTTCATTGATGCTCTTAAGCGTATGGAAATCGACCTCGCTCAAGTCGAATCCTATCCCAAACCTTTGACCGGATTCAATGGCGAGGCAACAATGACGCTCAGAACGATCAAACTTCCAGTATGTGCGGAAGGAGTAACAAAAATAGTGGAGTTCGCGGTATCGGACAACCCGGCGATTTACAACGTGATAATGGGAATCCCTTGGCTCAATTCGATGCGTGTCGTCGCCTCGACGTACCATCTCTGCCTTAAGTTTCCAACAAAAATCGGGATTAAAACAATCAGAGGGAGTCAGTCGGCGTCGCGGTCTTGCTTCATGACCGCGCACAAACTAAGGAATCAGGCGACAGCGCCCATTCCGAGCGAGCCGCGAAAAAAACTCAAAACGGACAGGGAGCCCGTCTGGGAAATCTCGGACGTTTTGTAGCAACTACAGATCGCGGAAGCCGCCGAAGAGGAAAGAGCGGGTCCGACATGCGAGCCCGTCATATCGGTTTGCATTGACGACGAGTTCCCAGAGAAGTGTGTGGAGATCGGCGCAACGCTTGATGAAGTCGTCAGGCTCGAACTCATCAATTTCCTTAAGAGGAACGTTAGCACTTTCGCATGGGCCGCAGAGGATATGCCCAGGATCAATATCGACATCATCAGTCACGAGTTGAATGTCGATTCGACCTTCAAACCCATAAAGCAGAAGCAAAGGCGACTCGGACCGGACAGAGCTCAAGCGGTGAACGACGAAGTAGAAAAGCTCTTGCGAGCTGGTTCAATTGCCGAGGTCAGATATCCGGATTGGCTCGCTAATCCAGTCATCGTGAAGAAGAAGAATGGCAAGTGGCGAGTCTGTGTGGACTTCATGGATTTAAATAAGGCATGCCCAAAAGACAGTTTCCCTCTTCCCCATATCGACCGCCTCGTCGAGTCGACATCCAGGAACAAGCTGCTATCATTTCTGGATGCTTTCTCTGGCTACAATCAGATTTTTATGCACCCCGGCGATCGCGATAAAACATCTTTCATTACAGATCGTGGGATCTATTGCTACAAGGTCATGTCATTCGGAATTAAGAACGCCGGGGCCACTTATCAGCGATTGGTTAACAGGATATTCGAAGGCCTCCTTGGCAAAACAATGGAGGTCTACATTGACGATATGCTCGTCAAATCGCTCGAGGAAAAGGACCATGTCGGCCACCTCGCAGAGTGCTTTGCGCTATTAAACAAGTATAACATGAAGCTCAATCCGGCGGAGTGTCGTTTCGCGTGACATCAGGCGAGTTCCTCAGCTATATGGTAACTCGTCGCGGGATCGAGGCAAATCCAAAGCAAATCCACGCGCTAATCCAGATGGCCTCGCCTAAAACAAAAAGGGAAGTACAACGATTGACAGGAAGAGTCGCAGCTTTGAACAGATTCATCTCGTGCTCTACTGACAAATGCTTGCCTTTCTATGAAATGCTTAAGGATAAAAAGGGACCAGCTTGACAGGCCTTCGAGGGGACAGGAAAATGCGAAGAAGCCTTCCAGAAATTGAAGCAATATCTCACGACTCCACCTGTTTGGACCAAACCCGTAGCTGGCGATCCGCTCTACCTTTACATTGTGGTCTCCTCCTCGGCAGTCAGTGGAGTTCTAATTCGCGAAGACGGCACAGAGCAAAAGCTAGTTTTCTACGTCAGTAAATCTTTAACCGATGCGGAAGCGAGATATCCTCTGACAGAGAAATTAGCACTCGCGGTTATTACGTCGGCTTGCAAACTCCGACCTTATTTCCTATCGCACTCGATCGTGATTCTCAGTACCTTTCTACTACGAGTTGTTCTCCACAGCCCAACTCAGTCTGGGCGACTCGCAAAGTGGGCCATTTAATTAAGCGAGTTCGATATCGAGTATCGAAGTAGAACGACAATCAAGGCACAAGTGTTAGCCGATTTTCTAACCGAACAACCGGAGGCAACGACCTCGTCAGAAAGCGATAATAAGGGCTCAACCCAAGTCTGGCAGTTACATGTCGACGGCACGTCATCTAAGCATGGATCGGGAGTAGGCATTCGACTGTCATCACCAGACGGAGAATATCTAGAACAGTCATTCTGCCTTGGCTTCAGAGCATCGAACAATGAGGCTGAATACGAGGCCTTTCTTGCGGGTCTTCGATTGGCTAAAGCTCTTAAAATAACAAGGATAGAAGCCTTTTGCGACTCTCAACTCGTCGTGAATCAGTTCAACGGCGAATACGCAACAAAAGACGTTGACGGCGAATTTTGAGTTCTTTACCTTAACAACAATTCCAAGGGCAGAGAACTCGCAAGCAGATGCCCTCGCTTCACTCGGCTCATCGGCGCAGCCCGACAAAGATCTTCAAAGAATCGTCCGGGTTGAGTTCATAGAAATGCCAAGTATCAAACTTGCCACAAAGCGAAGGGCAGATCCTAACAACGGCTCGCCCACTCGCCTCTCGACAGATCCGATGGATCTTGACCAGTCCGACGTAGTCGGGGTAGACAAAACAACGGATGTAATGGCAGAAAACAACATGCTAGACCCTGACAATGCGAATTTTAACCGTGGTCTTCTCCCCGAACAGCTCGATGAATTGCCAGAGGACGCTTACCCGAATAGCGAGGAGCCGCCACCAGCGCACGAAATCGCCAACATTCCCATTGACGACGAGACTACAGTTTATGGTTGTGATACTAAGTGGATGGCTGACATTCGCGGGTATCTTGCGGACGGCAAAGTGCCTAAAGACAAATGGGCGACTCGCAAGCTAAAGGCGCAGTCATCGCGCTTCATTCTGTTCCACGGGGAAGTCTTCAAGTGGCGACTGTCTGGACCACTCCTAGTCTGCATTGAAGGTGAAGCAGCTCGCAAGATAATGCGCGAAGTTCATAGCGGATCCTGCAGAAACCATTCGGGAGGTCGCTCACTCGCCATTCAAATTAAACGACATTGATATTTCTGGCCAACAATGATAAAAGACTGCGAGCTGTTCGCGGCAAAATGCGAGAAATGTCAACACCATGGTCCCTCCATCCATCTACCTACGGAGTTTTTGAGCTCGGTCACCTCGCCTTATCCCTTCATGAGGTTGGTAATGGACATCGTCGGACCGCTCCATCCATCTCGGCAGAAGCGATATCTACTAGTCCTGACGGATTATTTTTCCAAGTGGATAGAGGCGGAGGCATTCGGATCTATCAAGGATAAGCATGTCGAAAACTTCGTCTGGAAGAATATCATCTTTCGACACGGCGTGCCCTACGAGATAGTGACTGACAATGGTTCGCAGTTCATCTCCAGGCAATTCGAACTTTTCTGTGACAAGCGGAAGATCAGAGTCATCAAGTCGACACCTCACTGCCCACAAGGCAACGGTCAGGCCGACGCGACACAAGATCAGTTATTCACGGGCTTAAGACTTGACTCGATGCTAAGAAGGGTCGTTGGGCAGATGAACTCGAAGGTGTTTTATGGTCATATCAAACCACACCTCGTCGCGCTACGGGCGAGACCCCTTTCGTCCTCGTCTATGGAACAGAGTGTGTAATTCCTCCCGAGGTCCATTTCCCAGGAGTTCGTCGACGATTACTTCCCGAACAAGAAGGTCTCGACCTCATCAACGAAAGGCGCGACAAAGCCCTTATAAAAATGACCAAATATCAAATTACCGTGGCCAAGTATTACAACTCTAAAGTGCGAGTTCGGCGTTTCCACGAAGGAGACCTTATCCTTCGCGGGGGTTTTCAGAATACGGCCGAAATAAATGTCGGCAAGCTCGGCGTACACTGGGAAGGACCTTACCAGATCACGAAGGTGGTGCGTCCAGACGTCTACGAAATCGCAAACATGAAAGGCGAGATGATCCCGGGTTCCTTGAATGCGCGACATCTAAAGAAGTACTACTGCTAAAGAGTACTAAGTCATTTGACTTGAACTACGGCGCGACTTGATCCCTTCACAGGGTACGTAGGCAGCTCGTTTTCGAACAAGTTCAGTTGCCCCCCCTTTCGAAAAAAGGTGGGGAGTGGATCCGTATATCCATACTTCCAAACCCAGCGTAATAAACTAAGGTTGTTATAACTTGATCAGCTCGCTAAACGACTTAACTGTCTACACGCGACTCAATCAATTCGCAAACAACTTAATTGTCTAAACGCGACAGTTGTTACAACTCGATCAGATCGTTAAACGACTTAACTGTCTACACGCGACTCGATCAATTCGCAAACGATTTATTGTCTAAACGCGACAGTTGTTATAACTCGATCAGCTCGCTAAACGACTTAAATGTCTACACGCGACACGATCAATTCGCAAACGACTTAATTGTCTACACGCGACTCGTCGTCATTACTGACCATAATGACGATCTAAAACACTTCATCGCGAAGTTAACCCATACATCCAAAGTGGATAAAGCGCACTATATAAATTTAGAGTTCATCACTGGAGCGGATGTATTCAGTGGAATACGACCGTAAACCAGGATGTTCATCTCGCGAACCCAGTTATACTTAACGCTGGTCAAACTTGGCAAACATAATCTGGTCAGAGATTAATATCGGGTAAGATATTCCTGGAAATCTCTATACTCCAAAATTTGCTTTAAGTAAACAAACTATAACGGGCCTAGCTGACGAGCTATAACAGGCCTCGCCAAACATGGCAAATTTAGCAGCGACACTATCAGTGTTTCGCCTCTAAGCGTCTTAAAACCGCATCGCCTCTAAAGCGTCTTAAAACCGCATCGCCCCAAAGCGTCTTAAAACCGCATCGTTTCTAAGCCACTTTATAACACCTCGCTAAACAAGCCCTAACAAGTCTCGCCAAAAGTGGCGAGTCCGAAAACGATAAAGCATGTTGCAATAAATCCGAATTTTTTATATATTTTTGGGTTCGACCAACCAGGCAGGAAAAATGTCACAGGTTGGATAAAGCCGGCCAGGCATCAAAACAAAAAACAAGTCTTAAACCTAAGCAAAACAAAAGGGAAAATCCTTAAAATCTATTACAAAAGTTTGGATTAGGCGACCAGCTCGCCCTCTTCGACTCCTTTATCCTTGATCTGAGCATCAGCGCCAGCCGAACCCTCCAACTCACCACCTTCCTTTGCCATCTCACCGCCAGTCGGTGCGGAAGGTCCAACCGAACTTGAAACATCGCCAGTCTTGGGATCGTTTTCTAGTGGAGTCGGCTCGCGCTGAATTTCGGTTGCTACAGTTTGATCGAGATCAACAATCTTGTCCGTCTCGCCCGACTCGTTGTCGCTCAACTCCTCGCTCGCGCTTTGCAGCCGCATACCCAAGGAACCGTCGTTAGAGCCAGAAGCTACATTAATACCAATAGACTTAGCACCGATCTCGACTGGCGGAGAAACAACTATATCTGCTACATTAATGAGCACGACGTAATTCATATCTAGCATTTTTCTCAACCCGGCGGCCATCTCGTCAAAGACCTCATGGGCAAAGCCCAGCTTCGTCTTGTGTTCGACAAGGAGAGCACGCTCGGCTTTGGGATCAAAAGGCTCCTCGCCAGTGGCATCTTCCATATCATCATGAAGCTGGAGGTTAGAGTCCTCTTGCAAAAGATAAACCATGTTCCTAATCGGTTTTTTCATCAAGCGGCAGAACAACTCGTTTGCACGAGTCAGTTGAGATTGAACCTCGGCAGTCGCGGTTCGCCTCGCAGAAGAAGCAGCCTCTTCGATTGCTCTATCGCAACTCGCTTTCAGAGAAAGCAGCTCTGTCTCCAGTTCGGCATTTTTATCTTCGGCCTTCTTCTTTTCAAGACCGACTCGCTGAAGATGCTTCGCCATGTCATCAGAACCCTTCTTATACGCATCGCGCTCGGCATCGAGTGCGTTCATTTTGGCCGCGAATTTCTTCTTCTCGGTTTCTTCCTTCTCCTTGGCCTCGTCGATGAAAGCCTGCCTGGACCTCGCCTCCTGATCGTACGCGATGATCAATCTGTTAAATTGTACGGTAGCCTACAAAAGGGTCGAAGTATGAGAAAGGAAGCAAGACGAAACAGATGAAATAACGGAGATTTACCTTGGCCTGACGAGACGAGAATTCTTTGTAGAGCTCGCTCTTCAGCAACATCTCCGGAATTGGAATGTTGTCGCCAGGGTATGTGATTTTGGCCATTAACGCCTAGATCTCGAGGGACTTACCGGATCGAGGAAGAGGCTCGTTCATTTGCAGAATCGGCAGCTCGCGATGAATTTTCTTCGACTCTCCAGCTCTGCCTTTGCCTTTATCCGCAGCAGAATGCTTTCGCTTCTGAGACAGTTGATGCTCGGACTCGACGGGCTCAGACTCGGCGAGCTCGTCAGTAATAGTGATCGGCTGCGAAGGCACGACAGCCAAAGCAAGACTCGCGTCTGTCGCTGCCGCTTCGTCAGCTCGTGCAGCAGGAACGTCTTCCTTGGCTACACTTCTCTCTGACGTTTCGGCGACAGAGGTAGTTTCTTTGCGAGTGGCCTTCTTTTTGACCTTCTCGGCTTGCTTCTTAGCCTTCTCGGCTTGCTTCTTGACAATGTCGCGGAAAGTTTGTCGTTCTGGCATAATTTCAAGATCTTCGGACTCGCTTTGTCGAAGATTGTTATCCTCATCGTATAGAGTGATCCCGCGAGCTCGAATAACTCTCTGAAGATGGAAATGGCGAGTCCAAAAACACTTTCTAGCCTTTAGCTTTTTGTACAGATCGTCGATTCCAGGGACAGGAGTTCCTAAAGGTCTGCAAGCTGTGAAAACAAGCATAAAATGAATTAAGTCAAAACATATATGGAGACATCTCGCGCGGAAACTTTAAAGAGTTATACCAAGTATTTCCCACTTCGCCACTGCCAGATGTTCTACTTCAACGGACGCGGTTGATATCGGCACAAAGAAAAAGAATTTTCGCCAACTATGGTCTTTGTTCGGGAAGTCGTCAATAATCTTATAATGAGGACGACTCGCCAGATTATATAGTTTCTTGTCGCTCGGGTCGGCATTCGTACGAAATTCAAGAAAATTGCGAAGATGTCGGACTCCGATGAGCTCGCCACATTCGGCAGCTCGCGTCAGAAGTCCAACCAGTTGCCGAACTCCTCTTGTATTGATCTATGCGAGTGCGATGCGATGAACCCACATAAACCGTAGAATCATTGCCGGAATGGGGAACATGAGATAGCAACCCCTAAACCAGCATTCATATGCAGTTAATGTGCCGAATGGTGGGCCGTCTTCTCGCTGCTTGGTAGATGGCGCAATCATTTCGACCGCGTCGGAGATTCCGCATTCTGTGCGAAGGTTGTCCAGCGATTCCTCGTCGCACCATGAAGAGCCTAGAGGCGGCCGTTGCTTTCGCCTCGACTTCTTCTTTTTCTTTTGGACCTCGGCCAGTCCTGATGCTATCCAGGCCTCCAATCTTTCTGTTTCTACGAGAGGATTGTATGCCCAGTTGTACTCTTCAATCTTCACTCGGGGGGACGGCTCGGTAGGACTGAGTGACTCGTCATGAAGATGTGGAACTTCAATGACTAATCTTTGGTCATTGGCAGCAGAAGTCTCAACATTCTGCGATGGTCGCGATGTCCCAACACCCTCTTGGATATCTGCTCGTAGAGCTCGCCTCGATGAAACATTCTCCCCCATCTCGCGACTTTGCCTTAGGCTGGGAGTGGGGTAGGAGAAAAAGTCGGCAAGAGGAGAATTACCTCTAGGCCGACACTCTCGCGCAGAAAAACTCGCTTCCTCACGCCCAGATGGACTCGCTTCCTCGCTGCTGGAAGTACTCGCATCCTCGCACCCATGAATCCTTCCACAACTTGAACTCGCATCAACAACCGATTCGCTACGAGCGGAATACACCCAGATCGATTTTCCCTTCTCGGCGAGCTCGGCAGATCTCACAAATACAGATGAATTCGATGACAACATTGTTTTTCAGATCAAAAAAGGGATTTTTAGTTATCCTTTGAAGAACACGGCGACGTCACGAAGAACACGGCGGCGACAAAGTGGTGGGACGGCTGAAAATCTAACAAAAACGAGAGAAGAGAGAGAGAGAGAGAGCAAACCTGTTTTCGGAGAAATGAGAGTTATGGGAAGTCTCTGAGGAGCATTGCTTCAGAGACTTCGCCTTCGTCAAATCAACTCGCGACTTCGTCGAATCAACTCGCGACTTTGCCTTCGTCAAATCAACTCGTGACTTCGTCGAATCAACTCGCGACCTCGCATTCGTCAAATCTGCTCCCGACTTCGTCAAATCAGCTCGCGACTTCGTCGAATCAACTCGCGACTTCGCCTTCGT